>CM038678.1:548551322-548817195 GCA_021605205.1 Aegilops longissima | reverse complement strand
ATCATCCATGGATGCGTCCGGCAGATCTATCACGCATACAGCACACACGAAACACATCCCCACTCTTATTGATAACATTGCAGTTCCACCCTCGGTTTGTCTAGTAGGCCTCTCCCACCATCTTGAGCAACTCCATCACCCATCAACACTCTAACCCTCTCCCTCCCTCTCCTCCTCTCTCTCCTCTCTCTCTCTCTGTCCCATCATATTTCCGTCCTTGATTATGTATGGATGTCGACCGATCTCCCTCAAGACATAGCTGGGTCTCTCCTTCTCAACACATATACAAATCGTTCTACCTCTATATACATGTCTCACTGCACACACAAACTTGACATGTGCCCTCTAACGTTACAGGTAGGCCAGTCGCCCTATATCTTTGACTTGCACACACACACATTTCGATGGCTCTCTTCATCGATCTAGCACCCACCCACTTGATCCTCTCTTGACTCTATTGATAGCTATGACCCCTACCTCTCTTCTCGTGGATTGCCCGACCCTCTATATATGATATGGATAGGCCTCCATTTCACACATTGCATGCAAAAATTTGTTTGAGATGTCATCGACACATATTCCCACAAATAATTCATGAAATCAACCCCACCCACCCCACCCCAAAACAAAAACACTCCTGAGCGGTTTGTATCTCTCACACACACCCACGTAGGTGGGGGCGTGCCTGAAGAAGAGGTGCATGCAGCGCACGTACTCCTGTCTCTTTCTAATCACACCCATGGGTACAGGTGGAGCTCATTTCTATCTGAAAAAGGCAGCCCATGTGGTAATTTGGCACGTGTGTTGGTTTCCACTTGGTGGAGGAGGATCATCTACGGATGAACAAACAAATTGCGACTTGGCGTGTTATGTTAAAAAGAGGCAAACCTGTGGGGCCTACCTTAGAGGCAAGGCTCTATACCTTTGGAGTACTTTTGATGTGTCCCGTCAACTCATGAAGCGAGGAGAAGCTTGCTTAATCGCCCCCCCCCGCCCATGGGCGCGGTGGCTCGAGGATGAGGTGAAGCTTGCTCATATGCGCCCGCTCCCTCGCCCATGTGCGGTGGCTCATGAGACGAGGAGAAAATTTACTACTCCCCGTTTACTCCTCGTCCCTACTACCTTGGTTATAGAGATTATATCATATTGTTTGGAATATATATGTCCTTTAGTAGATTTCAATATGAACTACTAGTACATACTCAAACACTGATGTATATAGGCGTATTTTAGAGTGTAGATTCACTCATTTTGCTCCGTATGTAGCACTCTCCCTTGCCCTCGACCCTACGCCCACGTGGTGGGCGTGCAACAATTCATTCGGTCTCATATAGCGAGCGATATATCTTTGCACTACCATTATTGTTCGACTTCCCGAAGCGAAGAGCCAATCGCAAGGTTAATATTTTGGAGATGCCAAGCGCAAGCTTATAGGAGAAACAGTAGTAGGTGTCGCGTCATTTATAAATAAAGTTTTTTTTCTTGATGTACGTCACATAATATGATAGGTTCATATGGAGAGAAAAACGCTCCACTATATACATAGTCGGGGCGGGCCAGCCTACGGTTGCTTGCTGGGGTTGCTCTCTTCACACTCTCTACAAAGCAGCTGTGGCCACATCTCTAACATCCCGGCGGATCCGTCCGCTTGGGGAAGGGTGGATGCTTAGTGTGAATCACGGTGGCCGTCATGACAGGCGAAAACCTGTCGGCACGTCCCAATCGGGGTCCTGCCGTTCTCTCTCAAAGCCGGTGAGGTTGCTTTCGTCCCTTGCTCCTGCCACAGCGTGGGCGATTCTGCCTCCGCCTCCCTCCTCAAGGTTGAGCTCGTCCCTCGGTACAACTCCTTCTGACCGGCTTGCTTGCTCCGATTGCCCACATCACTCCATGTGGATATTTCTCTACTTCTTTGCCCTTTGTACCTCTCTGGCTTCTCGTAGTGTATTTGTGATGAGTTTATGTCTCATCAACTAGTCGATAATCTTATTCTAATCACGCTTCTTCAATTTCTTTGCCACGGGGATGCTCATCTTGATTTTGGTGAAACTGCACAAAATGATCCGATGGTTAAAGGTTGCAAACTTCATTTATTAGGAAGCTCAAGCGTTGCCGACAAATTGAAGCCTGGTCGGGGTTCACGGTTCAAGGGCTAGACTGCATGGATCATTTTTTCTTTAGCTGCCTCTTTACCAAAATAAGTGTCAACTTTAGTAGTAGTACAACTTTGTACTAAAGTTTGCACAAAGTTGAAACACTTATTTTGGAGCGGAGGAGTACATATTTGCTATGATCATCAATCATTGAGATGCAATAGAATGCATGTTAGTCTCCTTTGTATTTGATGAAATGTTGCAACAGGCAACCTTGGATGCAAGATACATGTAACGAAGCTGGAAGCTTCATAGCATTATACAAATTTATCTCGTTGATAAATTACAGTCATACTATACTAGTACTTCCTCCATTCCTAAATATAAGTTTTGTAGAGATTTCACCATGAACCACATGCGGATGTATATAGATGCATTTTAAGTGTAGATTCATTCATTTTGTTCCGTATGTAGTGGAATCTCTACAAAGACTTATCTACTAATAATAGCTAGGCCCCACTACTAGGAATTCTCTATCCTCTCCTTGAGCCACTTCATAAAATTGATGTAGCCGTTAGATGAAGTAAATCAGTCCATAATATCAAATGCGATCTAGGCGTTGAGAGGCTCCGCACTAAGCCACATGCAAGCATGCAGAAATACCGTGGCACATGCATGTGGTGGGTTTTAAATCACATCAACATGTCGCATGCAAGCATGCACGGTAGCATGCATGTAAGTGAGCTTTTAAGTCCCATTAACATGTCAAAAAGAAAATATAATCCCATTATGCAGTAGGAGTTGGCTGATCTTTTTTCCTTCGTGGGATGATCTAAATGATGATGGGAGTTTATTTAGTTTGGCTACCACATTTTTCATGCGGTTATAGAGGTTTTTAGTTCTATGAAATCGATAATTTTGTGCGAGAGATATACGCTGTTCATGACAGCAGCGAGGACTCATCTAGTAATATTTAGGAGCGGAGGAGTACTATTTAAAGAGTTAGGTGTCATACGGTGATAGTGTGAGGTGGGTCATGTAATCACTTGAGCCTGCGTGTTTTTCTTTGCTCTTGCCGCCTCTGCTGTAGAATGGAGAAAATTGTAATCTAGTAGTAGTACCTCCTTTAGCGGCGTGGGGCATCCAGCAGTCCTACCACCTCATTAATAAAGACCAATGAGCCGTCAAATCACATAGACCTAGCGATAAGTTGGGCCAGACGAAGCAACCATCACTCTTGCGCCGGTGAGAGTCGCGTCCGCTCTGCTCGGGCATGTATGCGGCACCAATTCTTTGGAGTGCGCTGACCGTTTGAGGCGGGAAGCCTTGTGAGCTATGGAGGGCTTTGGGTGGGCTAGGCTGGTCGAGGGAGGCGTGGCGTGCTGTCGCATGTCCCTACGGACCGCTTGGGAAGCGAGAGGATGCAGACTCTCGTGGCTAAAATCATACACTACACAACATCTCTCTGTAGGAGTAGGTCGATCTGTCGCTCTCTCTAACACACACATCTGTTAAACACACACACACACGCACACACCTTGGTCCGTTGCACCTTCTAACGTGACTTATTACACCTAGGCGGAGGGAGTAGTAAGTATCTGAGATCGGTGGCACTGCTTGACTTAAGTCGAATACAAGTGCCCAAAATTTGTGTGCATATTATAATAAGATTCACTTAAAATAATCATGAGCGAAACAGAGGATCAATTGGACGGTGTTCGAGCGATGGCGAGATGTGTGAGTAAGATACACGCTGGCGCTTTTAATTTTCTTATTAATTTGTTTGTTTCACCCTCATTGGTGGGACCCAACATACTACATGGAGAGAGGTAAGGTGACTAAGGCTGCATTATTTTGCACCACTTGTGGATAGTCTTACCACCAAAGCCACATGACACGATTATGATTGAAATCCCAATGACTCCACACACACACACAAAACACGGCATGCTTGTCACACGAATGCAGGAATGTATAAAGGTTATTTCCTCTCGTTGAACATAACGGGAGGGTTGTGTAGTTAGTTAGCTTTGTTAGCTCATCAAACTTGAGGTCTTGGGTTCGATAACTACACTTGAGCATAATTTGTTCAGGAGGATTCTTTGGTGGTCAAAATGTTTTCTAGGGTTTGCGCTTCACACTCTCTCTCGGTATATATATATACATCTTGGAGCCTCAGCGCTGTAGTTGCTCTCTTCACACTCTCTCGCCCTCTCTGCTGGAGCCTCGTAGCTTGTAGTTGCTCTCTTCACACTCTCTCACCCTCTCCCTTTGGAGCCTCGGTGCTTGTAGTTCTCTCTTCACACTCTCTCGCCCTCTCCAGATCTAAACAAGACTTGTTGGCCTCTCTCCCCTCACTTTGCTGCTCAAGAGCGGCAGGATCCATCCCCGAGAAGGGAAGGAGGCTTAAGCTTGTCATTGTCGTGAGGACTACTGCGGCTACTGCTGTTCACTTTCCACCCAGTGGCGGTGCGGGAGGGCCTCAGGCCCTTCTTCTTCCTTGACGTCCCATGCCCAGAACCATGCCCAAGAACCTTAAGGTATATTTTACTTACTCCACATGCATTGCTCTAGCTGCATGTATACCATGAATCTAGGGCGTGGTTCAAAGAGGAAAGGAGCGAGGAAAGTAGTGGGAAAAGTTGTATATAGCATGAATCTAGGGCGTGGTTCAAAGAGAAATGAAGGGGAAAGTTGTATAGCATGAATCTAGGGCGTGGTTCAAAGAGGAAAGGAATGGGGAAAAGTAGTTGGGAAAGTTGTATCGCATAAATCTGGGGCGTGGTTCAAGAGGAAAGGAAGGCGAAAGTACTAGTTCAAAAAGGAAAGGAAGGGACAAGGCTGTAGAGTTTGAGCAGGACTAGATTTGCTTGCGCTCACATAGGGAAAGGTGTCTAAAGATAACAAAACTGGGACCAACACAAATATGCTCCTTGGTTGTTTGTTCTTTGTTGCAACAGACCGTGCATGACCACAATACATCGGTAGATGCACATGGTGCTGGTCGTCCTTGTCGTGCAACTCATTAGCTGTTGTTAATCTAAGGCCTGTTTGGTTAAAACTCCTAGTCCCTACCTGCTTGGTTCGAGGACTAAACATGGACTAGAGGTTATTAAATGACATGCTAAAAGACCATGTTATAGCTAGTAATAAACTAATAGAGACAAGGTGTGATGCGTGGCAGGGGCAACTGTTGGAAAAAGTCCCAAAAAGACTCCTCGGGGTCTTCTTTCTTTAGTCCCAAATGCCCACTTTTAGTCCCTAAAGTCCCTCCTGTTTGGTTTAGATGGGGTGACACGGAGTTTTTAGTCCCTACACCAAAATGTCCTGTAAACAAACACCCTCTAATAATGCATTTGGAAAATTGATGCAATGCCACAGTTAAAAGCAAATTACATGTTTAACAATTTTATTGTTAATATAATCTCTATGTTAATATTAATCAATGCCACCATTTGAGAAATGCTCTGTCTTGCTTTCTTTCCCATTTAGATAAGGTAGATGCTTCTTTTTGTTGGCTTCATGTCATCCACGTTATTGACCACTAATTGTTTCCTTTGCACCTCTATGTAAACATGGTTATCTACTTCACCTCGTTGCCATTGTGACCTTTTGTTGCCTTTGCACAAAACACTTTTGTTTTAAGAGTGTTTTGTGCAGTTCAACTAAAATATCACAAACAATGTTGCTTGATTGCTTGATCTTAGTGGAACTGCACAAGAGGAGATCTTACTTCCTATCCGTTAAAGCGAATTTGGTTCAGATCTTCTTCTTGTGAGTTGTTTGAATTCTGCATCATGAGAGGTCGATACTAGCCTTCTTTCACATGATTCTGTAGTGTGCTTTCATATGTTGTGCTACTTATGCGATAATGTTGCTTGATTTTAGTGAACTGCACAAATGGAACAAGACTTCCAATCTGTATGTGCACCGTAATATCACATTGAGGTAAGATAAGGATATTTCACAATTGCTGGCCTGTATTTTGCCACTTTCATCGGAAAATTAAGTTTAGTACTATACTTGTGCTCCCTAATTGACATGCCAAATCTTACATTGAAGGCGAAGCTTATGCATTATTGAACCAAGTGATGAAGGGGAAGAACAAGCGGAAGAAAAACAAAATCAACTCCGGTCTGTAATGAAGCCTTTGGGCTGTGATGACACAAGTAATGATATAGTTTTGCATCTTAATTTATTGCTATGGCTGGAGCGAGCAATTGTTTTGCCACTGATTTGATGCCACTCTTAATGTAATATGTAATTATCTCTACTTGTGCAAACAGGGATCTTCTTTGAAGATACCATATATTTTAGTGGAACTGCACAAGAAGATGTTGGAAACATTAAACTAATCGAGGAGTATATAGTAAGCATGGCCACCACCGTAGATAGAAGCGGATGGTTCGGAGAAGTGCTTCATCTGTATGCTCTACACAATAAGCCTCGACAAAGGTTGGTACTAGCCACTGATTTCATCCATATGATTGAGCTTTGTCATCTCTATTGGTGTTGTGCTACTATTTAGATCTTGTCATGAAAAAGTGGTATTGTCCTTGAGAAGTGCTTCATCATGCTGTTTTAAATATTTCCTTTCCTTTTTTCGAGCAAACAGGGATGCTAGCATTTAGTAGTCCTCTTGTCTTTGCAACAGGATCATCTTCCTCTGAAGAAGAATATGGATGCGTGAAGTGACTAGTTCGATTATGCGGGATGAAGAAGCCCTATCTATCTTCTCATCGGAAGGAAGCAGTTGAAGGATGGTTACATTACTCCCCACAAGACCAAACTAACTTCAGCTCGGAAGGGTGACAAATCTCATTTTTTTTTGTGATGCGTGAGTACAATGTTGTTCTAGGATTCTTTCTAGTGAGTTCCATTTTCTAAAGTGTGCTCTACATGGACCATGTATGTACTGTTGAAACTGTCAATTCATAGTACAGTTTGCTTTATACTAATCACTTTTTGTATTTGTGCAAGCAGGGGTGCTCGACTTGATTTCAATGGGAACTGCATAAAATGTTCATGAATACATTGAATCATTCATTTCCACCACAAGAAAGGAGGTGCAGATAAGTTCAAGGCGTTGCAACATATAAGGAGAAATCATACAAGCTACTGCGCAATTTGGTTGATTTTGGTGGAGCGCACAAAAAGAACAGCTGGTTTATTTACGAGGTGCCATGTCAATGTCGAACGATGGAAAACCCTGCCCATTCCACAATCGTAGGCATTTGATATTTTGGAATGGGACAACCTTGTCAAATTTTGCTCATTGATTTTAGCAAGACATGCGTTTGATATTTTGAATGGGGCGCCCTTTGCTGTCGTGGCGTCGATCAATTTTTCTTTATTCTTTAGTTGTGAATTAAATATTGCCTCGACATGTGAGTCGCTAAGATGCATAATCATCGATTTTTTGAATGTTCTCTATGAATTGCCGAGGCTTATGTGTTTGATTGCAATGTCTGAAGCTAAAAAGCTGCTCAAACTCTTTGTACTCATACATTCCTTTTACTTAGCACATTGTGAAAGTGCATATTTTTTGTATAAGATTGGTCAAAGTAGAGATACTTTGACTGCAGACAAAACTTGTATGCAGACTAGAAAGGACGGAGGAGTACATGTGAAACTACTGCAAGCGAGGTGATCACCACAGGAATAATGCTAGTACGTATTGTTTTGCATGTTCATCCAATGCCGTGATACAGGAATTGAACTAATCGAAATAAATTCATTCATACGGTTGGATTTCATATAAACATGTCGGATTTCATTACATTTCATACATTCTTCAACTAAAAAGGGTGCGCTGGAGGTATAATTAATTAACCAAAGCTACCCACCTATGTCCCCACTAAGCGAGCGAAGCTTAAGTGACTTAGCTGCAGGTGCAATTGCATAGCCGACATGTGGCCTGTTGGGCCGCGTGTCGATCGATAACTACACGATGTAGTTAAGTAAAGCAGCGTTCTTCTCGGCGCAGCTCTCCGACTCACGTCGCCGCCAATAAGCTAACCGGCCATCAATGGTCAACCCGCCTAGCAGCTTCAACGGAGGTAGCAGTGGTGGCCTTACTTGGACCCGGCGGCGACCTACCGTGTTCTCTCTTCCTCGTTTTACGTGTGGTGCGGCCTTGTTGGCAGCGGGCGAGAACCTCGGCGGGCCGCGATATCCTCTATCTTGTTGCCAGTGGCGGCGCCTCAATGGGCGGTGGAAATCCTCCCCACGTTGCGGCAGGGTGGGGCCTCGGCTGAGCCAGCGATGTCCTCTGCCTTGTTGTTGGCGAGGCGGGGCCTCGGCGGGCAGCGGTGTCCTCTGCCTTGTTGTTGGCGCCGCATGAGGCCTCGGCGGAAGCAGGGCCTCGTCGGCGCCGGTGAAGAGGACTCGTCGGAGCCGGCATTGTCCTCTGCCTCATCCTCGATCTGCCAAATAGCACCTCGCCCGCTTCGCCGCCCTCTTTGCTAGCCTCTTTGTAGGTGGCGCAGCCTCCGCCACCCGCATCTTGGTACCGCCCCGGCCTTTCGGCGGCCCTTCGAGCAGATCAGTGCAGGTCGGCAGCGCCACCTGCTCCGCTCGCTCCACGGTGATCTGCTCGTCCGCCTGCAGGTGCTCTTGGAGGAGATGGTGGTTGAAGGCGGCGTCGGCCTTCGCCTCCCGGAACTGCTCCTCACGCATCTGCCTCACCCTGTCCACATATTGGGCACGGGCCTCGCCGATGGTCATGGTGCAATGCACGGCGAGGATGGCGGAGGAAGGGTTGGCGCGGATCGTCGACTACCATGTTCTCCATTGGGACATCGTCGTCCTCCGGCTGCTGTCGGCCAGCGATCGGCAGCAATGGCTGCCATCTCCTTGTGGTCCATCGTTAGCCCATCCGAAAGCGGCTGGGCGCGAGAAGCCATAGTGGGCAGTAGTGGTGTGGACAGGAGAAAGGAGCGGATGCGGATATTGCGGCTATGGCTGGCGCAGCTTGATTTATATAGCAATGGTGGTAGGCGGAGGGGCGGGCGTGTGGCGCGGAGTAGCCGCCTCGACAACAGCGTATCATTAATGTAGGCGGCATATGGGCAGACGGACGGCACTTAATACGTTTGAAAGCGAACAATCGCTTTTGTGAGGAAGCGAGGCGGTGGCTTGGCTATTTGAGGCGGAAGCAGCGTGGGCGAGAGATGACTTTACTTGGAGAGGATGACAATGGGGACCTACAGGTCCATAGCCTCACGTCATAAGTGCCTCCTTATATATATATATATATATATATATATATATATATATATATATATATATATATATATATATATATATATATAGTGATGCTATTCATCACCGAGGTGCAGAATAACTTATTCTTCACCGAGGTAATCTTCTGATCATTTCATAATTAAATTACGTTTGGATTTCAAATAGTTGCATTCCTATTCATTCACTCGTAATATTTGACATAAGAAAATAAAATATAGGTCATAAGACAAGAAAATTTGCAGCTTATGTGTATTTTACACTATGTTTTCGTTTGTAATTTTACATAACATAAACATATTTTTCTGACGATTATATATTTTCTTACGGTCTCTTTTATGTGAAAATAAGACAAAACTTATGAAACATAAAATTACAGTGTATTGATGGTAAAATAGAGGTGAAGAATAACTATTCCTCACCCGGGTGTGAATATATATATATATAACTATAAGTTATTTTGCTTCCTCTTGGTTTCACGACATCACGGTCCCACCATTGTCAACTTTGTGTAGTAGTCAATAAGCGGAGAATTGCACAAGAAGCGGCCGACAGCTAGGACCAAGCAGCTCGAGCAGTATTTGTGTTTTTGAGGTGTGAAACCTGCAGAGTTTTTCGATGTTTAGCCCGGATATTAATTTTCTCCTCTGAACAACATGAAAACATTCTTTGGAGGTATAAGCTTGGGTGGGCTGTGGCCCATGTAGCCAGACGGATATCCAGCCGAGATATTAATTTTTCAAGATGAAAATGGCTAGCCTAGCTATACTTTTTTAGAAATACCCGAGGCACCTCCGTGGTGGCACACAGATCTTTGTGAAGACATATTCAAGATCGGATGAGGATTAGAAGGCGGCGATTGTCGGCAAGATCCTTGAGGAAGGCCACGGACCTGAGACCCTTGCCGGGGGCGGCAGCACGCCTCTGGCAAGACCCTTGAGCCACCCAGCAAGGCCCTCGCCAAAGGCGCCCGCGAGGCCACTGCCAAGCCAGCGACCAACCAAGCTTCCACCGCTGTTCCCATGCAGCTGCCAGCCCAACCAGGTGGGCGGGCACTGCGTGGCAACATGCAGCTCGAGCCAACTCATCAAGCGCTGTGTGGCGGCATGCAGATCTTCGTGAAGGCTCCACCATCGTGCCACCTAGCTGCCTGCCTACATGGCACCGCCACGCATCACTAGCCGGGCGTGTCGAGAAGCAGGAGGCGGCGGCAGACGGGGCGAGCCTGCGCCCGTCCCGATTAAGCAAGGGACACCTAAGCTCGCATTAAATGCATCTTGTCCTATAATCTGACGATAAGCTCGAGGGCCTGTCGCCTTTCCACCTCCTGTGTCACTATGGTAGCCCCTTTCAACTATAAAAGAGTCCTATGGCATCTTGGAGAAAAGATTCGACTCTTTCAAATCCTTGGCTGACCACGGCTAGTTCGAGAGCTCAAGGACTCTCGGAAAATACACCCACCAAAGCAGGACTAGGGTTTCGCATCCTCGTGGCCCGAACCTGGGTAAGCGATCCTTGTGCTGTCTACTAGCCTGCTCTCCTCGCAACCCTGGCCCGGCAACCATAGTAGGGATTCTTGTGATCCCATAGGTGTCGTTCCACACCGACCTTGGCAACCGTTGGTTTCCTCCTGCGCCACCGGCGATAGCGTGAGCGATGCACCTACTCCCTGCCCGGTCGAGGTGGTGCGGCGGATTGTGACCAACCGTGAGAGAGAGAGAGAGAGTGTAGCCACCTATGTCTTGCTTAGATCTGGAGAGCATGAGAGAGTGAAGAGGAACCCTAGTAAAGCAAGCGCTAAGGCTCTGCTTATATATATAGTGGAGTGATTTTGTTGTACCAGCTTCAAAAAATGCGCTCCTATGTGTACACAATGAGTGGGTGTGAGAGAACTAGTGCGTCGTGCACGCTTCTCTTCGTGAGTACAATATACTATGCTCGAAGAGCGTTAGCCACAAGAGTAATAGTATAAGTGTGTGACATGTGAGTTAAAATAAAAAGGTGGGCGGCGTCTTTTGTTTTTAGAAGTTACGATGGTAGGGTGTGAAGAGCACACATGTGTGGCGTCTACACTGTAGATGAGGCGGTGGAGTGCGAGAGGACCGGGAGTCATGACTCATGAGGTGCGTGTGTGCATGAGAGAGAGGACACATATCAATGCAATGCATGTGTCAAGTAAATCATTATCCGACAAGCGTTAGCCACAAGCCATTTCACGTGAGCGCCGTAAGAACCATTAGATCAGCATCCGATAGTGTCAGATTTGCCATTTCATTTAACAGAGCAACCACTCGCCCTAAACACAAATCTTCCACGTGAGTGTTAGCAACTGCCGTATGATCCTCCCTCCGTTCCAAAATGCAGTGCATATAGCTTTATTGAAAATTCGAACCTCGCAAATTTTTACTGAGTTTTTGTGTACCAAAATGCACATATAGAATACCCAGTATATATCATTTCATTCATCTTCGAGAGGTAACTATAAAGATGGGGGCGGAGTCTACAAAGAAAGACCGTCGTATCACCTGCAGCAATTTGAACCATCCTTTGGTGTGGAGGAATATCATAGGAACTCTATATGATATGATTTTTATATGTTTTTTTCCTTTAGAGCCAATTGGTTCATAGGAATAGATTCATATACTCCACATTTCAAAGGAAATAAACATGATATCATTTTTATAGATTTAGAGCCACTTGTTTCATATGAATGGATTCCTATACTCCCATAATTTCAAAGGAAAATAAAAATTAGCGTATATTCAATAGAAAAGTTCTTATGATGTGAACCAAATGACATCTCTTTTCTAATCCCTCCTCATAGGAATTGAGATACATGTCATCTCTAGATTCAATAGAAAAGTTCCTATGATGTGAACCAAATGACATCTCTTTTCCAATCCCTACTCATAGGAATTGAGATACATGTCACGGTCATCTCTTTCCTACAACTTCCATGTATACATCTTCTATTCCTAAATAGCTAGTACAACCCACTAGTAGATTTTTCCTAGACATGCAACTATGGCACAAGAACATGTCATGCATGCAAGTCATAAATCACATTGTTTTGTACTCTATGCATGCAAGCACCACATCATCAATTAGTGCATGTTACTCATAAGTTATTTCTTGCATTAGATTTTGTATTGACAATGTACGTGTTGGTCACGTTGTTGGAGTAAATGACCATGGGTAGCCTCATCAGCCCCATGGTATTTCAAGATTTGTCGAGGGTCGGCTGCGCCCTCAAACATCAAAGACAAGGACCGCCTTCTTGGGGCTGGCTGGTCCAAGCGGCTAGTTGCTAGAAGGCAGCGGAACCCAGGCGGCCACGAGGAGGCGAGTCCTGCGAGGCGGCCTCCGGGAGGCCGGCTCCTATGAGCGACCCCTCATACCCTTGAAGTTAGCACCTCATTACAGCGATGAGGCAGGCGTGGCTACAGTGCAGCCCGCCACCCTCGAATCCATGGCGAGCGTGGCCATAGTGTAGCGTGCAGTGAACACCCCTTGCCCAGCGCAACCTTGTTGCCATGCCACCCGTGACATCATACATGACAAAGGAGCTACGCTCCCACGATGGTCGTCAGTGCGGCCCGGCGGTGGGCCCTACATTGGCGAGCCCTAGAAAGCGGCGATGCCCCACCGGCGGTGGCGGGAGTGGGCCGCCTTCGGCAGGCCCTCTCTCCCCTCAAAGTTTGTGCGCCATTAACGGAAGAGGCGGGAGTGGCTACGGTGGCGCCCACGGTGGCGGGGCTGTAGCCCGCCCTCCCAAACAAAGCATGCATCATCGATGCACGGATCTGATGTCGAGCAGCGATGGGACCCATAGCGGCAGGCGGCCTCTGGGACAAGTACAAGATAGCGGCAGGACCCACTAGGCGGGCGGGCCCGGCCCGGCGGAGGCCGGTGACCAGAACAGCCGGGTCCCACCAAGCGGATTACCATTGTACCCCACAGGGGTAGGCCTATATAAACCCCGGGCACCCATGCAAAGGTTCAGCACCATAGATATCACACACCCATATAGAGAGAGTGGAGTAAGGGCTAGCCTTGTTCTTCTTCCTCCTCTAGCTCAAACAGCTCAAGGAGCAAGCTTGTAGCTACTTTGTCGAGATAGTGATCATGCGGAGACCTGCGGAGGCAGGACCGAGTGTTATCTCCTAGGAGACCCAAACCAGGTAAGATCGTCGGCGTGTCGACTCGCCTTATCCCGCTTCCAGGCACCGGTGACGTACTTTGTCCCCCTCCATGATAAGCCACCCCCTGGCATATGTCGCTAGATATTCCAGACATTTGGCTCCCACCATGGGGCTTGGTGCATCGCCGTCCGGAGACCTATTCTGGACAGGAACCCTTTCCCTTCCTGGCGAGCGCAGCCAGCCCGGCACGCCCAATGGCGTTTGCGCCGACGCGCTGCATGGCACGGAGGTCGCGTGCGTGGTGAGCTGCCTCCTGATATCATCAGCGGGATCCGCCTCACCGACGAGCCCGCACCCGACGCGGGAGAAGCCAGCTCTGAGAGCTGCCTCGTGGACCGCCTTGGCAAGCTTCACATCGCCAATGAGCCGGCCTCTGACCTAGAGTCGGTTGGCTCCACCGACCCGATGTTCGTCGACTCCGACGTGGCATCCCTCGACGCGTTCCCCACCAATGTGGTTGTGACGCCCTCGATTCAATCGTACACTAATCATGCGTGCAAATGTATACGATCAAGATCAGAGACTCACGGGAAGATATCACAACACAACTCTACAAATAAAATAAGTCATACAAGCATCATAATACAAGCCGGGGGCCTCGAGGGCTCGAATACAAGTGCTCGATCATAGGCGAGTCAGCGGAAGCAAACAATATCTGAGTCTGGACATAAGTTAAACAAGTTGCCATAAGATGGCTAGCACAAAGCCAGGATCTGGATCGAAAGAGGAGCGGGCCTCACTGCAGGATCCTCCTAGCTACTCTGGTTGTCGTCGGTGAGGCTGCGTAGTAGTAAGCACCTCGAGTAGTAGTCGTCATAGGCGGTGGCGTCGGCTCACAGGCTCCATCGTGCAGTTGCGACAATCGAGTAGAGTAGGGAAAAGGGGAACAAGGCAACCGTGAATACTCATCCAAAGTACTACTTAAACAAGGAGCTACACTACATATGCATGGATATATGTGTAAAGGGCCATATCGGTGGACTGAGCTGAGAATGCGAGAATAAGAGGGGATAGCTAGTCTTAGCGAAGACTAAACCACGGTCACTGTCTTACAGCAGGTAGAAGAGGACGATCTGAAGTCCTCCAAGTAACATCACATAGCAATAATCCTACCGCGATCCCTCCTCATATCCACGAGAGAAGCGACCACGGTTATATCGGCACTTGGAAGGTGTGTTTTATCAAGTATCCGGTTCTAGTTGTCATAAGCTCAAGGTACAACTCCAAGTCGTCACATTACCGAAGATCACGGCTATTGAATAGATTAACTTCCTGCGGGTGCACCATCTTACCAACGCGCTTGATCCCATTTGGCGGACACACTTCCTGGGTCATGCCGGGCGTGGAAGATCAACACGTCGCAGCCCACCTAGGCTGTGAGAGAGGCCAACACACGGTCTAAACCTAAGCGCGAGTGCAGGCCCATCATACGAGCACACACTGCGTTCGTGTGAGAACCTAGCCATCGAGCGTTCGGTCCAATCGGCGCGCGCGCTCGTCGTGACGTCTGAAGTGCTTGGTGATACCACGGCGGGATACCCATAACTACTCCAGCGTAGATGGTTAGTGCGTATAAGCTCGTAGCCAACTCGGATCAAATGCCAAGACCTCGTTAAGCGTGTTAAGTAACATGAGCGCCCGAACGAGGCCAGGCCCACCTCTCTCCTAAGCGGTCTCAACCTGCCTGTCGCTCCGCCATAAAGTAACGATCGGGGGCCGTCGGGAACCAGGCCCACCTCTACGGGATGGAACCACCGTCCTTTCAGCCCCATCTCGAGCAGTACCACGGGTAATGTAATAGTGTAAAGTATATAGTATATACCGTGATCACCTCCCGGTGATCACGGCCCGATCAATATATACGGCGAGACGGACAAGGATGTAGGGCCACGAGATGAAAATACTAGCATCCTATACTAAGCATATAGGATTGCGGTAAAAGTAACTGTGAAGTAACAAGGACAGGCTATGCAGCAGTATAGGAGTATCGAAAGCGGTAACATGCTACACTACTCTAATGCAAGCAGTATAGAGAAGAGTAAGCGATATCTGGTGATCAAGGGGGCTTGCTGGTTGCTTTGGCAAGAGAGAGAAGTCGTCGTCGATGTAGTCGTACTTTCGGTGGCGTCGGCCGGTCTCGGGAGTCTCTGGGGAAGAAGAGGAAGAAATAGTAAATCTGAGCCAACAAAGTATCACAAACAAAAGCGAGGCAATCTGGCGGTGCTAGGTGTGCCCTAACGTGGTATGAGGTGGTGCGGTTAAGAAACATCAGGAAAATATCCCGGGGTTTTGTGTTTTCGAGCGGGAGGGCGGAGGGAAAGTTGCGGGTTCGATAGGTTAGGGGTGTGTGGCGGACGAGCGGACTGCGTATCGGATTCGTCTCGTCGTTACGAGCAACTTTCATGTACAAAGTTTCTTCATCAGACTCGATTTATTTTCTATTAATTTTAAAAGATTTAAATCATTTTCGAGGATTTATTTAATTATTTATCTCAACATTATCCAGAATAGTAAAGATGGCGTCGGCATGACAACATCTTGGCGTCGGCGATCAACTAGCATTTGGTGAGTCAACTACGTGTGGGTCGCATGTCATACACCTTTTAGCTTAAGTAGGGTTTAGCTGATTGATTCTTTGCTTAATTAAATTAACTAATTGATTAGATTAATTTAAACATGATTAATTATCTTAATTATTTTACTAATTAACTAATTAATGTTTTTATTAATTACATTTTCATTTCTTTTTAATTTTAGTGTTTTTGTTTTTTTTTTTTTTAACGGGGCATGGGGCCGGTGTCATGAACCCTAGTGGCCATAGCGGTTTTGGTATTTGGTTGCTTGGCAAAAGCCGAACAGGCCACAGGCACAGTGGTGGCGCGGGTCCCATTGAGCACCGGCCAGGGCAAGCCGGCCCGGCCATCTCCGCGATGGCTGGAGCGGAGGTGGGCTCGGCGAGGCGCCGCCCTTCTTGAGAACATAGCGAGGCGGCAGCAGACCCAGGCGGTGGGCGCCGGTGGTATGATGGGCGCCCGGCGAGGTTTGGCAGGCGCCACCAGGCTGGGCAATCTTGAGCGAGGCTGGTGGTGACCGAGGCGACCGAGGAAGAAGTGGGCGAAGGGACGGCGGCGCTCACTTGCAGCGAGAAGGGGTGGCGGCAGAAGCGCGTTGGCGTCGGCGAGGAGAATCCGGTGGTGCGATGGTCGGCGAGTGGGGTGGCGCTGGACTTGAGGCGGCGGCGGCGCCGTTCGAAAGTGCGGCGTCGGGGTGAGGCGACCAGCGAGGAAGAAGGGCGAGGTGCTCCGTGCGCGGCGGGACGGCGGCGGCAGTGTGTCGTCGGCAATCGAGTCGAAGCGACGAGGGAGGAGATGAGGCGGCCAGCGAGAATCGGCGGACATGTGAAGCGATGAGGGCAGGGCACCACTTTGAGAACAGCGCCCGGTGAGGTAATCGTGAAGCTGACAGGATCGACAGGCGCCAGGCGTCAATCGTCGCCCGATCTAGAGGATCGGGGAGTGGGGGGGCGATGGATCGGGAGGCGTGGGGCGTGAGAGGAATGAGGGGGTCGGGGATTAGGGTTTCCCCCTCACAGGGGATAAGGCTGGGTGGGTCGGCCGGTGGGCGTGGGCGGCTGGTGAGCCATTGGTGGGCAGGTGGCCAGTGGGGGGTGTTCTCTTTTCTTTGTATTTTGTTTTCTTAATTTTTCTTTTACCGTTTTACTTTTAGTTTCTCTTTTATTTTGGTTTTAGTAAATTACTAAAGTGGCACCTAAATAGATTTTACAAATTATGCCCTTTATACAATAGTTTAATACTTATAACAAATTAGTTTTGAAAATGTTTATTAATTTTAAAGCACTTAAATAATCGTATTTGCTACTGTTTTATTCATTTTAGAGTATTTAAACATTTTATAAAAGTGTGGTTTCACCACCATAATTACCTATGCATTATCTGGCTCCTCCGAACATTTTAGTTTTAATATTTGAAAACTTTTATTGTTTGCTTGATTTTGAATTTGAATTGAACAGGTTTGAACTAAGCGAGTTATCCACGATAACGAGGGGCGTGGCATCATTAGCGGGGATTCTTTGTGGCGTAATTATCCGGGCGTCACAATTCTCCTCCACTACAAGAAATCTCGTCCCGAGATTTAAGAGGTGAGTAAGGGGGAAAGGTCTGGTTAAGATAATCTAACGGATCTTCTCGAAGAAGTTAATCCCTTTCGTTGATGCCTTCAATCCTTTATTCCGATGCATCATGATAAACTGGTCATCATTTCTTCGGGAACTCTATCGTACTTACGAAAGGTAAGGGGCAGCTCACTACGACATAATGCTTTTAAGGGAAACAATTTGGGGTTAACCCATGAATTAGTATAAAATTATCTCTCGAGTTGGACATATGAAATACCTCGAGAGTAAAGTCTGAAAGTACCATAATAGGCTCAAGCGGGTAGGTAGCGGCTCGGCTTTGAACGAGTGAGAAAGGGGTTGAGTAGCGAGAGTAAATATCGCGTCGATACGAGAATAGATCACTATGGCGGTGGCCGTGAATTACATACGAGGCCACGTGCGAGAATAACTTTGGAAATCGGGGTGTACAGGACGGTCGGGTTTCGATCACTGTGACCTGTGGGTTATGGGCCCACCATGTGGTTAAAAGTAGAAGGTTGTTGACATCTGCTGCGATCATGTAAGAAAGGCATGTCGGAGGAGAGTCGAGGGTCATGTCGGCAACAACATAGGTACCAAGGCGAGGGCGAAGAACCATTTTCACCTTTCGTTGAGCGAGGCGGACCAATAGGCAAGGTTCTCGTCCGCCGGTGGTTACGGAATGTCATCAACAAATAGTAATAGGGTCTTACTTACAGTGGTACAACGAGGTGCTTACCTAAGCGAGGGGATTATCCTGCTTAGATTATATATATCCCAAGAAAGGTTCAAACAACCAATGGAAAGTAAAATATGATTATCATATTAAGCGAGAACATTGGGAAGGAAAATGTGTTTAAACACATATTTGAGGATATATCCTTACCAAGGATAAGCGAGCATGATATCCATGACGAGGATATAATGTAGAAAACCCTTTAGGTAAGGGAGAGAAATTTCATGACATTATCCATACAGCGGTGTTAGGATAATTGAGCAAGAAACATTTAGCATTGGGCTTGAATGTTCTTGTTGAAAATCGAATAAACAGACATGCTTTGAGATAGCATTGACATGGTCTTGGTGAAGATCAGAATTTTGGAAACACGAAGGATTCATCGGGAATAACTTGTAGAATAAGTCTTACAATTTCCTCATGGATGAGCGGATAACCTTCTTTGAAAGGAAACTATAATGATAGGTCCTCCGGCCGGGGGTGCTAGGCATGACATCATACTACCGGTTCATCAAAGGATCAACATCATAACTCTTGGAAGTTGTCCCAACCATCATATCGTGAGATTCAGATCCGATTGGTGTCGGGATACCTCATACTTAGGATACGAGAAGAAAAGGTGCAGCATAAATTGTGAGATGACAATGTAAGATTCTCGGTGGAAAGGAACTATGAAGTGATTTCCGTTAACAAGAGTCCATCATTAACCCAAGGAGAGGGCAAGGAGGTGTCGGTGAACTCAGCGGTAATTTACGAGATTCCTAAAGATGGACTTCCACAATTAAGTGAACCAGGAGATAACATTTGTCGAGATCAAATGATATAAGGAAGTATGCTCGAGGAAACATATACAAGTAAACATTGGTTGAAGGGTGCGCCCGATGGGTTGGGTTGCACTACCAATGTCAGAATGGTGATTCAATAATCGATAGCCTAAGAATGAACCATCGACCATTAACTTCAAAAAAATAGGGTTGCTAGAAGGAAAGAATTCCAAACAACACCGTCCACTTGTTGGAATTAACACGGGGACCAAGAAGGAATGGTGATGGTGGGGAGTATTTCTATGTCAAGAATTCTCAAGAGGTGGAACAAATCTCAGAACATTCTTGACATAAAGGATGGTAATACTCCAAGGTAAGGAAGAACAATTGCTGGATAGCAAGGAACTCAAGGTATAACACCAAACATGAACAAGCTTGTGTTGGTGGGAAGGCATTAAAGTGGTCGATGATAACACAATTCATCGAGGGCAAGGATGGTATTTCTCATCATAAATTCAATTGATATCCTGGCTGAGCTCAGAATGTTGATGATCACGACACCTTTGTCGCGTGAGTTCATGAAGATGTAATCGATCGGTGGCGACATCAAGTCAAAGTAATGATTAAGTGAAAGGTTATTGGAACCAAAGTGCGACTCAAACTCGAAACCAAGCTTGTTGTTCAAGGCGAAATGATATGGCGATGAGGATCGGCGTAAGGTTAATTAAATTGTGCTCAGAAGAAGGACGGGTAGCACGAGTTAAAATTAACATGATAATGATATAGCCAAACAGGCTAGGAATGGCGTGGTCGGTACAAACTTCGTACTTATAGAAGCTTACTAAAGAGTTGTTGAACCGTAGTGCGGACTCGGTTCGATTATCGGTGCCTTTGAGTGTTTAATAACTTCGAGCCGTGAAAAATTGGAATCGATGGGAAGGTAGCACTTGATGAAGAACTCATAAGAAGTTATGCAGTTCCATGATAATCTCGAGATACCGAGGTAAGACTCGATGACATATCAAAGTAGAGGTTGGGCGAGGGTATTGCTCTCAGAAGACAAGTGCTTAAACTTGCGAGAAATGGTATTTAAAAGAGAACATGGTGGAACCATGATTGCAAAGGCGGATCGGATATAAGATGAACTTATACCAAGGAATAATTAATTTAAGAAGCTTTAATGATAAGATCTACACCGTGTCCATGGGCATGAGCATAAGGTTCAAGGTCGACTCCCACTTCTCCAATGCATACCTTTTCATTCACTTCTCGCTTTCGATGAAGTTATAGCGTTGAAATTTTATCGGCAAATACCGGAAGAGTATGACTCGTGAAAACTTTCGAGTTCACACATATTAAGGAGGGCATAGGTTCAACCCATCAAGGCATCTTAGGGCGTATACCATCAACTCGAGGGTAAATAACTCAAGCTCGGAGGTAGAGCATGGTTGACAAAGCAGAGGATACAATTTACCAAAGGCATTATGTATCGGGGAAGGTCTCACAAAGTTATTGAATATGAAGGATCTTGTGGATAAAATCCAACAATGGACTGATGGCCCACAAAAGTGCAGCGTGAGCATCGATTACTTAACTAGAGGAAGAAGAATGCAAGGAGATCAGATTATAGAAACAACATCTAACTCAATTGTCAAATGCAAAGGAATTATGATTTCCAAATCAAGGGATCAGATGCAATGCTACGATTAGGGGTGTATAAGTTGAATAGCCTTAGGGTACAATCAAAGACAATTGGATTGGTCGAGAACCAATTCGATTTAAAGAATGGCAGCTCAGCGGAAAGGTAATTTATAAGGATCAATGATGATTGCGGCGTATTATGAAACATATTGAGTCAATAGACCCAAAATGATAATGACAAGGAATGTCAATAAGACTCGAGACTTATGGGATTAACCATAATGCAAGCAAGCAAAATTTCAAGAGCCAAAGGCTCGGAGGATTCGGAAGATCGAAATGTATTTTGAAGACTTTTGTGAAACACATGAACAAGCTGGGGTTGGCGGATACTCGACAAGGCGAGGTTTATTTGAAGGGGTATTCATGTGGCAAAGAACTGCTAGGCAGTAGGCACAAAGTATTCTCGGAACAATAGAAAACTTGGGGTATCTTGTAATAACAAGATCCTTGGGGATGATCGTATAAATGGCAAGTGTAAGTAGTTATCCATACGGATTTATCGGTGGTCGGGAATAGCAAAAGTGATGGGCACAGCGTCTCGAGAGAACATCGAGAGTATCTTGGAATCTTGATTAGCGACGATCATCTGAAGTGAGGGCTCTCGGGAGAAAGTACTTGCGAGAACCTAAAGTTAGTCTTGTTTTAGCAAATTCATTTAACCCGAATAGAAGAGAGTTCGAGTCGAGTAAAGGTCGAGGTAAAAGATCCTAGTACCACCCGATGGCGGCGTGGGCCCGTAAGGCACACAACCAAGTTAGTAAAAGTTTTGCAATGTCTAGACTCGACTTGACCAAGGAGTGTGGAAGGGGATTCCTACATGCGATCGGCTCGATACCAACTTTGGCGCCCTCGATTCAATCGTACACTAATCATGCGGCGCAAATGTATGCGATCAAGATCAGAGACTCACGGAAGATATCACAACACAACTCTACAAATAAAATAAGTCATACAAGCATCATAATACAAGCCGGGGGCCTCGAGGGCTCGAATACAAGTGCTCGATCATAGGCAAGTCAGCGGAAGCAAACAATATCGAGAACGGACATAAGTTAAACAAGTTGCCATAAGATGGCTATCACAAAGCAGGATCTGGATCGAAGAGAGGCGGGCCTCTGCAGGATCCTCCTAGCTACTCTGAGTGGTAAATCGTCGGTGAGCTGCTGCGTAGTAGTAGGCACCTCGAGTAGTAGTCGTCATAGGCGGTGGCGTCGGCTCACAGGCTCCATCGTGCAGTTGCAGCAATCGAGTAGAGGTAGGGAAAAGGGGAACAAGGCAACCGTGAGTACTCATCAAAGTACTATAAGCAAGGAGCTACACTACATATGCATGGATATATGTGTAAAGGGCCATATCGATGGGTGAGCTGCAGAATGCGAGAATAAGAGGGGATAGCTAGTCTTAGAAGACTCGCTTACAGTCACCTGTCTTACAGCAGGTAGAAGAGGACGATCTGAAGTCCTCCAAGTAACATCACATAGCAATAATCCTACCCGCGATCCCTCCTCATATCCACGAGAGAAGGCGACCACGGTTATATCGGCACTTGGAAGGGTGTGTTTTATCAAGTATCCGGTTCTAGTTGTCATAAGCTCAAGGTACAACTCCAAGTCGTCCTGTTACCGAAGATCACGGCTATTTGAATAGATTAACTTCCTGCGAGGTGCACCATCTTACCCGGCCGCTTGATCCCATTTGGCGGACACACTTTCTGGGTCATGCGGCGCGGAAGATCAACACGTCGCAGCCCACCTAAACTGTGAGAGGCCAACACACGGTCTAAACCTAAGCGCGCGAAGTGCAGGCCCATCGCCTGAGCACACACTGCGTTGCGTCTGTGACTGAAGCAGACCTAGCCCATCAGCGTTCCGGTCCAATCCGGTAGCGCGCGCTCGTCATTGACGACGAAGTGCTTGGTGATACCACGGGCGGGATACCCATAACTACTCCAGCGTAGATGGTTAGTGCGTATAAGCTCGTAGCCAACTCAGATCAAATGCCAAGACCTCGTTAAGCGTGTTAAGTAACGCGAGCGCCCGAACGAGGCCAGGCCCACCTCTCTCTAAGCGGTCTCAACCTGCCTGTCGCTCGCCATAAAGTAACGATCGGGGCCGTGGGAACCCAGGCCCACCTCTACGGGATGGAACCACCCGTCCTTTCACCCCATCTCGAGCAGTACCACGAGTAATGTAATAGTGTAAAGTATATAGTATATACCCGTGATCACCTCCCGGTGATCACGGCCCGATAATATGCAGCGGAGGCGGACAAGGATGTAGGGCCCACAGATGAAAATACTAGCATCCTATACTAAGCATATAGGATTGCGGGTAAAATAACAATGAAGTAACAAGGGCAGGCTATGCAGCGGTATAGGAGTATCTGAAAGCGATAACATGCTACACTACTCTAATGCAAGCGGTATAGAGAAGAGTAAGCGATATCTGGTGATCAAGGGGGGCTTGCTGGTTGCTCTGGCAAGAGAGAGAAGTCGTCGTCGATGTAGTCGTACTCGGTGGCGTCGGCGCCGGTCTCGAGGTCTCTGGGGAAGAGGGGAAAAGCAGTAAATCTGAGCCAACAAAGTATCACAAACAAAAGCGAGGCAATCAGCGGTGCTAGGTGTGCCCTAACGTGGTATGAGGTGGTACGGTTAAGAAACATCAGGAAAATATCCGGGGTTTCGTGTTTTTGAAGCGGAAGGCGGAGGAAAGTTGCGGGTTCGATAGGTTAGGGGTGTGTGGCGGACGAGCGGACTGCGTATCGGATTCGTCTCGTCGTTACGAGCAACTTTCATGTACAAAGTTTCTTCGCCAGACTACGGTTTATTTTCTATTAATTTTAAAGATTTAAATCATTTTGGATTTATTTAATTATTTATCTCAACATTATCCAGAATAGTAAAGATGGCGTCGACATGACAACATCTTGACGTCGTGATCAACTAACGCATTTGGTGAGTCAACTACGTGTGGGTCGCATGTCATACACCTTTTAGCTTAAGTAGGGTTTAGGTGATTGATTCTTGCTTAATTAAATTAACTAATTGATTAGATTAATTTAAACATGATTAATTATCTTAATTATTTTACTAATTAACTAATTAATGTTTTTATTAATTACATTTTCATTTCTTTTTAATTTTCGTGTTTTTGTTTTTGTTTTTTTTTTAACGGGGGCATGGGGCCCGGTGTCATGAACCCTAGTGGCCATAGCGGTTTTGGGCTGGTTGCAGGCAAGCAAAGCCGAACGAGGCCACAGGCACAGTGAGTGGGCGCCGGGTCAGTGGGCACCGGCCGGAGCAAGCCCGCCCGGCCATCTCCGGCGATATTTGGAGCAGAGGTGGGCTCGTGCGCGCCGCCCTTCTGGGAACATAGCGAGGCGGCAGCAGACGAGGCGGTGGGCGCCGGTGGTATGATGGGGCGCCGGCGAGGTTGGCAGGCGCCACAGGCTGGGCAGTCTTGGCGAGGCTGAGTGGTGGCCAGGCGACCAGGGGAAGAAGTGGGCGAAGGGACGGCGGCGCTCACTTGCGGCGAGGAAGAAGCGGCAAGCGCGTTGGCGTCAGCGAGGAGTCGGTGGTGCGATGGTCGGCGAGTGGGGTGGCGCTGGACTTGAGCGGCGGGCGGCGCCGTTGAAGGAAGTGCCGGCGTCGGGGTCGAGCGACCAACGCGGAAGAAAGACGAGGTGCTCGTGAAGCGGGGGCAGCGGCGGCAGTGTCGTCGGCAATGGTCGAAGCGACGAGGAGGAGATGAGGCGGCAGCGGGGCCCGGCAATGGCGAAGGCGATGAGGGCAGGGCACCACTTTGGTGGCGCGGTGAGGTAGTCATGAAGCTGACAGGATCGGCAATGAGGCGCCGGCGTCAATCGTCGCCCGATCGAGAGGATCGGGAGTGGGGCGCGATGGATCGGGAGGCGTGGGGGCGACGAGAGGAATGAGGGGGTCGGGATTAGGGTTTCCCCCTCCACAGGGGATAAGGCTGGGTGGGTCGGCCCGGCTGGGCGTGGGCGGCTGGTAGCAGCCCAGCTGGGCGGGTGGCCCAGTCAGAGGTGTTCTCTTTTCTTTGTATTTTGTTTTCTTAATTTTTCTTTTACCGTTTTACTTTTAGTTTCTCTTTTATTTTGGTTTTAGTAAATTACTAAAGTGGCACCTAAATAGATTTTACAAATTATGCCCTTTGCCACAATAGTTTAATACTTATAACAAATTAGTTTTGAAAATGTTTATTAATTTTAAAGCACTTAAATAATCGTATTTACTCTGTTTTATTCATTTTAGAGTATTTAAACATTTTATAAAGTGTGGTTTCACCACCATAATTACCTATGCATTATCGGCTCCTCCGAACATTTTAGTTTTAATATTTGAAAACTTTTATTGTTTGCTTGATTTTGAATTTGAATTGAACAGGTTTGAACTAAGCGAGTTATCCACGATGTAGGGGCGTGGCATCATTAGCGGGGATTCTGTAGCGTAATTACAGGCGTCACGGTGGTGGTCTTTGGCCCTCTCCCTCGCGTGAGACGATGGCGGCGGCACCGTCACGGAGGTGCTAAATCATCAGCCATGGCGAAGCTTACGGCGGGGCCGCCCGGAGGACCCGCTGCGGTAACGATCACGGGACCTATCCGCACCATAGCAGCGAGATGCCAACAGCGGCGGCTGGAGGCCCGCCGCATCACGCTCGCCGAGAGCATCGAAGCTGGCCACTATGAGGCGCCTCACCAAAGCGTACCAGCGCCAGATCGACCGTGCCGTGTGCGGCATGCCAGCTGCTGGAGAGCCCAGCCGCGTGGGTGTGTTCCAGCAACGTGGCGCGACCATCGCCCGACATCTTTGGGGTAGCTGCCTGTTTACACCACGCCCATGGAGAACATCTGCGCTGCCCGGTGGCGGCAGATGAGCTGGACCACGGAGAGGCGGCGAGCATCGCTGCATAATGGGCGCGTTCATCAACTCATCGGCCGCGGCCGCGCGCGCAACAAGCTGGGCGCGGCGTGGTGGAACCCAGCCAACAAGCGAGAACTTCCCCCTCGCGAAACGCAGCGCGACCTCGGGACGCCGACAAGCGGCGCCCGCGACCAAAGATCAAAACCGGCTGCAAGCTGGCGGACATGTATCACCATCGGCGTGACCAAGGCGGGCGCCCACGGCGGTGGAGCGGTAGGGCGACCATCGACCACCCAGCGCGGGAGAAGCCGTCTCCTGCCGCTGTTGAACACCCTACTCTCGGAGACCGGCTAGGCCACGAGAAGAAGTCGGAGAAGAATGGCGCCCGTCACGAGCAACCGCTGGCTCGATCCTGGCGATGAAGAAGAAGATGTAATCGGTCCGCCTTATTTGGCCCCGCATTATGACGAGCCCTGCCCAAGAGTTCTCGCTCCCTCAAGATACTCCCAAGTACAGCGGCTCTGTGAAGCGAGAATATTGGCTGGTTGACTACTCCACATGATTAACATAGCAAGCGGCAACAAGCGCGTTGCCGTGAAGTACGTTCCGCTCATGCTCCAGGGCACAACCCGGACATGGCTGAACAGCCTCAAGCTCTACAACATCAATAGCTGGTTAGACTTCACCGAAGTCTTCATCCGCAACTTCACCAGCACCTACAAGCGGCCGCCCAAGCCTCGCCAGCTTTCTGTGCGTCCATGGTCCCATCGAGTCCACTCACGACTACCTGACGCAGTGGGCGGAACTGCGCAACTCCTGCGAAGGGGTGCACGAGGTACAAGCCATAGAGTACTTCACTGCCGGGTGCAGAGAAGGCACCCTACTCAAGCACCAACTCCTCTACGACGAGCTGGCCACACTCGACGAACTCCTAACCATAGCAGACAAGTACGCCACTGCCGACTCCTCCATGAAGTCAGAGCTCCAGGTGGACGCATCCGGGAAGGTGCTCCCTCTGGCTCCTCGGATGCTGGCTGGTGACAACAGTCGACGCCAGCAGCAGAATGACAACAAGCGCAGAGCCCCGCAACCGCCTTCTACCAGCCGGCAGGTGGCAACAGTTGAGGACCAGCAGCCGGAGGGACAACCTGGCCCCAAGCGTCAGAAGGGCGGCAAGCCTGCTTGGTTGCCCGCCTTCTCCTATGAGCAAACCCTCGATGCTCCCTACAAGTTCCATAGCGGCGCGAAGCCGTCCAACCACACCACCCTGAAGTGACATTGGCTCAGCCGAATTGCCAAGGGCGAAGGACTGCCGCCTCCGCCTGCTGGCCAGCCAATGCCGCCTCCTCCTCAGTAGCAGCCGGCCCGACCAGTCGCCGCCATCTAGGATGAATTCCCTAAAGAACACGGAGCCTACGTCGTCTTCACCAGCGTGGCCAACGACAAGCATAGCCGACGTCAGCAGCACCGAGAGGTGAATGCTGTCGCCTTTGAAGCCCCAGAGTTCATGCACTGGTCCAAAAGGCCCATTAGCTGGAGCCGTGCTGACCACCTGGAGGTGATGCCTTCCTATGCCATGGTGTTGGATGCCACCTTTGCAACAAAGAGGTGAGTTGCTCGTTTCTCCTGGATTTTGATAGACGGCGGTAGCAGCATCAACATCCTTTACGCGACACTATGGAAGTTGTGCATCAAAGAGAAGTAGCTCGGCCGGTCGGAGTGTCTTCCATGGCATTGTGCCCGGCCTTTCCTACTCACCAATCGGCAAGATCAAGATAGATGTCCTCTTCGGAGACAAGGATAACTTCCACCGTGAGGCAATTTGGTTTGAGGTGGTTGACCTGGAGAGCCCTTATCATGCGCTCCTAGGCGGCCAGCTCTAGCCAAGTTCATGTGATGCCACACTATGCCTACCTCAAGATGAAGATCTGGGAACCAAGGGCATAATCCTTGTGGCAGTGACTACAAGAAGCCGGCCTTTGTCTTCTTGCTAGCAGCTGGCTGGTGAGTCCTTGTGATTCTGCGAGAAGAAGCTCCTCGTCGGGTTGTGGCCATGGCCAGCAAGCAGCGGACTGTCGCCCGAACCCAAAGTCGGAGACCTAGGGCTCCTTCCGGCCCGCCAAAGAAACCAAGAAGATTCCTTGGACCCAAACCACCGGAGAGGTTTGCTATCATTGGGGCCAACCTCGATAGCAAATAGGAAAGCAAGCTTGTCGATTTCCTCTGTGAGAATTGAGACATCTTAGCATGGTCTCACAAAGACATGCGGGTGTCTCGGCCAGTTCCTTGAGCACAAGCTACATGTCGGAGAAGATGCCAAACCAGTCAAACAACCCCTCCGCCACCTGTCAGAGAAGAAGAGAAGAATTGTTAGTGAAGAGATAGCCCGGCTTCTAGTAGTAGGCTTCATTATGGAAGTGTTTTTTTCCAGAATGGCTTGCCAACCCAGTCCTTGTACTGAAGAAGAACAACAAGTGGCGCATGTGTATTGATTATACCAGCCTCAACAAGGCCTGCCCCAAAGATCCGTTTGCTCTGCCCCGGATAGATCAAGTGATAGACTCCACAGTCGGATGCGTGCTGTTGTCTTTCTTTGATGCCTACTCCAGCTACCACCAGATCAAGCTGAACCCGGCCGATCATCTGAAGACCACCTTCATCACACCATTCGGATCCTTCGGCTACCTGACCATGACATTTGGCTTGAGAAATGCCGGTGTCACTTTTCAGCGTTGCATGCAGAAGTGCCTCCTCAAGTAACTCAGCAGAAATGCCCACGTCTACGTAGAAGATATCATGGTGAAGTCGGAGAAGCACGACACCCTCTTGGAAGATCTCAAGGAAACTTTTGATAACCTGCGCCGTTTTCAAATCAAGCTCAACCTAGAGAAGTGTGTCTTTGGAGTACCAGCCGGCCAGCTCCTTGGTTTCCTTGTGTTAGACCACGGCATCGAGTGCAACCTTGTGAAGATCAAGGCCATTGAGCGGATAGAGAGACCCATCCGACTGCTAGCCGTCCAGAAGTTCACCGTCTGCTTGGCATCCATCAGCCGCTTCATCAGTCGGCTGGGCGAGAAGGCTCTTCCCCTGTACCACCTCATGAAGAAAACCACTCACTTCGAGTGGAATGATAAGGCAGACAAGGCCTTCCTCCAGCTCAAGAAAATGCTGACTCGCGCTTTGTCTGGCAGCTCCGGTGCTAAGAGCCCATGTTCCTCTATATCGCCGCCACCGGCCGGGTGGTGACCTTGTCATTGTCTTTGGGCGTCGAAGCAGTAGATCTGGCAGTCCACATGCACATGTACTATTTGGCGAGTCTTTGTCGGCCTCAAGCAGAACTACCCCCACTACGGAAAGATGTGCTATGGCGTGCATTTTCCGCCAAAAGCTCAAGCCATACTTTCAAGAGCACCCCATCACGGTTATGCGCCTTTGCCCGCTTCTTGAGATCATAAGCAGCGAGAGATACATCGGGCGAGTGGCCAAATGGGCAATCAAGTTGGCCCTACACCATCTTCTACCAACCATGCACGCCATCAAGTCCCAAGCAACATGTCGACTTCCTCGTCGACTAGGGCGAGAACCGATTACTGCCGCTAGCTCAGGACTCCACTCCTTTGGCGGATGCACTTTGATGGCTCGAAGATGCGCACCGGCAGGAGTCGACATCATTCGACCTCTCCCAAAGCGACAAGCTCGAATACCTGCAAAGATAGAGAAAAGCGGAAGTCATTTCCTCTGCTTTAGCCATAGGTTCTATCATGTATGCAATGTTATGTACCAGACCTGATGTGTGCCTTGCTATTAGTTTAGTAGGGAGTTACCAAAGTAATCCAGGAGTGGATCACTGGACAACAGTCAAGAACATCCTGAAATAGCTGGAAAGGACTAAGGATATGTTTCTCATTTATGGAGGTGATAAAGAGCTAAATGCGTAAATGGTTACGTCGATGCAAGCTTTGACAACGATCCGGATGACTCTAAGTCACAAAGCGGATACATATTTATATTGAGCGGTGGAGCTATCGGTTGGTGCAGTTCTAAGCAAAGCGTTGTGGCGGGATCTCTGGCGTGAAGCGAAGTACATAGCTACTTGGAAGCAGCAAATGAAGATGCGGATGAAAGAGTTCATATCCGATCTAGGTGTCATACCTAGTACATCGGGTCCAATGAAAATCTTCGTGACAATCTTGGTCAATTGCCTTGGCAAAGGAATCCAGATTTCACAAGAGAACCAAGCACATCAAGAGGCCTTCAATTCCATCCATGATCAAGTCAAGGAGGAGACATAGAGATTTGCAAGATACATACGAATCTGAATGTTGCGGACCGTTGACTAAGCCTCTCTCACGAGCAAAACATGATCAGCACCAAGACTCCATGGGTGTTAGAATCATTCTTGTGTAATCTAGATTATTAACTCTAGTGCAAGTGGGAGGCGAAGGAAATATGCCCTAGAGGCAATAATAAAGTTTTATTTATATTTCCATATATCATGATAAATGTTTATTATGCATGCTAGAATTGTATTAGCTGGAAACTTAGTACATGTGTGAATACATAGACAAGCAGTGTCACTTGTATGCCTCTACTTGACTAGCTCGTTAATCAATGATGGTTAAGTTTCCTAGCCATAGACATGAATTGTCATTTGATTAACGACATCACATCATTAGAGAATGATGTGATTGACAAGAACTCATCCGTTAGCTTAACACGATGATCGTTTAGTTTGTTGCTATTGCTTTCTTCATGACTTATACATGTTCCTATAACTATGAGATTATGCAACTCCCGAATACCGGAAGAACACTTAGTGTGCTATCAAAGGTCATAACGTAACTGGGTGATTATAAAGATGCTCTACATGTGTCTCCGATGGTGTTTGTTGAGTTGGCATAGATCGGGATTAGGATTTGTCACTCCGATTGTCGAAGAGGTATCTCTAGGCCCTCTCGGTAATGCACATCACTATAAGCATTGCAAGCAATGTGACTAATGAGTTAGTTACGGGATGATGCATTACAGAATGAGTAAAGAGACTTGCCGGTAACGAGATTGAACTAGGTATTGAGATACCGACGATAGAATCTCGAGCAAGTAACATACCGATGACAAAGGGAACAACATATGTTGTTATGCGGTTTGACCGATAAAGATCTTCATAGAATATGTGGGAGCCAATATGAGCATCCAGGTTCCGCTATTAGTTATTGACGGAGATGAGTCTCGGTCATGTCTACATAGTTCTCGAACCCGTAGGAGTCCCTTGCGCAACGTTCGATGATGATCGGTATTATGAGGTTATGTGTTTTGATGTACCGAAGGTTGTGCGGAGTCTCGGATGTGATCACAGACATGACGAGGAGTTTCGAAATGGTCGAGACATGAAGATTGATATATGGGAGGTGATGTTTGGACACCGGAAAGGTTTTGGATGGGTTCGGGCATTTTCAGTGCAGGAGGTTCCGGAACCCGGGGGCTTAATGGACCTACATGGGCTTTAGTGGAAGAGAGGAGGCGGCCAGAGGAGGCGCGCCCCCTCCCAATCCAAATTGGGAGGGGGGGGGCCTTTCCTTCTTCTCCTCTTCCCCTTCCTTCCCCCTCCTATTAGGACTAGGAAAGGGGGGAACCTACTCCTGGTAGGAGTAGGATTCCCCCCTTGGGGGCGCACCATGAGGCCGGCCGGCCCCCTCCTCCCCTCCTTTATGTACAGGGGAGAGGGCACCCCATAGACACACAAGTTGATTGTTTTAGCCGTGTGCGGTGCCCCTCCACGGATTTCCACCTCGGTCATATCGTTGTAGTGCTTAGGAGAAGCCCTGCGTCGGTAACTTCATCATCACCGTCATCACGCTATCGTGCTGACGAAACTCTTCCTCGGCCTCAGATGGATCAGAAGTTCGAGGGACGTCACCGAGCTGAATGTGTGTAGATCGTGGAGGTGCCGTGCGTTCGGTACTTGATCGGTTGGATCGCGAAGAGGTTTGACTACATCAACCGCGTTACTTAACGTTTCCGCTTTCGGTCTACGAGGGTACCTAGACACACTCTCACCGCTCGTTGCTATGCATCTCCAAGATAGATCTTGCGTGATTGTAGGAATTTTTTTGAAATACTGCGTTCCCTAATAGTGGCATCCGAGCCAGGTCTATGCATAGATGTTAAATGCACGAGTAGAACACAAAGAGTTGTGGGCGATAATAGTCATACTGCTTACCAGCATGTCATACTTAGATTCGGCGGTATTGTTGGATGAAGCGGCCCAGACCGACATTACATGACCGTGTTCATGAGACTGGTTCTATCGCCGTGCTTCACACATAGGTGGCTAGTGGGTGTCTGTTACTCGAACTTTAGTTGAATAAAGTGTGACTACGCCCGGTCCTTGTTGAAGGTTAAAATAGCACACTTGACGAAAAATTGTGTGGTTTTTGATGTGTAGGTAAGAACGGTTCTTACTAAGCCCATAGCAGCCATGTAAAACTTGCAACAACAAAGTAGAGGACGTCTAACTTGTTTTTGCAAGGCATGTTGTGATGTGATATGGTCAAGATGTGATGATATATATATTGCTGTATGAGATGATCATGTTTTGTAACAGTTATCGGCAACTGGCAGGAGCCTTATGGTTGTCGCTTTATTGTATGAAATGCAATCGCCATGTAATTGCTTTACTTTAACACTAAGCGGTAGCGATAGTCGTAGAAGCAATAGTTGGCGAGGCGACAACGATGCCGATGGAGATCAAGGTGTCAAGCGGTGGCGATGGTGATCATGGCGGTGCTTTGGAGATGGAGATCAAAGGCACAAGATGATGATGGCCATATCATATCACTTATATTGATTGCATGTGATGTTTATCCTTTATGCATCTTATTTTGCTTAGTTCGGCGGTAGCATTATAAGATGATCTCTCACTAAATTTCAAGGTACAAGTGTTCTCCACGAGTATGCACCGTTGCGACGGTTAAATCGTCGTGCGAGACACCACGTGATGATCGGGTGTGATAAGCTCTATGTTCACATAGCGGGTGCAAGCCAGTTTTGCACATGCAGAATACTCGGGTTAAACTTGCGAGCCTAGCATATGCAGATATGGCCTCGGAACACTTTGAGACTGAAAGGTCGGCGTGAATCATATAGTAGATATGATCAACATAGTGATGTTCACCATTGAAAACTACTTCATCTCATGTGATGATGGGACATGGTTTAGTTGATTTGGATCACGTGATCACTTAGATGTTTAGAGGATGTCTATCTAAGTGGGAGTTCTTAAGTAATATGATTAATTGAACTTTAATTTATCATGAACTTAGTACTTGATAGTATTTTGCATGTCTATATTGTTGTAGATCAATGGCCCGTGCTACAGTTCCTTTGAATTTTAATGCGTTCCTAAAGAAAGCTAAGTTGAAAGATGATGGTAGCAACTACATGGACTAGGTCCGTAACTTGAGGATTATCCTCATTGCTGCATAGAAGAATTATGTGCTGGAAGCACCGCTAGGTGCAAGACCCGCTGCAGGAGCAACGCCGGAGGTTGTGAACGCCTACAAGAGCAAAGCTGATGACTACTTGATAGTTCGAGTGTGCCATGCTTCTGACTTAGAACCGGGACTTCAACGATGTTTTGAATGTCATGGAGCATATGAGATGTTCAGGAGTTGAAGTTAATATTTCAAGCAAATGCCAGTTGAGAGATATGAAGTCTCCAATAAGTTCTCAGCTGTAAAATGGAGGAGAATAGTTACGTCGGTGAACATATACTCAAAATATGCAGGTATCATAATCACTTGACTCAACTGGGAGTTAATCTTCCGGTTGATAGTGTCATTGACAAAGTTCTTCAATCACGCCACCAAGCTACAAAAGCTTCGTGATGAACTATAATATGCAAGGGATGGATAAGACAATTCGGAGCTCTTGCGATGCTAAAGGCTGCGGAGGTAGAAATCAGAAGGAGCATCAAGTGTTGATGGTCAACAAGACCACTAGTTTCAACAAAAGGGTAAATGGAAGAAGGGAACTTCAAGAAGAGCGGCAAGCAAGTTGCTACTCAAGTGAAGAAGCCCAAGTCTGGACCTAAGCACGAGGCGAGTGCTTCTCTTGCAAAGGGACTAGTCCTTTGAGCGGAACTGCCCCAAGTATTTGGCGGATAAGAAGGATGGAAAAGTGAACAAAGGTATATGTGATATACATGTTATTGATGTGTACCTTACTAATGCTTGCGATAGTGCACAGGTATTTGATCTTGGTTACATTGCTAATATTTGCAACTCGAAGCAGGGGACTACGGATTAGCGAAGATTGGCTAAGGACAAGGTGACGATCTGGCGTGGGAAATGGTTCCAAAGTCGATGTGATCGCCGTCGACGCTACCTCTACATCTACCTTGGGATTAGTTTTAGACCTGAATAATTGTTATTTGGTGCGGCGTTAAGCATGGACATTATATCTGGATCTTGTTTGATGCGAGATGGTTATTCATTTAAATCTGAGAATAATGGTTCTTCTATTTATATGAGTAATATCTTTTATGGTCATGCACCCTTGAAGAGTGGTCTATTTTGTTGAATCTCGATAGTAGTGATACACGTATTCATAATATTGAAGCCAAAAAGATGCAGAATTGATAATGATAGTGCAACTTATTTTGGCACTGCCGTTTGGGTCATATTTGTGTAAAGCGCATGAAGAAACTCCATACTGATGGACTTTTGGAATCACTTGATTATGAATCACTTGGTACTTGCGAACCATGCCTCATGGGCAAGATGACTAAAACTCCGTTCTCCGGAACAATGGAGCGAGCAACTAATTTATTGGAAATAATACATACTGATGTATGCGGTCCGATGAATATTGAGGCTCGCGGCGGGTATCGTTATTTTCTGACCTTCACAGATGATTTAAGCAGATATGGGTATATCTACTTGATGAAACATAAGTCTGAAATATTTGAAAAGTTCAAAGAATTTCAGAGTGAAGTGGAAAATCATCGTAACAAGAAAATAAAGTTTCTGCGATCGATCGTGGAGGAGAATATTTGAGTTCTGAGTTTGATCTTCATTTGAAACAATGCGGAATAGTTTCACAACTCCGCCATACGGAACACCACAGCGTAATGGTGTGTCCGAACGTCGTAACCGCACTTTATTAGATATGGTGCAATGTATGATGTCCCTTACTGATTTACCGCCATCATTGTGGTGTTATGCTTTAGAGAAGGCTGCATTCATGTTAAATATGGCACCATCTAAATCCGTTGAGACGACACCTTATGAACTGTGGTTTGGCAAGAAACCCAAGTTGTTGTTTCTTAAAGTTTGGGGCTGCGATGCTTATGTGAAAAAGCTTCAACTGATAAGCTCGAACCCAAATCGAATGTGTCTTCATAGGATACCCAAAGGAAACTGTTGGGTACACCTTCTATCACAGATCTGAAGGCAAGATATTCATTGCTAAGAACGGATCCTTTCTAGAGAAGGAGTTTCTCTCGTAAGAAGTGAGTGGGAGGAAAGTAGAACTTGATGAGGTAACTGTACCTGCTCCCTTATTGGAAAGTAGTTCATTACAGAAATTAGTTCCTGTGACTCCTACACAAATTAGTGAGGAAGCTAATGATGATGATCATGTAATTTCAGATCAAGTTACTCTTGAACCTCATAGGTCGACGAGTAAGATCCGCACGAGTGAATGCGGTAATCGTGTTCTGGAGGTCGTGTTAATTGACCATGACGAACCTATGAACTATGAGGAAGCGATGATGAGCCCAGATTCTGTGAAATGGCTTGAGGCCATGAAATCTGAGATGGGATCCATGTATTAGAACAAAGTGTGGACTTTGGTTGACTTGCCCGATGATCGGCAAGCCATAGAGAATAAATGGATCTTCAAGAAGAAGACTGACGCTGACGGTAATTAATGTTACTGTCTACAAAGCTCGACTTGTTGCGAAAGGTTGTCGACAAGTTCAAGGAGTTGACTATGATGAGACCTTCTCACCCGTAGCGATGCTTAAGTCCATCCGAATCATGTTAGCAATTGCCGCATTTTATGATTATGAAATTTGGCAAATGGATGTAAAAATTGCATTCCTGAATGGATTTCTGGAAGAAGAGTTGTATATGATGCAACCAGAAGGTTTTATTGATCCAAAGGATGCTAACAAAGTGTGCAAGCTCCAACGATCCATTTATGGACTGATGCAAGCATCTCGGAGTTGGAATAAACGTTTTGATAGTGTGATCAAAGCATATGATTTTATCTGAGACTTTTGGAGAAGCTTTGTATTTACAAGAAAGTGAGTGGGAGCTCTGTAGCATTTCTAATATTATATGTGGATGACATATTGTTGATTGGAAATGATATAGAATTTCTGGATAGCATAAAAGGATACTTGAACAAGAGTTTTTCAATGAAAGACCTCGGTGAAGCTGCTTATATATTGGGCATCAAGACCTATAGAGATAGATCAAGATGCTTAATTGGACTTTCACAAAGCAAATACCTTGATAAAGTTTTGAAGAAGTTCAAAATGGATCAAGCAAAGAAAGGGTTCTTGCCTGTGTTACAAGGTGTGAAGTTGAGTCAGACTCAATGCCCGACCACTCCAGAAGATAGAGAGAAAATGAAAGTCATTCCCTATGCTTCAGCCATAGGTTCTATCATGTAAGCAATGCTGTGTACCAGACCTGATGTGTGCCTTGCTATTAGTTTAGCAGGGTGGTACCAAAGTAATCCAGGAGTGGATCACTGGACAGCGGTCAAGAACATCCTGAAATACCTGAAAAGGATTAAGGATATGTTTCTCGTTTATGGAGGTGACAAAGAGCTCGTCGTAAATGGTTATGTTGATGCAAGCTTTGACACTAATCCGTATGACTCTAAGTCACAAACCGGATACGTATTTATATTGAACGGTGGAGCTGTCAGTTGGTGCAGTTCTAAGCAAAGCGTCATGGCGGGATCTACGTGTGAAGTGGAGTACAAAGCTGCTTTGGAAGCAGCAAATGAAGGAGTCTGGATGAAGGAGTTCATATCCGATCTAGGTGTCATACCTATTGCATCGGGTCCAATGAAAATCTTTTGTGACAATACTGGTGCAATTGCCTTGGCAAAGGAATCCAGATTTCACAAGAGAACCAAGCACATCAAGAGACGCTTCAATGCCATTCGCGATCAAGTCAAGGAGGGAGACATAGAGATTTGAAAGATACATACGGATCTGAGCCTCTCTCATGAGCAAAACATGATCGGCACCAAGACTCCATGAATGTTAGAATCATTACTGTGTAATCTAGATTATTGACTCTAGTGCAAGTGGGAGACTGAAGGAAATATACCCTAGAGGCAATAATAAAGTTGTTATTTATATTTCATTATGTCATGATAAATGTTTATTATTCATGCTAGAATTGTATTAACCGGAAACTTAGTACATGCGTGAATACATAGACAAATAGAGTGTCACTAGTATGCCTCTACTTGACTAGCTCGTTAATCAAAGATGGTTAAGTTTCCTAACCATTGACATGAGTTGTCATTTGATTAATGGGATCACATCATTAGAGAATGATGTGATTAACAAGACCCATCCGTTAGCTTAGCACGATGATCGTTTAGTTTGTTGCTATTGCTTTCTTCATGACTTATACATGTTCCTATGAATATGAGATTATGCAACTCCCGTATACCGGAAGAACACTTAGTGTGCTATCAAACATCACAACGTAACTGGGTGATTATAAAGATGCTCTACAGGTGTCTCCGATGGTGTTTGTTGAGTTGGCATAGATCGAGATTAGTATTTGTCACTCCGATTGTCGGAGAGGTATCTCTGGGCCCTCTCAGTAATGCACATCACTATTAGCCTTGCAAGCAATGTGATTAATGAGTTATTTACGGGAAGATGCATTTCGGAACGAGTAAAGAGACTTGCCGGTAACGAGATTGAACTAGGTATCGAGATACCGACGATAGAATCTCTGGCAAGTAACATACCGATGACAAAGGGAACAACGTATGTTGTTATGCGGTTTGACCGATAAAGATCTTCGTGGAATATGTGGGAGCCAATATGAGCATCTAGGTTCCGCTATTGTTTATTGACCGGAGATGAGTCTCTGTCATGTCTACATAGTTCTCGAACTCGTAGGGTCCGCAAGCTTAACGTTTGATAACGGTCGGTATTATGAGTTTATGTGTTGTGATGTATCGAAAGTTATGCGGAGTTCCAGATGTGATCAAAGTCATGACGAGGAGTCTCGAAATGGTCAAGACATGAAGATTGATATATTGGAAGGTTATGTTTGGACACTGGAAAGGTTTCGGTGCGTTCCGGCATTTTCCGGAGTACCGGGAGGTTACCAGAACCACCCGGGGGCTTAATGGGCCTACATGGGCTTTAGTGGAAGAGAGAGGAGGCGACCAAGAGGAGCGGCGTGCCCCCCAAGCCCAATCCAAATTGGGAGGCGGGCCAGCCCCCCTTTCCTTCTTCTCCTCTTCCCCTTCCTTCCCCCTCCTATTAGGACTAGGAAAGGGGGGAACCTAGTCCTAGTAGAAGTAGGATCCCCCCCCTTGGGGGCGCACCATGAGGCCGGCCGGCCCCCTTCTCCCCTCCTTTATATACAGGGGAGGGGGCACCCCATAGACACACAAGTTGATTGTTTTAGCCGTGTGCGGTGCCCCCCTCCACAGATTTCCACCTCGGTCATATCGTTGTAGTGCTTAGGCGAAGTCATGCGTCGGTAACTTCATCATCACCGTCATCACGCCGTCGTGCTAACGAAACTATCCCTCGGTCTCAGCTGGATCAAGAGTTCGAGGGACGTCACCGAGTTGAAGTGTGCAGCTCACGGAGGTGCCATGCATTGGACACTTGATCGATTGGATCGCGAAGACGTTCGACTACATCAACTGTGTTACTTAACGCTTCGTGAGGGAGTCCTGGATTAGGGGGTATCCGGACTGCCGGACTATATCCTTTGGCCGGACTGTTGGACTATCAAGATACACGATTGAAGAGTTCGTCCCGTGTTCGGATGGGACTCTCCTTGGCGTGGAAGGAAAGCTTGGCAATACAGATATGTAGATCTCCTTCCTTGTAACCGACTCGGTGTAACCCTAGCCCCCTACGGTGTCTATATAAACCAGAGGGTTTAGTCCGTAGGACCAACAACAACAATCATACCATAGGCTAGCTTCTAGGGTTTAGCCTCTCCGATCTCGTGGTAGATCAACTCTTGTAATACTCATATCATCAAGATCAATCAAGCGGGGTAGGGTTTTACCTCCATCGAGAGGGCGAACACAGGTAAAAAGCATCGTGTCCCTTGTCTCCTGTTACCATCCGCCTAGACGCATAGTTCGGGTCCCCTACCTGAGATCCGCCGGTTTTGACACCGACATTGTTGCTTCCATTGAGAGTCCCTCTATGTCGTCATCATTAGGCCTGATGGCTCCTTCGATCATCGATAGCGATGCAGTCCAGGGTGAAACTTTTCTCCCGGACAGATCTTTGTATTCGGTGACCGCTTGCTGCGGGCAACTTCAGCAGCCATCTGGAAGCGAATCGAGATTCGCCCTATCCACCAGTCAGGTTTGAAAGCTTAAACTATACGGCCGACATCTGCGGAGACTTGATCTTCGACGGATTCGAGCCCCTACCGAGTGCGCCCCACAATCATGATGAGCATGATTTAGCTCTATCGTCGGACAGTGTTCGGGAGATCTTGCCGGCAACCGCTCCGACCCTCAATTCGGAGCCAATTGCGCCATCCATGGACGGGTGGATAGACCCCGCCACGGAGGCCGCACTCTCAGAAGTGATCGAGCTGAGTATCAACCTTACCCTTCACGAGAGCCGTGACTCCAAACTTGTCGGAGTAATGAGCCACGGGTAGGCAAACCCGAGCCCCAGGACCTTTCAAAACATCGGGGCAGACTGCGCCCCTCAAGACCCCAAGATGAAGAGCCGCCTTCTGGGAGTCGGCGGCCAGCCGCATGTGCCCTCCCAGCCGAGTCCTAGAGACGGCCTCAAGATAAGCCTACTCCCAGCCAGCGACTCCCGGAGAAGCCGGCTAACGGGAGTCGGCCCGCGACTCCAACCACCTCCTGCCTATGCGACTACGGACGGGATAGGATGAGGCCGCCTCGCAGCCCTTCCGTGTCCCGTTCATGAAGGACAAGCATGGCGCGAACACCGTCTTGTGGAGATCTCCGTCCGTGGCGATGTTGCCCGCCGGCCACGACATCAACCCGTGGGCGAATCCCTGTACCCACGATGGCATGTACATCGACCCAAAGGCGGCGGGACCCGCTGTCGGCGGAAGTCTGAGAAAGCGGCGAGCGCCCAAAACCGGACCAGCTGGAGTCGGCCTCGAAAGTCGGCGGCCTCCCACAGACTCTGCGCCATTAACCGAGACAAGGCAGGGAGAGTAGCGGTGATCGCCCTTGACGGCGGCACTATTCCATGACCCCATGACCAAGCTCGCGTCATTAGAAGCAGCTACTGATAATCCGCAGCGGCAAGACCCATGGCCAGCGAGACAAGAACTGTCGGCCCCATGCTGGACCGTTAGCGGGGCCCACTAGTCGGCGGGCCCCGAAGTCGGCGGAGAAAGGCGGCGACTTAAGAGATGATGGCTGGGACTGCGCCCGGCCAATTCTCATGTACCCCGAAGTGAGGCCTCTAAACCCAGGGGCACCCATGCAAGAGGTTGGACCCTAATAGATTTAGACACACACAGAGGGAAGAGAAGAGCTAACCGGGCCCTTCTCCTTCCTCACCCCGAACAACTCAAGGAGCAACCTTGTGCACAATTTGCCATAGTGATCATCGGAGACCCATGAGCAGCGATGAGGGTGTTATCTCCACGGAGAGCCACGAAGCTGGGTAAGATTCACGGCGTGCATGCCTTCGCCTCATCCGTTTCGAGCACGGCGACGTTCTACTCGCCCCCTCCAGGATAAGCCATCCTTTGGCATATGTCTCACCCAACCCCCGACAAAACTGCCGGATTCTTCTCCGGCTACGGACTCAGAACCGCCTGCGCCCGTGCCTATCGAATCCGACTGGACGCCGATCATGAGTTCACCTCCGCGGATATCTTTCAGCACTCGCCCTTCAGCGACATACTGAAGTCATTAAGGTCTCTCTCCTTGTCGGGAGAGTCTGGCGGACTATGTCCGGCGAGATTGAGATCACGGATGGCGAAGAAATTACGCCGCCCACCCACCACCCACTTAGTAGCCACTGTCGATGATTTGACCAACATGCTTGACTTTGACTCCAAAGACATCGACGGTATGGACGACGATGCAGGAGACGAACAGGAACCACTGCCCACAGGGCATTGGACAGCCACCTCCTCATATGATATATACATGGTGGACACAGCCAAAGAAGGCAATGGTGATGGGACAGCGGAGGATGACCCCTCTAAGAAGCAACCCAAGTGCCGACGTCAGCGGCGCCGCTCTAAGTCTCGCCAAAGCAAAAGCGGTGATACCGGCACAAGAAATAACAGCACTCCGGATAGTCTTGAAGGCGGCGACAATCCCCTCGGCAAGATTTAGGCGGGAGGATGGAAAGCCAGCCCTCCTAAGAGGCGGCGGATGAAGGAGAGGATGATAATTACATGCCTCCCTCGAAAAGCGAGGCAAGCCTCGGCGATGTGAAGTCGTCGTGCTGAGGATCCCGTCGAGCAGGGCGCTTCAGCGCCGGCTTACATCCACTTGCAAATAGCCTTAGAAAAAGCGGCGGCGACTTGAGCTGATCAAGATTTGCTAGCTGACAGATGGACTGAAGTCCTGGCGGCCGAGGAATATGAACTCGAATGCCCCTCCAAGAGTTACCCAAAGCGCAGGTTGCTACCCCGATTAGAGGAGGAAGCATTAAAACCTACATCTCCAGCGTATGACGCGGCTGATCGGCCACCTCGTGGCCGTGACAGAGAGGCATTTCAGCCAAAAGCTCAGCCCGCACCCCGATGCCACTCAAATAAAATGTCAAGGCACGGGGAAATACGCTAGTCCTACGAGACGTATTGGAGGACAAAGCAAAATAGGCAAGATCGATCTATGGATCGCGAGGGCGCCCCACTACGCGAGACAATAACCGTCACGCCGGATCTGGTGAAAATAAATCGGCGGGCGAACACAGAACAAGACTCATTTGAGCAGCGCGTAATATAGCCCGATGCAGGCGCCGCACACCCCCTATGCTTCACAGATGAAGTAATGGATCACCAAATCCCAGAGGGTTTCAAACCCATAAATATCGAATCATACGATGGTACAAGAGATCCTGCGGTATGGATCGAGGACTTCCTCCTGCACATCCACATGGCCGGTGTGACGATCTACACACCATCAAATACCTCCCACTCAAGCTTAAAGGACAAGCTCGGCATTGGCTCAACAGCCTGCCAGCAGAATCCATTGGCTGTTGGGAAGATCCGGAAGCCACATTCCTTGACGACTTCCAGGGCACTTATGTGCGACCACCAAATGCCGATGACTTGAGCCACATAATTCAGCAGCCAGAGGAATCGGCCAGGAAATTCAGGACACGGTTCCTAACCAAGAAAAATCAAATCGTCGATTGTCCGGATGCAGAGGCCCTAGCAGCTTTTAAGCATAACATCCGCGATGAGTGGCTCGCCCGGCACCTTGGCCAGGAAAAGCCGAAATCTATGGCAGCACTCACGAGACTCATGACCCGCTTTTGCGCGGGAGAAGACAGCTGGCTGGCTTGCAGCAATAACATATCAAAGAACCCTGGTACTTCGGATACCGAGGATAGCAATGGCAGGTCACGGCGCAACAAACACAAGCGCCGCATCAACAGCGACAATACCGAAGATACGGCAGTCAATGCTGGATTGAGGCTCTAAATCGGTCGTGGAAAAAGGCATTCAAAAGAAGTACTGGGCCCGTCCGGTTTGGACCGTATACTTTCGATCGCTCGTGTCAAATACATGGCACCCCGACAAGCCAATAACCACACCAGCAGGGATTGTTGGGTGTTCAAGCAGTTCGGCAAGTTAAATGCGAAAACAAGGATAAGGGCTGCATAGCGATGTGAGGAGGAGCCCGGCCACGAACACGGAGGACAGAAGAGTTCCCCACAAGTGCGGACGGTGAACATGATATCGCAACCCACATCCCCAAGAGGGCGGAAGTGTGCACTAAGGGCGTATATGCGTTGGAGCGATCGCCCCAAAGTTCAACCCATGGCCGTCCTGTCCGATCACCTTCGATCGCAGGGACCACCCCACTAGTATCCGTCATGGCGGATTCGCCGCACTGGTCCTAGACCCAATCATTGATGGATTTCACCTCACTCGAGTCCTTATGGACGGCGGTAGCAGCCTGAACCTGCTTTATCAGGACACGGTGCGCAAAATGGGTTTAGATCTCTCAAGGATCAAACCCACAAAAACGACCTTCAAAGGCGTCATACCAGGTGTAGAAGCCCATTGCATAGGCTCAGTCACACTAGAAGTGGTCTTCGGATCCCCGGATAATTTCCGAAGCGAGGAGTTAATCTTCGATATAGTCCCGTTCCGCAGTGGCTATCATGCACTGCTCGGAAAACCGCATTCACAAGATTCAATGCGGTACCGCATTACGCATACCTCAAGCTCAAGTTCCGAGCTCGCATAGCAATGCGGCCCCCACCCCAGCCCCAGCCAAACGGCGAAATCCGTGCCACGCGTGCATAATTACGCATTGAAAATACCATGGGCTTAGGGGGGCACGAATACGGCATGCCCCAAAGCGCGGCTCAACCGCACTAGGGGCTTCCCGTTTTATTATTTTTCTCCCTTTCAGGATTCTACTCTCTGGAAACCCCGTCCGGCAGTACAATTGCCGGACACATGATACAACAACCAAGAAGGCAGAAAGCTACTACGCACCATGGAACTCCCAGGTGGTCTCTGATAACGAGCAAAATACCTGCTTTAAATACCATTCCACAGCTTGCCCTTGGAGGGGACATGTAAAATAGTCCTGTTTTTTTCTTATCGCATTACTTGTATCATTATGCTTCGATGCACCTTTTTGAATAAACAATGCATAGCATTAGTCTATTATTGCATTCTCTACTCTTCCTTTTTATATACATATGATCATTCATGACGTTCAGCACCCGTACACTCTGGTACGGCCTATACCCCAGGGGCTTGAGCGTACCCCACAACACGGCGTGAGAAGTCTGAACACTTTCGACAGTGCGGCACCCCGAACTTAGAGCATTATATGCATCAGCTCCGAATCATGTCTTGGGTCAATAGTTGGGTTTGCCCGGCTCCCATGTTTTGGTACCTTACGTTCCGCTATATCGGCTAAGGTAGCACTGGGAGAACTACTGCGATTGTGCCCCAGTTCATCTGGGCTAAGCACCTCGATGAAAGCTAAAACTATTTGTCATGATAAAGGCGAGAGCTGGTCGCTGTTCGAGAGGTCTCAAGTCCCTAAAGACTTATGCCGCTTAGGCGAGTCGGCTTTGTCCGGCTTAGGCATGGATAGCGCCCAATTGACCTTCCGAATACCAGGGGCTTCGCCAAAATTTAAAATTATAGAATTCTCTGGCTAAGTGAGAGTGATAAAGCATTATAGTCTGATTGCCTCGTTCGTTGAGCTGAGCACCTCCCTCCAAGGACCCAAGAATGGGAAAAAGAGTGCTCATATTTATCCCGAACACCCCAGCACTCGTGGCATGGGGGCAGAAGCCGATGACTCGCCATCTCTCAGATTTGATAAACAGCTGCACAGAAGGTAATATTTTAAATTCAAGCAAGTGTTGCATAGCACATATGAACAAGTTTTCATAATACAGGATCACACGAGCAAGTTCACTCAAAAATTACATCTTTGGAACACTCACCCGCCATAAGGCGGGCACCCTTCAGGACGCCCTCATAATACATTTCAGGGTGGCGATGCTCCTTGCCCTGCGGCGGTCCCTCCTTCACCAGCTTCTCAGCGTCCATCTTGGCCTAGTGTACTTTAACACGGGCAAGCACCTCTGGCGCCTTTGATCAGGCAGGCCTTGATGACTTCTGGCGAGGCAGGCATCCACAAGCCGCCTCACCAGCCCAAAGTAGCTCCTGGCAGGGCATCCCGAGCCATAGCAGACTATAAGACCCTTCATGGCCTGTTCGGCCGCCTTATGAAGCTCGACCAATTGCTTCAGCTGGTCGCTTAAGGGCACCAGGTGTTCGGCCTCAGTATACTGAGACCAGAACACCTTCTCCGTCGAGCTCCCCTCCTCGGCTCGGTAGTACTTTGCGGCATCTGACACGCTGCAGGGAAAATCTGCGAATGTTCCTGGAGAGCTCCGGACTCGGGTAAGTAACAAGTAATTTACTTTCACATGCTTGCTTTGCATAATGAATGCCTTACCCGCCACTATCTTCTTCATCGCCTCAATTTCCTGGAGGGCCTTTTGGGCTTCAGCCTTGGCATGCTTTGTGCTCTCGAGGGCCGCGGCAAGCTCGGACTCTCGCATCTTTGAGTCAAGCTCCAAAGTCTCGTGTTTCTTCACGAGGGCCTGGAGCTCTTGCTGCACCTCGCCCACCCATGCCTCGTGTTTCTCCCGCTCGGTGCACTCCTTGGCCGCTTTGTTTTCGGCCTCGGATAGCGCTTGCTTCAGGGTCACCACTTCGGTCGTGGCCCCTGGCATATCCATGATGATCCTATCATTTTGCAACCACATCTTTTTTACATATATAAACAAGGTATTACTTACCTTTGTTATCCTCGAGCTGCCTCTTCGCAAGACCGAGCTCTTTCTCGGACTACTCAAGATTCTGCTTGATCTTGGCGACCTTCATGATCGGTCTTGGCGGAGGTCGGCAATGGCTTGCATCGCACAAAGACATACTTGTGTTAGATTCCTGCCGATATTATTCAATCCTCTATTAGGTTTTTCTTTGTGAACACCAAACAAAGCATCAGGGGCTACTGTTTCTGCGGTAATATTTTCCTATATTTTAAATACTTACCTCAAAGACTGTTAGAAGGCTGGCACAGGCTTCAGTCAGTCCGCTCTTGGCGGACTGAACCTTCTTGATCACCGCACTCATGATAGTGCGCTGCTCCTCGTCGATGGAAGCGCCGCTAAGCACTTCCAGCAAGTTGTCAAGTGCCTCCGGATGGATGGAGGTCGCCGGCACGGGCAGCTTGCCCCTCTTGGCAGGGGCCGCCTGCCGGAGTTCGGATCCGCTAGAGGTTCCGGCACGGTGTTCGGCTGAGGGCCGAACTTGGAGCCCTTGGGAGCCTTGCTCCCTTTGCGCCTAGAGTCCGGAAGGTCGCCTTGAGACGCCTCCAGGGCTACCTCCCCTCGACTTGGTGCCCTTTGGGACAACACCTCGGCGTTGTCCGTGGGGCGAGGGGTGGAGGCGGTCGGAAGCGAACCGCTATTCATATCCGACGAATCAAGGAACATTTCGGCGAAGATCGTCGATCTGCGGGCTCGAGCGGACTGCATGATCACGTTCGGCATTAGGAGAAGCAGTGCAATAAAAGTATGCTATGAGTTACTCTGGTATCCGAATACTTACGACTTCGCCAGGGGCTTGGCCCTCAGTGACCACTCGTCTCCGCTGTCGGCGGCGGTGGTAGAATAGTCCGGAAGGAGAGTCCTTCCCTTCTTGGACCCTTCGGCCTCCCCGGTTGGGGTGGCCTTCCTTTTCTTTTCTCCCCCGGCTGGAGGGGGAGAATCTTCCTCTTCCTCCTCCTCGTTATCACGAGAGGAGTGCGTCTCGGAGTCACGGGTGATGAGTCCGATACCACCTGGCCCCGGGAACTCTTTTGGGCTCCCGTGGCCTTCTTCTTGGCCTTCTTCTCTGGCACCACTTAAGGTGCCGGAACCAGCATCTCCGCTAAGCGAGCCTCTGCTGGGTCTTCGGGCAGAGGGGCCGGGCAGTCGATCTGTTCAGCCGTCTCTAGCCATTCCTGTCAAAGGTATGGGAGCTTAGATCCCGCATATGATTATACTAGGAAAAATAAATACCCTGTAACTGATAAAAGAGCTTACCGCACCGGTTTGGCTCTGCGCGCTGAGCCCGTGATCCTCGGTGAGGGGTGGGGGAACCTCGGCACTCTTGAACAGCACCCTCCAGACGTCCTTGTGCCTCGGGTGGAAGAGCTCGCTCAGAGTCTGGTGCTGGGCCGGGTTGAACTCCCACAAATTGAACGCCCGTTGTTGACACGGGAGGATCCGGCGGATGAGCATGACCTGGACTATGTTGACAAGCTTGAGCTTCCTGATTATCATATTTTCGATGCAGGTCTAGTGTAACGCCCCGGACACACCCGCCGGTGGTCGTTACTCCTGGCGGGATCTAGACTGGCCCCACAGATCAATACTAGTCTTTTCTGCGCACTTTGTCCTCACTAAATGCGTGCGGGAGCAACTTCGATCGGTCACCCATCGACACTACTCCAAGCTGAGCACTCTTAACTTTGGAGTTACTGTCCGAATGGGCTCCGGAAAAGAAGAATTCCTTATTGATATGAGTAGTCTATCATCCCTAATAAGCCGGCTGTCACATACACCCCCACTCGGAGGAACCCGGCGTCCTCGTCGGGCCTGAGAACGTTCCCTCTTGGCACAAGCGTCATGCTTCGGTCAGTACATGTGCCATGTCGGGTGCCTGACGGGTCACAAGCGTCATGAACAACATGACCACGCACCTGTCGCAACCATCCGTGTAACCGTGAGGTGGCTCGATACCAACTTATAGCGCCGGACACACCCGCGGTGGTGCGTTACTCTGGCGGATCTAGATGGCCCCACAGATCAATACTAGTCTTTTCTGCGCACTTTGTCCTCACTAAATGCGCACCGGGAGCAACTTCGGTCGGTCACCCATCGACACTACTCCAAGCTGAGCACGCTTAACTTTGGAGTTCTGTCCGAATGGGCTCCCGAAAAAGAAGGAATTCCTTATTGATATGAGTAGTCTATCATCCCTAATAAGCCAGGCTATCACATCTAGAGTCCGGTCAGCTCTACCGGATTACCCTAGGGCAGGCCCTTCTCTTTCCAGGAGGTGAGCCGCGTGGGGATTCCGGATCAGAATTCGGGGGCCGCCGCCCATTTGGTGTCGCGCGGCTCGGTGATGTAGAACCACCCCGATTGCCACTCCTTTATGGTCTCCACATAGGAGCCCTCAAGCCATGTGACGTTGGGCATTTTGCCCACCATGGCGCCTCCGCACTCCGCCTGCTGGCCGCTCACCACCTTCGGTTTGACATTGAAGGTCTTCAGCCATAAGCCAAAGTGATGTGGAGGAAGGCCTCACACACGACGATAAACGCCGAGATGTTGAGGATGAAGTTCGGGGCCAGATCGTGAAAATCCATGCCGTAATAGAACATGAGCCCACGGACAAATGTGTGAAGGGGAAATCCCAGTCTGCGGAGGAAGTGGGTAAGGAATACTACCCTCTCATGGGGCCTTGGGGTGGGGATGATCTGCCCCACATCTGGGAGCCGGTGTGCGATATCCTCGGACAGGTATCTGGCTCCCCTCAGCTTTTAGCGTCTCCTCCACGACGGAGGAGACCAACCACTGCCTCCGCTCCGGACATGTTTGGAGAGGTTTGAGGAGAAGGATCACGAACTTGGTATTGGAGCTCGAAAGTCTTGAGAATGGATGAGTAAGGAGGAAGAAGGCGTGGGTGGAAAAAGGTGAATCCTTATCCCTTTATAAGGGCGGACGAAACTATGCGTCCCACCAGGCTGGTAAAACTCGCTTATCCCCCAAGCGCTGTAATCAATGGCGCGGTTGGGTTACCCACGTCCGTATTGATGGGAATTCCGCAATAAGGGGACACGATCTCTTCTTTGACAAGACATGCCAAGGAAACCGCCTCGCGAAACACGCTGAGGTTGGTTGTAAAAACGATTCGAATGGTGACCTGGCTGTGGTGTGATGACGCACTGTGAAATACGTCAGCAGATCAGATATGTGGAAATATTATTCTCTCTACGGTGGTATGTGGAACTTATTTTGCAGAGCCGGACACGATCCTCGTGTTCAAAATCTTCTATGAAGTATTCGGAGGAGGAACCCGCCTTGCAATGCTGAAGACAATCTGTGCGTCGGACTCATCGTCATTGAAGCCTGGTTCGGGGATCTTGAGGAGTCTGGATTAGGGGTATCCGGACTGCCGGACTATATCCTTTGGCCGGACTGTTGGACTATGAAGATACAAGATTGAAGACTTCGTCCCGTGTCCGGATGGGACTCTCCTTGGCGTGGAAGGCAAGCTTGGCAATACGGATATGTAGATCTCCTTCCTTGTAACCGACTCTGTGTAACCCTAGCCCCCTCCGGTGTCTATATAAACCGGAGGGTTTAGTCCGTAGGACCAACAACAACAATCATACCATAGGCTAGCTTCTAGGGTTTAGCCTCTCCGATCTCGTGGTAGATCAACTCTTGTAATACTCATATCATCAAGATCAATCAAGCAGGAGTAGGGTTTTACCTCCATCGAGAGGGCCCGAACCTGGGTAAAAACATTGTGTCCCTTGTCTCCTGTTACCATCCGCCTAGACACACAGTTCGGGACCCCCTACCCGAGATCCGCCGGTTTTGACACCGACACTTCCGCTTTCGGTCTACGAGGGTACGTAGACACACTCTCCCTGCTCGTTGCTATGCATCTCCTAGATAGATCTTGCGTGATCGTAGGAATTTTTTGGAAATACTGTGTTCCCCTACACTACAGTAGTCGCACCCGGCCCGGGGACTTCGGAACCCGGCCCAGGGGCTGCAGCAGTCGGCCCGGGGACTTCAACAACACAGCAAGCGGCGTCCGACTCCACTCCACCGCCTCCCAACCCAACTGCCCTAGTTTTAGTGGTCGTGATGATAGTGGACGAAGTCGAAGCACCATCATGGGCGCAACCCATCCTCAATTTCCTGGTGAGCAGAGAGCTACCAGCCGACGAAATCTTGGCCCGACAGGTGCAATGTGAGTAGGGAGGTGGATCTCTCGATTACTAGCACGATTCACTCACAGGATTCGATCGGTAGCGATTACGAGCGGATTACAAGAATGGGTATCTAGGGTTCGTAGCACAAGGGAAGGAGGAGAGGATAAAACCAAGCGCCCGATGCGTGATCCACTCGATCGTCGCTTGATCCGAACATGCCTCAAGTAGCTGCGTGCACAGGCTTGATTTACCAGGCGGCCCAAAGACTCTTGGGTTGGGCTGCCTGGCCCGGGCGTCTGTGTGGAGCCGTGTGACAGCGCCGGTTCTCTGACACGAGGTCCTCCTTGACAGGGCTGCTGACATCCCCCTCTTCTTGAGTCGAGGCTTGCCCCCAAGCCTCAGCCAGCGGAAAGTGTTCCTTGAGTCCTACCTTGTCCTCCCAAGTGTCGCCCAGTACATTGGAATTGGACCAGCGTATGAGAACTTGCTCCCGCATCTTGCCCTTCACCTGTTTCCAACGTGACTGGAGGACTGCCACAGGAACAGCTAGCTCGTCAGAACATTGAGGAAGTTGAGTTTCGACAGGCATACCCGAGTTCAGCACGCGCTGCAGCAACGAGACGTGGAAGACCGGGTGAATTGTTGCTTGTGGAGGTAGTTGGAGCTTGTATGCGACGTCGTTGATCTTGGCGATGATTGGAAAAGGCCCGTAATATTTGTACGCCAGCTTGTGGTTGGCTCTCGGCGTGACGGAAGTTTGGATGTATGGTTGTAGCTTCAGGTACACTACATCCCCCACGTCAAACGTCCGGAATGATCTTTTCTTATCTGCTTGATTCTTCATCAGTTGCCTCGCCTTGTTCAGGTGTTGTTGAAGCAATTCCTGGACTGTGTCGCGTTCCTCTATCCATGCTTCGATAGCTGGCACCGAGCAGGTGTTGTCCGCTGTGATCCCCCAATGGCTCGGTTCATACCCAAACATTGCCTTGAAAGGTGTCATACCTATAGCTGAGTGATGAGAGTTGTTATACCAGAACTGGGCTAATGGAATCCAGAAGCTCCATCGTCTTGGGCATGCTTGCGTGAAACATCGCAGAAAAGTTTCGACGCATTGGTTGACACGCTCTGTTTGACCGTCTGTTTGCGGGTGGTTTGCTGTGCTGAGCCTGAGTTGAGTGCCCGCTGCCTTGAATAACTCCTGCCAGAAGTGACTGGTGAACACAGGATATCGATCTGACACGATTGCTCCCGGCAGGCCATGCACCCTGTAAACTTGCTGCATGAATAGCTGTGCGACTGATGCTGCAGTGTAAGGGTGTGCCAAAGGTAAGAAGTAGCTAAACTTGGTCCTCTTGTCGACAATCACCATTAAGCAGTTGAAACGGCTGGATTGGGGAAGGCCATCCACAAAGTCCATTGTGATTATGTCACATGGTTTGGAAGGAATTGGCAGCGGCAATAGAAGACCAGGTGACGCCGCTCTGTCCAGCTTGGCTTGCTGACACACCGAGCAGCACTGCACATATTGCTTGATTTGAATCTTCATTTTCGGCCAAGCAAAAAGGCGTCGAATGCGCCTGTAAGTTACTGGGAACCCGGAATGGCCCCCTAGCGGGCTGTCATGGAATGCCTGGATGATTCGTTGCTGTATTTGTGTGCCCCCTCCGAGCCAGATTCTTCCTCGAAATCTGATGATGCCCTGCTGAAGGGAGAAACGACCTTTGGCATCCTCACGAACTGCTAGTTGTTCCAGTAGTTTCAGAGCATGCAGGTTGTTGTTGTAACTGTTGACGACATCCTCTAGCCAGCTGGGTTGACACGATGTGACCATGAACAGAGTTTCCGCTGGGTTTGCACGAGAGAGAGCATCTGCACCGTTGTTCTCAGTTCCCTTCTTGTACTTGATACAATACCTGAGTCCCAGCAGTTTGGTGAAAGCCTTGTGCTGCCACGGCATGTTGAGACGCTGTTCTTCTAGATGCGTGAGGCTCTTTTGGTCTGTGAAGATGACAAACTCTGAGTGTTGCAGATATGGACGCCACTGCTCCACGGCCACTATAATGGCCAGGTATTCTTTCTCGTATGTCGACAGACCCTGGTAAGGTGGACTCAGAGCCTTGCTCATGAATGCTATTGGGTGCCCCTGTTGTTGCAGAATTGCCCCTATGCCACGGTCGCATGCATCGGTCTCGATTGTGAATGGCTGATCAAAGTTTGGCAGTGCCAGAACCGGAGCTGTGATAAGTTGTTGCTTGAGAACCTGAAATGCAGTTTCTGTGATTGATGTCCAAAGGAAGGGGACGTTCTTCTTCAACAGGTTAAACAGTGGCCTTGCAATCACTCCAAAATTTTGCACGAAACGACGATAGTAGCCCGCAAGCCCCAAGAAGCTCCTGACTTCTTTGACGTATTGAGGGGAGGATCAATTTGCTACTGCAGCTATCTTGGTGGGGTCTGTAGACACACCTTGCACGCTAATGACATGCCCTAGATAAGTGACTTTGCTTTGACCAAAAGCACACTTGTTGAGCTTAACTTTCCAGTTATCCTTGCGCAGTAGTTCCAACACTTGTCGCACGTGGCACCTGTATTCTTCTAGAGTGGCGCTGAAGATCAAAATATCATCGAAGAAACAGAGCACACAGACTCGCATCACTGGCTTGAGAGTCGTGGTTAGCCCTTCAATGAACGTGGGAGGAGCCCCTGCGAGCCCAAAGGACAAGACCTTGAACTCAAAATGGCCCTGGTGTGTTGAGAAGGCTGTTTTGTGCTCTTCGCCTGGCGCGAGTCTGATCTGGTGATACCCCACACGCAAATCTGGCTTGGAGAACCACGCTGCTCCATGAAGCTCATCGAGGAGTTCTTCAATTACTGGTACTGGGAATTTGCCGACCATTGTAATCGCATTCAACTGCCTGTAATCGATGCAGAGACGCCAGGTGCCATCCTTCTTTTTTACTAGGATAACCGGGGACGAAAAAGGGCTGTTACTACGCTGAATCACTCCTGATTGCAACAATGCTTCGACTTGAGCTTCAATCTCAGTTTTCTGCTCAGGTTTGTATCGATACTGCCTGACGTTAACTGGCCTTGCTCCTGGAATGAGTGGAATACGATGATCACATGCCCTCCTTGGCGGGAGCCCTTTTGGTTCTTCAAAGACGTCAGGAAATTGATCCAATATTTCCTGGATGCAATCTGGTGTCTGCTCCAAGCTTTCAGGCTGGGGTGCTGCCACACAAAGATGTATGATATGCGAGACCAATCCTTTGCTGCACAAGTTTTGTAGCTGCAAGTTGTTGATGGACTGACAACTTGTCGACGCTGCGTCGTGCCCGCCCAGACACAACAGACCCGCCGGTGTTGGGATTTCAATGAAACGAGCGCGCTAGTCAACTCGCATTGGGCTGTGCTCCTCCAACCAGTCCATGCCCAGGAGGACATCGTACGTGCCCAGTGCCAACACCTTCAGATCCGTATAAAACTCATGCCCCTGCGCATACCATGCACATTGTGTGGCTACCTCCTTGCAGAACAATTCGCCTCCATCCGCAACTCTGACGTGACTGGGTTTGGCAAGAGACTGAACCCCTGAAAGCTGCCTTGCGTGATGCTCGTTGACGAATGAATTGGAACTGCCGGAATCTACCAGCATGAGAACCTCATGTCCTTGCAGCCATGCTCTGAGTTGAAAAGCTTTAGCTGAAACTCCTCCTGTAACAGCCGAGACTGAGATTGCCATGGCTGTGTCCTGCGCTGCTTCATCGGGACCCAGCTGCGTGTCCACCACACTGTCGAGGCCGAAGATGTCTAGCAGCTCCTCGACGACGTGTAGCTGGACAGTAGTGGGGCACACATGGTCGTGCCCCCACCGCTCGCCGCACTTGAAACACAGACCCCGAGCACGACGGTAGTCTCGGAGTGTCTTGAGCCTGGAGGAGTCTGCGCGGGCTGTATCCGTGCCGCGGCGATCGACCGCTGGCGCAGGAGGCACTGCGCGCCCTGGTGGAGGAGGAAGCGGCAGTGGCAAGACGCTTCGCTGTGTCGGCTCCGGTGGGCGTGGCAGACTGCCAAACACGCCCTCAGCCACTTCTTCCTGAAGCAGAGCGAGAGCGCACGCCGTATCCAGGTCCGGTGGGCGTTGCACGAGCACCACCGCCCTGATATCCTTCCTCAATCCCTCGACAAATCGCGTCAAGAAGTAGAAAGGATGGATCGTGTCAGAATATGATGCCAAACGATTAATGATTAATTCAAACTGCTCAATGTAATGCGCTACTGAAGAAGTTTGGCGGACAGTATAAAACTGTCGGATCAGCGTCTGATGCCGATCGCGCCCAAAGCGAGTGCAAAGCAAAGATGTAAATGCTTCTCAGTCAAACTCTGCTAGCCTCTTCTGTATGGACTACAGCCACACAACGGCTGACCCTGAGAAATTCAGAGCCGCCATGGGTACCCAAAAAGATGGTAATATGCCAAACATGTTGAAAGTACTGCTCGCACATCGTTTTCCACAGGTTCGGGTTGTCCCCTGTGAACTGAGGAAATGCAATGGATGGATGGGACTGCCCCAGCCCTGTCAGGAGCTGACTAGCATGCGCAAACGGCGACGAGGGTGCTGGTGATGCTGTCAAAGAGGAGGACGGACCTGATGCCGGGGGTGGCGGCGGCGTCAGAAAAGACGCCGCTACGTTCCCCCGTGAAGATTGAAGACGCCGTGGCCAGTTGGCCCTTGCAGATCGCTGCCCGCACCGCCACCGGGCCCTGAGAGGACGCCGGTCGTCGCAGAAGGGCCTTGCTTCGGGATCGCCAGAGGGGGCTCGTCGCTTGGTTTGGTGGCCGACGGCTGCGCCATCTGGAGCGCCGCCACCGCCTCCCCCAGATCAGAGACGCGCTTTTCTAGGTCGGGGCGCCAGTTGACCAGATCGTCGATCTTAGCCGTGGATGCCTGGATCTCCGCGATGGCCTTGTTCTGGGCCTTGAGGGTGTTGTCGAGCCTGTCGAGGAAGGCTTCGATGGCCGGATCCATGGCGACGAGGTGTGTACGAGCTTGCCGGAGACCTCTGGTTTCGATGATCTGCTCCAGGATGGCGCGGTGGTGGGGATTTGCTGGTCTATGATACTAGATGTGAGGAGGGAGGTGGATCTCTCGATTACTAGCACGATTCACTCACAGGATTTGATCTGGTAGCGATTACAGGCGGATTACAAGAATGGGTATCTAGGGTTCGTAGCACAAGGGGAAGGAGGGAGAGGATAAGAGCCAAGCCGGCGATGCCGTGATCCACTCGATGCGTCGCTTGATCCCGAACGTGCCTCAAGTAGCTGCGTGCCTGGGCTTCAGTTTACCCAGGCCGGCCCAAAGACTCTTGGGTTGGGTTGCCTGGCCCGGGCCGTGCGTGGAGCCGTGGCGACGCGCCGGTTCTCGCTGACCTGCGGGTCCTCCTTGACAGGGCTGCTAACGTGCAACGTCGGGAAGCAGCATACACCATCATAAACAAAGAACTTGTTAGGTGCAGCGTCACTAGAGTGTTCCAGCGCTGTGTAGAGCCAGAGAAAGGCAAAGCACTCCTCAGAGACATCCGCCAGGGTGAGTGTGGCCACCACGCGGCCTCCAGGTCCCTTGTCGCCAAAGCTTTCCGCGATTGTTTCTTCTGGCCGACTGCTTTGGAGGACGCCAAGGATTTGGTCAAGAAATGCAAGGGGTGCTAGAAATTCAGCTCCAAGCAACATCTGCCGACTTTTGCACTCAAGACCATCCCCCTTACTTGGCCTTTTGCCGTCTGGGGGCTGGACATGGTGGGCCCATTCAAGACAGCATGCGAAGGCATGACTCATCTGCTTGTCGCCTGGACAAATTCACCAAGTGGACTGAAGTGAAGCCAATCAAGAAGCTGAATGGTCCGACTGTTGTGAACTTCATCGCAGATATCACCGTCCGGTACGGTGTACCACACAGCATCATCACCGACAATGGCACAAACTTTGCCAAAGGCGCCTTGGCCCATTTCTGCGCGACGCAAGGCATCCAACTAGACTTAGCGTCAGTTGCCCATCCGCAGTCCAACGGCCAAGTCGAGCGAGCAAACGGCCTCATCTTGTCCGGCATCAAGCCCCGACCGGTCGAGCCACTGGAGTGCTCGGCCAGCTGCTGGATCAATGAGTTGCCGATTGTCCTCTGGACTCTACGCACCACTCCAAACAAATCAACTGGCTTCACGCCCTTCTTCCTCGTGTACTGGGCCGAGGCCGTCATCCCAACTGACATTGAGTTCGACTCACCTCGTGTCACCATGTACACGGAGGCGGAGGCAAAGGAAGCACGAGAAGACGACGTCGATCTACTGGAAGAGGGCCGGCTGTTGGCCCTCAGCCGATCCGCCATCTACCAGCAAAGCCTACGCCGCTATCACAGTCGGAAGGTCAAGCCTCGATCCTTCCAAGAGGGGGACCTTGTGCTCCGGCTGATCCAGCGAACAGCTGGCCAACACAAGCTCTCGGCCCCTTGGGAAGGCCCCTTCATCATCAGCAAAGGCTTGGGCGATGACTCCTACTACCTGATCGACGCACAGAAGCCCAGGGCACGCAAGAGGGACGATTCCGACAAGGAAACAGAGCGTCCATGGAACGCAAATCTCCTCCGAAGATTTTACAGTTAATGCAGTATGTACCACGCTACCTTTTGTATTAAGCGCAAAGACATCAGGACCCTCGAGGAGCACTCGGGGCTACCCTTTTTTATCTATATGATAAATTTTATGCCTATGAATGTGTTATTTCATTCCTTCGCCTGGCACCGGGTTCGACTAGTCGGCCCGGGGGCTTGCCGCCTTGTACTATGTTGATGCTACCTGCAGTCGAACAAGTAGTGTGCCGGCATCTAAGCCCTCTCTCGCTGTAAGCCGCAGCTCGCAGAGCGACTGTTCAGCTGGCAAGAGTCAAAGGCAGGAAAGGGTGCCCACACGAAAAATGGCTAAGGAAAAAAGCACCTACATAGCCCAAGCCGACTCCTTGCCTCGCCGAGCGGCTGCTAAGCAGCCGGCCGACCGGCTTCTCACTTAACTTGCTACGTTCTAAATGGCCAAAGTACTTGTCTTCCCAAACATGGCCAAGTACCTGACTCAGCCACAGACCGCAGAGCGGCTGTCTGGCTGGCAAGGCGGCAGCCAAGGGAAGGAGGCAAAGGAAAAATCCAAAAGAGTATAAAAGCAAGACAAGTTAGAACCTGCTACCTCTTGAGCTTGTGTTGGATTTCCTTGAAGAGGAAAGGTGATGCAGCACGGTAGCGTAAGTATTTCCCTCAGTTTTTGAGAACCAAGGTATCAATCCAGTAGGAGACTACGCGCGAGTCCCTCATACCTACACAAAGCAAATAACTCCTCGCAACCAACGCGAATAGGGGTTGTCAATCCCTTCACGGTCACTTACGAGAGTGAGATCTGATAGAGATTATAGATAATACTATTGGTAGTTTTGGTATAAAGATACAAAGTAAAATAAAAGGTAAAGTAAAAAGCAAAGGAATAATAAAGCGTAGGAAGATTAATATGATGATAATAGACCCAGGGGCCATAGATTTCACTAGTGGCTTCTCTCAAGAGCATAAGTATTCTACGGTGGGTGAACAAATTACTGTTGAGCAATTGACAGAATTGAGCATAGTTATGAAAATATCTAGGTATGATCATGTATATAGGCATCACGTCCGAGACATGTAGACCGACTCCTTCCTGCATCTACTACTATTACTCCACTCATCGACCGCTATCCAGCATGCATCTAGAGTATTAAGTTCAAGAAAACAGAGTAACGCCTTAAGCAAGATGACATGATGTAGAGGGATAAATTCATGCAATATGATAAAAACCCGATCTTGTTATCCTCGATGGTAAATATACAATACGTGCCTTGCTGCCCCTACTGTCACTGGGAAAGGACACCGCAAGATTGAACCCAAAGCTAAGCACTTCTCCCATTGTAAGAAAAACTAATCTAGTAGGCCAAACCAAACTGATAATTCAAAGAGACTTGAAAAGATAACCAATCATACATAAAAGAATTCAGAGAAGATTCAAATATTGTTCATAGATAATCTTGATCATAAACCCACAATTCATCGGTCTCAACAAAGACACCGCAAAAAGAAGATTACATCGAATAGATCTCCACGAGAGAGGGGGAGAACATTGTATTGAGATCCAAAAAGAGAGAAGAAGCCATCTAGCTACTAACATTGGCCCGAAGGTCTGGGGTAAACTACTCACACTTCATCGAAGGGTTTATGATGATGTAGAAGCCCTCCGTGGTGGATTCCCCTTCCGGCGGAGCTCCGGAACAGGCCCCAAGATGGGATCTCGTGGATACAGAAAGTTGCGGCGGTGGAATTAGGTTTTTGGCTCCGTATCTGATCGTTTGGGGGTACGTAGGTATATATAGGAGGAAGGAGTACGTCGGTGGAGCTTCATGGGGCCCACGAGGGTGGGGGGCGCGTCTGGGGGGGTAGGGCGCGCCCCCTATCTCGTGCCCACCTCGTGGCTTTCTTGACGTAGGGTCCAAGTCTCCTGGATCATATTCGGTGAGAAAATCACGTTCCCGAAGGTTTCATTCCATTTGGACTCCGTTTGATATTCCGTTTCTTCAAAACACTAAAATAGGCAAAAAAACAGCAATTCTGGGCTGGGCCTCCGGTTAATAGGTTAGTCCCAAAAATAATATAAAAGTGGAAAATAAAGCCCAATATGGTCCAAAATAGTAGATAATATAGCATGGAGCAATCAAAAATTATAGATACGTTGGAGACGTATAAGAACCCGGCAAAGCACAACTTGTGCGAATAAAGTTAATATACATAGCAAAAGGCCCTCGACCAGCATTCAACGGAGTTTGAATACACCCCCAGCGGGTGGAATTGTGTAAATTTAACATATTTGTCCAAAAATTTACAAGAACAGGAAAGAAAGATAAGTTGGCCGCCTAGGCCAGAGGAGCGGCAGCCGGATCTGAGGGGTCGGCCAAGGTTGAGGCATCGGGTGGTGGAACGGCTGTCTGGTTGGTCTCGGCCTGGTCAGCACCAGCAGCAGTCGGCTCGCTGGCATGCGGCTCATTGGTCGATACTTGGTCAGGCTAAGGCTGGCCATCGCCTCCATCATCCGGCGCATCGTCCTCACCGTCCTCACCTTCATCACTGGAGGCGATCTCCTCCGCCGAATCCTCCCCATGCTCCGTGTTCAGCCCAAACCAGTTGGGTGGCACCTCAGCGCCCTCCTCGTTCAGTTCGGGGATGAACTCCGTGGTGTCGATGTAGTCGGTGATCGTCGTCGCGCGTTGCATAAGGTCGCGGCTCGCCGCCGCCAGCTCTGGCGGGACCTCCTGCAAGAAGGTGGCCAGCTGGGCCAAGTCCAAGCCTAGGTACCTTGCCTTGACGAACTCCAAGGCCCTCCGAGCATCGGCACGAGCCGCGGAGCCCTTCCAAGCCTCGAAGCGGCCGACTGCCACTTCCAGCCACTTGGCAGTCCGGCTGGGGGTGCGTGGGACCTAGGCATCCGGCTAGAGGGCGGTCAGCACCTGGGCCCGACGCACTGCAGGCGGCGGAGCATCCGATGAGCTGGCTGAAGGTGAGCTTGAATGGCGAGAAGCTGCTCGCTGAGGGTCAGGGGCGCGTTGGGCGCGATTTCTGCGCCAGCCCATCTTCGCTCATTGTGGCGAGCCTCGATGGCCATGCTGGTGGCAACGGCATGACCAGGGAAGAATTCTGCGCAGGAAGAAAAAAGAAGTCTGAAGCCCGAAGCCGGCTCGTATAACAGTCGGCGGCTGAAAGAAAGGAAAGATTACTCACCATCGATCATATCTTCGATCTCGCCGTAGCCGTCGTTCAGAGCCTTCTCCTTCTTGGCCCAGTCCGAGCATTCAGTCTCGAACTCGGCCTGAAGGTTTGCCTCGCTGTCCTTCGCCTTCTGGAGCAATGCCTTATGCCGTTCCGCCTGGTCCGCCAGCTCCTTGACCAGGCAGACACACTCCTGGTCCGCCTTGCTGCACTCCTCCTCCTTGGTGCGTAGCTCGGTCTGGACCTCGCCCAGGCGCTGCTGCAGTGCGGCGGCTGCTCCTGCAACGATAAGAAAGAAAGAACTTCAACATCAACAAAGAAGACAAAGTAGTTGCCGGGAGATCCAGCCTGACTGCTCAGCAGTCAGCCAGTATCTCAGGGGCTACACCCAGCGGGTGCGCTGACGTGCCCCCGCGAGAGAGAAAAGGAAGAGTGCTTACTTCGGCTCTCGGCCAAGTTAGTGGTCCGCTTGGCCAGCTCCTGGACTTGGGAGTTGAAGGCGGGCGCGCGGATGTTGTGGTAATCCTCCTACAAAAACAATAGAAGAAAAATAAGTTAGCACTCGGACCTTACCTTTAAGTTCTGAGCCGCCTGCTCAGCAGCTGGCCCAGAACTCGAGGGCTACACCCAATGGGTGCGCTGGCGCGCCCCGACGGAAGACTACAAGAATCAGAAACAAAACGCAAGAAACATACCTGTACGGCCGTTCGTGTCGCCAAGAACACCTTCGTGTACTGCTGGATGGCGGCGCCTTGAGCCTGGAGCTGGGCCTGGACGTCCTGCGTGGCCCTGTTCAAAACACCCGTCCCGCTCCCAGGCGTTCGCTCCGGTGGGCCGGCGCTGGTGGCCTCGGCGTCAGGGGCCGATGAGCTGGCGGCCCCAATCTCTAACGACCGTGGCACAGGAGCTGCTTGCGCCCAATCTGGAGGTTGGCGGGGCTTGAAGGGATGGCTGGGCACTACTGCAGGATGGTCCAAACGCGACACTACGATCAGAGACCCTTCGACGAAACTGTGTGCGATGCCATAATCGCAAATAGTGGTGTAAGAAACCCGTCCAAAAAGGTGGAAAACGTTTGCAATGACAGATGCATCAAACATGGTTCAGAATTTAGTTGTGTGTGCGATGCAGTGCATATGGTTCTGCTCTATTAACTGCTTGGGATGAGGAGGAACAAAAGAAACGGGCAGCCAGATGAAGACGTGTGCGATATACAACATACAGTTCACTGGGATGAACTGTGAGTGATTAGGCAACACAATGGAAACGGTTCAACTGAACAAGATGTGTGTGATATGCGACAAACAGGTTCATAATCAGAAATGTGTGCGAAGACCAATAATAACACAGACGATTGCTGCTAATAAGCTGTGTGATTTGCTTTGTCTACAGTAGAATAATATGTGTATATATATATAACTAAAATAAACATGCAATTACATAAGTGACTATCAGATCATTCGCACACACCTCAATAAACAATTGCATGCATTCTAAAGTAGGAGAAACGATCGTCTAGTCATCTACTTCTTGTGGCGCCCCGCCATCGCTATGTGGCTAGATCCTCGTCGGGTCGGAAGAAGACAGTTCCTCATGTCAACGATCCCTTTGTACATCTCAGTAGCTTGTGTATGCTGCGTTCATGGCAGCAGACGACATGTTTTCATCCAGTCTCTCATGCCACACACTATGCCAGGCGTTCTTGTCCTTATTTCTCTCTTCCTTCATCTTCGCGTAGTAGGGGTTGATGATGGCCAAGGCGAGGTCAAGCAGGGAGTTCAGTTTGTTTTTGTCGCTTCCCAAGACCTTGTAGTGGCGATGGATGTTTACAAGATTCGGGCATTTCAAGCCCGAAACCTTGCGTGCTTTTAGATTGTTGGTGGTGTCCACCGTAGCGAAACTGTAGTCAAAGCTATTGATAAACCTGGAGAAACACTCGCAAGGCATTGTGGCCAGGTGTTAGTGGTAGATGAGGATGTCATGCTGCACGCACAACTGGGTGACGACAACCTTCTGATCGTGTCCGACATGACCCATGGTGTACTCGAGGTCGAAGCCGACCACTTGGTACTTGTCCTCTGCAAGGAACTGCTCCATAGTTTAGATGGTGCTCTCCACCGAGACCGGATCATTCGTGTACACCATTGAGAGAGCCTTCCACCTCACGTGGGTGTCCACGACGTGTTGCGTGGTGAACTACAAGCCGTTGTCGTCGTCGGCCGCTGTGAGCGCCATTGGAGCCACGGGGAGCGCCATTGGAACCGCTGGATGTCCTCTCTGTATGTGTCCTCGTGGGTGTGCTTATTGTGTCGTGTGAGACGAGAGATGAAGTTAAATGGCCGCAGGAATAAAAGGGGGTCGGGCGACGTGGATTCTCGGCGCGTCCGCATGGCAGTTTTTGCAGCGGGTAACTGCATCGTCGCGCCGCACCCAGCGCAACTGCACGCACACAAACGTGTGTGATCGTGCGCCGACCCCAAACACTGGCAGCGCGCATGGAGGGACGAGGGCAGAGCACCCAGAGGGACGCGAGAGCAGAGCGTGCATGGCGGGACGCGAGCAGAGCACGCGTGGCGGGACGCGAGCAGAGCGCGCCGCAGCCGCCTGAACCGCAAGCAACCACATGCATAGAGCAGTTGAACACGCAGGAAATGGTCGCCTACAAGCCGTCCGACAGTTGTGTCGTTGCGTAGAGAGCGGCTGTGTGCTACCACCTCCGTCTAGTCTATTGGCTCCTTTATATTCTATGCCATACTTTTCCCTCAAATTTTACCAACAAAATGTTAATGAATGTTATAAAAATTATATAATTGGAAACTATGTTCAAATACAAATCGAACTATATAATCTTTGGCGACATGCATTCGTATTTTATTAGTTAAATCATACTTATAAACCAGGACGGTGGTATAGTAGGTAATTAAATTGCCAACATTTTTTTATTAACCGTATGAGTACGTGCCCTTTTGTCCTCCTCTCGCACGTCTTGTCCCTGCTGCCGCAAACGGCTTACAGCGCAAGCTTGCGCAGCGCACGGGGGCATTCTTTTGGACAAATGGTGGCGCTAATGAGTCGTTGGTGAGCTCGTTCCCGCGCAACCTCGCAGGTTCCCGCACAAGCTTCCCGCCTGACTCGGTGAAATCCCCCAAAATCCCAATGCTTACCGGCCTGCTATAAAAACCCTCACGGCCGGTGAGTCCTGCGTCGCATTTTCCCCTCCCTCCCTGTAGCTTATCTCGTTAGCTTCTCCCACAATTGCCAATGGCACCGGTCCGTCGTCGTCGCTCAGCCACTCCGCCGTCATCAAAGGACAGCTCCAGCTGGGAGGCTACACCGCGACGGCGACGCAGTCCCAGGCGTAGTGTAGTGTGCGTGGCGTCCCTGTTGGGTGTGCGCAGAACACCCACCACACGCTCCACCGCCACTGCCCGTTGGCAGCTGTTGCCGGCCGCTGTTGCCGCCACACCACCGTCGAAAGCCAGGGCCATCAGCCGCTCCTCTGCTGTGGCCCGAAGGCGGGAGGTGGCCGTCGTGGCTGCCACGCCACTGCCGGCCACTGTGGCCATCACCTGCTCCGCCATCGCAGATCTAAGGAGGGAGGTGGTGGTCGTGGCCACCACCCTGTCGTCGGCCGCCGTGCCCGCCAGCCCACCGTCGACCGCCGGGGTCATCACCCGCTCCGCCACCGCCGCCCAAGGCGGGAGGCGGAGGTGGATGCCCGCACGTGCGTCAGCGACCTTGTGTGCTACACCGAGTTCCTATGGGAGGAAGAGGAGCGCCTCGTCGAGCACGCAAAGAGCCTTACCGCCGATGTGGCCGCGACACACGCCGCCTCAGAGGCAAGGAATCAGGAGATCTACAAGGAGAACCACCGCTTCGAGAGGCGTCGTCTGGAGAGGTAGAGGGTGTTCGAGGTGAGCGTCGCTGAAGCTGCAACAGCGGCAGACACAGTATTGCGGTTGCCCAGCTCGTCGGTAGGCTCCTCCTCCGGCGCCTCTTACTGAGCGCGCTCGGCAGAGGAGAGGCAGCCGGAACTAGTACAAATCCCCTCCGCAGTAGTAGTAGTATTTAGCGGCTATTTTGTTCAGTTCATCTGACTATAGATGTGGTCGAACTGTACAACGTACTTAAAATTAGCTAGTATATATAGTTGAACTAGCTATTTCAGTACGTGCTTGGCAACAACTGGGGAAAAGTTTGGTCGGTTCAGCTGTTGAGTTGAACTGTTTGTATACATTAAGAACGATTGCTTAATCTATGAATGAAATCTATGCTTAATTACTAAATTTTAGTTGCAAAAATTAGATAGTGCTAGTGATTTTTAGCTGCATATTTTGACAGATCGCAGTGTTACAAGGATAAACAAATCTTACCAAATTGTTTGTACGTGGTTGCACATGGGTCATCCAAAACAACCGTTTGCGTTGAAGGGATGCACAAATCCTGCGCTGCTCTCACTTTGCATACGGGTGCTCTATCTAAAACGTTTGCGATCAAGAGCTGCAGAAATCCTGCTCGACACATTTTCTCTTGGCTTCCTGGGGAAGCTGTCGGTTTGCATACGGGTGTTCTAACTAAAACTTTTGTGATGAGTGTTTTATATTTAAAAACCGAATTAAACTGCGGCTTGGGCGCCATTAATGGAGAGGATGCGAGCAAGGCGTGCGGCCATGGAAGTCAAAGGGCTCGCTTCCCAGTGAGCATGCACAGCGTACAACTCGCACGCTTCCTGGTGAGCCCGCGCATCCGAGGACAGCTTGCACGCCTCTCGGTCAGCCGGCGCGCCGGACGGTGCTCGCACGCCTCCCATTCAGTCAGGGTCAAGCAGCTGTCCACACGGCACCTCCTACAGCCATTAGAACCAAGACATGTGGCATCACATGAATGGTTAACAGAACACACACGGTTTGAATTATACAAACGTTTGAGATATTAAAGGGGCAGCTATTTTTTCAAAATGCCTTTGTTGGCTGTCATTATTCGAGTACGCCTTCTCTCAAAATGCACGCGAAAAATACCACAGCATGTCGGGTGCCATTCCATGATAGAATGCCAAGTTTCATGAATTTCAGACGAGTTTTGGATTTACTAGAATTTAAAAATAAAGTACTCAACGTTTTGCCGGCAATCAACAGTGCCCTGGTGTTTGAAATTCATTCCCATTTCTTGCATGGGACCTAAGCATGCACCCAAGGACATAGATTTGATTTTCAACCAATTTATATGCATTGGAGCATGTGCATGTAATTCAAATTTGAATTATGCACATAAATGCATTGAAAACTCAGTTAATGCATAAAAATGTCCAAACAAACCCCGAAGATCACAAAAATTGACACAACACTCCTGTTGTTCTATGTTGACATGAGAAAAAAATTTGAAAGCAATAAGAGGCAATGGATATCGTTTCGTCCCCAAAGGTGGGACATTCCCTACCGAAACCATCATGCTTGTTGTGAGAAGCTCTGGTTTGTGAGAAGCATATACCCAAACCTGCCCCAAATGGGACAAATTTTTTACCACGGCATGTTGATGTCGCACCATGATAGCAAGCCAAGTTTCATGAACTTCAGACGAGTTTTGTATTTACTAGAATTTAAAAACCAGGCTTCTCAATGTTTCGCCGGCAATCAACGGTGCCCTGGTGTTTGAAATTCATTCCCATTTCTTGAATGGGACCTAAGCATGCACCCAAGGACACAGATTTGATTTTCAACCAATTTATATGCATTGGAGCATGTGCATGTAATTCAAATTTGAATTATGCACATAAATGCATTTGAAACTCAGTTAATGCATAAAAATGTCCAAACAAACCCCGAAAATCACAAAAATTGACACACACTCCTGTTGTTCTATGTTGACATGAGAAAAAAATTTGAAAGCAATAAGAGGCAATGGATATCGTTTCGTCCCCAAAGGTGGGACATTCCCTACCGAAACCATCATGCTTGTTGTGAGAAGCTCTGGTTTGTGAGAAGCATATACCCAAACCTGCCCCAAATGGGACAAAATTTTGACCACGGCATGTTGATGCCGCACCATGATAGCAAGCCAAGTTTCATGAATTTCAGACGAGTTTTGTATTTACTAGAATTTAAAAACCAGGCTTCTCAATGTTTTGCCAGCAATCAACGGTGCCCTGGTGTTTGAAATTCATTCCCATTTCTTGAATGGGACCTAAGCATGCACCCAAGGACACAGATTTGATTTGTCAACCAATTTATATGCACTGGTGCATGTGCATGTAGTTCAAATTCGAATTGTGCACATAAATGCATTGAAAACTCAGTTAATGCATAAAAATGTCCAAACGAACCCCGAAAAATCACAAAAATTGACAAAACACTCCTGTTGTTCTATGTTGACACGAGAAAATTTTTGGAACCGATAAGAGGCAATGGATATCGTTTCATCCCTAAAGGTGGGACGTTCCCTACCGAAACCATCATGATTGTTGTGAGAAGCTCTGGTTTGTGAGAAGCATATACCCAAACCTGCCCCAAATGGGACAAAAAAATTACCATGGAATGTTGATGCTGCGCTATGATAGAATGCCAAGTTTCATGAATTTCAGAGGAGTTTTGGATTTACTATAATTTAAAAATAAAGTATTTCAATGTTTTGGCAGCAATCAACGGTGCCCTGGTGTTTGAAATTCATTCCCATTTCTTGCATCAGACCTAAGTATGCACTCAAGGACACATATTTGTTTTTTCAACCAATTTATATGCACTGGAGCATGTGCATGTAGTTCAAATTTGAATCATGCACATAAATGCATTGAAAACTGAGTTAATGCATAAAATTGTCCAAACGAACCCCGAAAAATCACAAAAATTGACACGACACTCCTATTGTTCAATGTTGACACGAGAAAAAAAAATGTGAAAGCAATAAGAGGCAACGGATATCGTTTCATCCGGACGTTCCCTACCAGAACCATCATGCTTGTTAATATTCAAAAAAAAACATCATGCTTGTTGTGAGAAGCTCTAGTTTGTGAGAAGCATATACCCAAACCTGCCCCAAATGGGACAAAAAATTTACCACGGCATGTTGATGCCGCTCCATGATAGCATGCCAAGTTTCATAAATTTCAGACAAGTTTTGGATTTACTAGAATTTAAAAACCAAGCATCTCAATGTTTTGCCGGCAATCAACAGTGCCCTAGTGTTTGAAATTCATTCCCATTTCTTGCATGGGACCTAAGCATGCACCCAACGACACAATTTTGACTTTTCAACCAATTTATATGCACTGGAGCATGTGCATGTAGTTCAAATTTGAATTATGCACATAAATGCATTGAAAACTCAGTTAATGCATAAAATTGTCCTAACGAACCCCGAAAAATCAGAAAAATTGACACAACACTCATGTTGTTCTATGTTGACACGAGAAAATTTTTGGAAGCAATAAGAGGCAATGGATATTGTTTCGTCCCCAAAGGTGGGACATTCCCTACCGAAACCATCATGATTGTTGTGAGAAGCTCTGGTTTGTGAGAAGCATATACCCAAACCTGCCCCAAACGAGACAAAATTTACCACGACATGTTGATGCCGCTCCATGATAGCATGCCAATTTTCATGAATTTTGGACGAGTTTTAGATTTACTAGAATTTAAAAACCAGGTATCTCAATGTTTGCAGCCGAGCGACGGTGGCATGGTGTTTGACATTCATTCCCAATTCTTGCATGAGACCTAAGCAGGCAATCGAGGACATGGATTTGAATTTTCAACTAATTTATATGCATTAGAGCATGTGCCTGTAGTTCAAATTTGAATTGTGCACATGAATGCATAGAAAACTCAGTTAATGTATAAAAATGTCCAAGCGAACCCCGAAAAATCCCAAAAATTGACACAAAACTCCTGTCATTCTATGTTGACACTAGGAAAAAATTGAAATCGAGAAGAGGCAACAGATATCGTTTCGTCCAGAAAGGTGAAACGTTCCCTACCGAAACCATCACACTTGTTGTGAGAAGCTCTGGTTTATGAGAAGCTTATACCCAAACCTGCCCCAAATGGGACAGAATTTTTACCACGGCATGTTGATGCCGCTCCATGATAGCATGCCAAGTTTCATGAATTTTGGACGAATTTTGGATTTACTAGAATTACAAAAGCAAGTACGTCGACATTTGCCGGAGAGCCACGGTGCCGTGGTGTTCGGATTTCATCCCCATTTCTTGCATGGGAGATAAGCTTAAACCCATGGACACATATATGATTTTACAACCCATGTTGGTGCAACAGAGCTTGTGCATGTAGTTTTATTTTGAATTGTGCACCTGAAATGGCTAGAAAACCAATTTAATGTATAAAATGTTCAAACGAACCCTGAATAATTCCAATTCTTTTACGACACACATATAGTTGCATGATCAGTCCAGATAAAAAGGTCTAGCAATTCAAACACCGTCCATTGCCGCTGTGACCCCATTATGTAATTCAAATCAAGATGAAAAATCAAGTAGATTGCACATAGTTTATTATCACCAACCGTGTGAGATGCAGCACAAAATATCCTGGAGCACCATCGGTGTATAGTATGCCTAAGGCTTACGCGAGAAGGTGCGTCGGCTACATTCCACAGCCGGCGTCTTAAGCACACTAGCTCGCTCCCCAAATATCATTTCACTATTCAATCATCGCCGGTGAAAGATGGGCACATGGACCCTTGTCATGAGGGCAACTTCGATGGCCCACTCCGGCGAGAGCGCGGCCGCAGCCACCATGCGCGTGGTAACAAGGTGCATGAGCACGGCCGCAATCTGCGACTGGGCGGAAAAGGCAACCCAAACGGCCGCTGTTGCTTCTCAGGTGGTGGCAGCAACATCTGCCTCAGGGATAGCAACTGGCGAGAGCAGCACAATAGCTGTCCGTTCCACAGTGGCGGCCTTATCCCTGATGGAGGCCGCCCACGACCATGTCAAGGCCGCCCACGCCCAGCTCCTGGCGGTCACCGCACAAATCGAACGAAGCTTCTCCGACAACGGTCGACAACCCACAGCCGAAGAGCTGGCAATCTCCAAGAGCGTTCGAGCAGCCTTCCATTCCTCCGCCGCATACCTTTCAACGGTCCAAGCCCAGATCGCGTCCGCCCATGCCCAGCTTGTGGTGGCCTTTTCCAAAGAGATGGCGGACGCAGATGGCGAGATGCTTGCCGAGTATGGTGTGATGGAAGCCATGGAGCCCCTTCCCCAGGAGACCGTCGGGCGAGAGCTGGACATGGAGGAGGCGACGGAGATTGACGAGCACCATCCGTAGTAGTACTCTTTGTTTTTTTTAATTAAGAGCACCGGTTTTTAATTTGTTAGAGTAATGTTTAGGTCAGCTAGCTCTATTTAATTGCTGAACTTGCTCGATTAAGAAGTGTGGGTGTGCTGTAGTCTCCTTTGTGTACCCAAATTATGCAATGACGTGGATGACCACTGTAACCTTGGAAATTCGAACCAAAACATTAGACATTCAAACTCATCACACACGGGTTAAGCTATCTGAATCGTTTGTGATGTCCACATATCGTACAGTTCTGAATAAGGGACCGTGTCTGATGACACTTTGCGCGCCATTTTTTTGGCTGAAGCGATTCCAAATTTTTGGCTTCCGCCGAAATATCTACCTCCGCGCCCCCATCCCCTTACCAAAAGCCACATTTCCCCTCTTTCCGCCTTCCTTTCCAAGTTGAAACCTTCACTCCTTGCTTGCAGCACCGCCTCCTCGTCGGCGAACCTCCTTCACGCTGCTCGGACTCGTCTATCCAGGCAGGTAATCCACACCCGACCCCCATCCTCCTCCTCCTTCCACATCCCACATGCCCTAAACACCGGCATGAGCGTGACACCTTCCACCCAAATCACCGACCCCTCCACCAAATAAGCGCCACCTTAAGCCATGGTGCACACAGTATAGCCAAGATCTCAAGGAGCATTTAGCAGCGGAGAAGCAAATCGCGGCCGCACGCGCAGATGAGGTCGCGATGGCTGCCATTCGTGCCAACCCCCAGATCTTGGAGGTGCACCTTGCCATTTGCTAGCTACGCCGGTTAAGCATGCTCGGTTTACCCATTGTGTGTGCTGCTCCTGCCTTTCCTTCACAAATTCTAGTGAATTGTGCTATCGAATTTTACCATGCAATCTATTGCTCTAGCGTATATGTTCTATATGTCGTGCAGTGTGGTGCTCACTTATTAACTGTTTTTATTATTAGTTGTCGTCTTCAGTTAACTGTTTGGTTTAATTATGCAAATGTGATGTTCAATTCTTCAGGCTGCAATTTTGTATTCTCTTCCATGTGAGAAATAAATCGAATTTATCTTTACAAAATACATGAGAAACGAATACAATTGCTATATTTCCAAGTTGCCAAGCATGCTTGGTTTGGTTATACATTGTGCAATGTGGTGCTCAGTTAACGTTTGGTTCATTTTTGTTTTGGTGTTTAGTTAACTGTTTGGTTCAATTCTGCAATGCGATGTTCAATAGTTGTGGGTGCATTCTGTTATTGTATACCATGTGAGGAATAAATTGAATTTGGTTGTAGTAAATACATGAGAAACAAATACAATTGCTACAATTTGTTGTAGTTAACTGTTTGGTTAACTGTCTGATCTTCTATTAGGAGTATGTTATATTTTGCAATGTGGTGCTCAGTTAATGTTTGGTTCATTTGTTGTGGTGTTTAGCTAACTGCTTGGTTCAATTCTACACTGTGATGTCCAATTGTCGTGGGTAGAATTTTGTATTGTTGTGCATGTGAGGAATAAATCGAATTTGGCTGCACTTAATACATGAGAAACATATACAAGTGCTATATTACCTAGTTCTTAATCATGCTTGGTTTGGATAAATGGGTTTTCCGCGTGACTTGAATTAATCTGATGAATCTGCAATGGTCTGTTCTCTAATAGCACATTATTGTGCAATTGCAGGAACCATTCTAATATTTTGGTTTTTAACAATTTGGTCTTGCACATGTAGGTCCTGCTGTCAGAAGTTTTGACCCACTGTTTGACCCTTTTTGTATATGGGGAATGAGTTGTCCATGAATATCAATCAAATCAAGAAACTCAGAAAGATTGTTAGGATAAACTTAGCGACAAAAAACAACAAGATCTTTGTATGCACAATGAAGAAGACATCAGTTCACTACAAGATGGTACTAACTATTATACCATGCCTTTTTTTATTCCTTTGCCCCATTTCCAATATAGAGAAGATATTTATGCACATCCTTGTTTTCAGGCCTTTCCAAAGCAGTTCACTGATGATTACCTCTCAAACCACCTCTATGGTCAGGAGGCGAGGAAGGTTTTCATACAACACCCACGGTTCAATATTGAAGTGTTCCTGAAGAGGACAGAGGACGAACAGTCAATCATCCATAGGCACTGGCCTAAAGTTGCAAAGACCTTCAACATGAATGAAGGCTCAATATTCGCCTTCCGCTTCAGCAGTTTTCCAAATGAGATGCATCTTTCTATATACCGTCTATGATGCTAATTTCAAAAGGTTCTACATGTTGCATGTGGAACTTGGTGCTGGTGCAGTTGTGTAATGGGGTAGCTGAGTGCTGAAGCTACATCATGTTGTACTCTGATGTATTTCAATTATGAAATTCCGCTTCCTTAATATGGAAATGAAATATATTGTGTGCTTAATATGAATGTCAATTAGATTAATAAATGGATTAATAATAATAGGGAAATTAGCCTGCTAATTGGGTTTTGCTATTGCAAACGGTTATTGAAAAAATATTGTGGGGGGTGACCTCAGGCAACTCACACAGTTTCTAGGAATAAACCGTGTTGGATCAATGAACAATCACACACGACTTTCTTTTGAAAACTGTTTGCGTTAGGCCACCTTGCGCAAAAGTTTACCACATAAAAACTGTGTGTGATGGACAGCTTTTGCCACACAGTTTCTTCTATGGACCGTGTGTGATACATTCAATAATGCAAACGATTTAACATGAAAAATTGTGTGTGATGTACCTGTGAACGGATACGCTTTCCTTGGAGCGACTGTGTGGGATGTACATACGAACAGAAACGTTTAGTGGGGACTGACTATGTGGGATGTACTTGCGACCGGAAACAATTTCGCTTGTATAATTGTATTGTTTTAGCTCTACGGTACGTATTTCCGTATTTGAGCTCTCGCCGGTCGCACATGACCTCATTTTGCCGAGCGTGTGTGCCAGGAGGGCATATCCCCGACGGTTTCTGGATCATGTGGGAAGGACCCCCCTATCGCCACACTCACTTGGCGATGGTTCCAAATTTCGTCGCGGAAAGGGATTAAAAACCATTTTTATAGCACCAATGTGTACCAGTGGGGGGGGTGCCAAGCACGGCGGTGTGGTGAGGTCGAGGGGAGAGCGGAGGCAGGGGACTGGGCCGGTGGTCGCTGGCGTTTCGAGGAAGATCTTAACACTTACTGGCTGGAGGTAGATGAAGGCGATCTGCCCGTTGTTTGTACATCGGACGGTGCAGAAAAAATGGACTGACCTATTTTTTTCAGTCGACTGTTATTTCCATAGGACCACACCTTGTGGTGTGCTGGAGGAGCATCTGCATTTCCCAGCCATTCCTGTGCTCATATTTCAGAATCCTAGAATCTAGTAGTTTCGTGTGCCATGCATGTTGTAGAGTTATCATATGTCTCCTGTTATTTATTTCTCACCGACCTGCTATCTGCTACCTTTACACTGTACTACTTGTGCACACACTTCACCCATACTCACACTATTTTTTTATGCATGGGTATTTCAGACTCTGACGCAGTATTGATGAATACAAAAAAGAAAAGACAGAAGTCGCTCCAGTGTAATTCAAAGATAAGCACTAAGCGTTTCAGCGCTCTAAAGGGTTTAGTGTCAGCAGATGGAGACAGTAAACATAGCTCTGCATTTGATGATCTCAATTGCCACACACACAACCATCCCAGGTGCTTGCTTTAACTTCGCGCTATCAAATGTGGTTGCATGTTGCATATGGTGTCTAGCTTGTATTGCTTCCAATTTGGTTAAATTGCATCTGTTTACTTTACACATTATACCTTTGATAATGACATGCCTTCATGTTTTTGATACATACTACACATGTCTATTAACCATGTTCGTACATCAAACTAATGCTCTTTTGTATCCCCCATCAATCACTTATGATGAGACAGTCACCCCAGTAGGTTACTGTGAGATGCGCTACTTGTTTAAAGAGTGCAGTGTCATCCTCGCCACATGATTCTCAAGAAACAACAAGGCTAAATGAAGATAGTCAACGTAGCTCTCTAGTTGATGACCGCAATTCCCCCACACCACCATCGCAGGAGCTTGCTCTTACTTGGTAGTGTGATATGTGGTTGCATGTTGCATATGGTGTCTACCTTGTAATGCTTCTAATTAGGGTAAATTGCATCTGCTTAGTTAACACATTATACTTGTGAATATGACATGTCCTCCTATTTTTGGTACATACTACGTCTTTCTATTAACCATGTTCTTACATTAAACTACTTTTCTTGTGTATCCCTCATCAATCACTTCTGGCGAGACACCTTCAAGTTGACAGTGTAATATTGGTTGCAGCTTGCATATCATTTCAAACATGTATTGCCTCTAATTTGTTAAAGGCCACTTATAATGAGACACATCTAATTAACTTGGTAGAGTGATTTTGGTTGGATCTTTCATATGGTGTCTAGATTGCATTGCTTCCAATTTGTTGAAATGCCTTCTGCTTAGCGTTTTTCGTACATATTTCATCCTCTTACATGTTGTTGCCATACATAAAAGTTGTGTTCGTCAATATCATGCATCAACGATTTTGGAAGTGCGAATTTCATTCCTTTTTCTTGTGTGTTTACTTGGAAGGCAAAATCTATAAGGACGAAGGAACGAAATGATGGTGGTCCTCTGGAGTAACCGAAACAGATGATCTCTGCAGATTCTCCTGCTACTCCTACTGCAGTGCAAGTTCCAAATCTCATCTCCCCTACTCCACAACCCAGGTGCTTGCTCTAATATGGCAGTGTGAGATCTGGTTGCATGTTGCATATGGTGCCTACCTTGTATTGCTCCTAATTTAATAAATTGCACCTCCTTAGATTACACATTATACATGTGAATATGACATGCCTTTCTGTTTTTGGTACATACTACATCTTCCTACCACACCATGTTCTTACATCAGACTACTGTTCTTGTGTATCCTGCATCTATCGCTTATGATGAGACAGTCATGCCTGTGGGTTAGTATGAGACGCGCTACTCTTATAAAGAGTGCAGTTTCATCCTCTCCACATGATTCTCAGGAAACATCAAGCCTAAATGAAGATATTGAACATAGCTCTGTACTTGAAGACCGCACTTCCCCTACACCACCATCTCAGGTGCTTGCTCTAACTTCGCAGTGTGATATGTGGTTGCATGTGTGCATACGGTGTCTAGCTTGTAATGCTACTAATTAGGGTAAATTGCATCTGCTTAGTTTACTCATTATACCTGTGAATATGACATGCCTTCCAATTTTTAGTACACACTACATCTATGTGTTAACCATGTTCTTACATGAATCTACCTCTCTTCTGTATCCTGCATCAATCACTTACGGTGAGAGACCTTTATTCGTTGTATAATGCATATTATCTCTAGCCTGTTGCCATGTATTGCTTCTAATTTGGTCAAATACATTTGTTAGGCCACCCTTTTAATTTGGCAAAGTGATATTGGTTTCATCTTTCATATGGTTTCTATCTTGCATTGCTTCTAACTAGTTCAAACACCTTGTGCTTAGTTTACACTTTACACATCATACATGTTAATATGTCATGTCATCCTGTTTTTCATACATATTCCATCCTCTATCATGCGGCTGCCTTACATGAAAGTAGTGTTCGTCAGTATCATGCATCAATCAGTTCTGAAGAGCAAATTTTATTCCTTTTTCTTATGGGTTTGACTTGACAAGGCAAAACCAAAAAAGAGGAAGGAAAAGAGTAAGGAAGACGATGATGGTGGTCCTCTGCAGCAACGTAAAAGGAGCATCTGTACGGATTCTCCTTATACTGCTAGTGCATTACAAGTTCCAAGTCTCTGCTCCCCTACTCCACCATCCAAGGTGCTTGCTCTAACTTGGCAATGTGATATCTGGTTGCATGTTGCATATGGTGTCTAGCTTGTATAGCTCCTAATTAGTGTAAACTGCATCTTCTTAGCTTACACATGATACGTTTGAATATGACATGCTTTCCTGTTTTTGGTACATACTATGTCTGTCTATCACACCATGTTACTACATGAAACTACTCTTCTTGTGTATCCCGCATCAGTCACTTATGATGGGACACCTTTAAGTTGGAAGTGAGATATTGGTTTGCGTCTTGAATTTGATTTCTAGCATGTAGTGCTTCTAGTTTGATGAATGCCACCTATGACGAGACCATTTTAACTTGGCAGAATGATATTGATTGCACCTTCCATATGGTGTCTAGCTTGCAGTGCTTCTAATTAGTTGACATGCCTTATGCATAGTTACCACATCATAGGTGTGAATATGTCAAGCCGTCCAGTTTTTCTTACATATTCCATCCTCATATCACGACTTTGCCTTTCATCAGAGTAGTGTTCGTGAGTATCTATACGTCTCCAACGTATCTATAATATATGAAGTATTAATGCTGTTTTATTATCATTCATGGATGATTTACAATCGTTTTATAACAACTTTATATCATTTTTTGGGACTAACCTATTGACCCAGTGCCCAGTGCCAGTTGCTATTTTTCGCTTGTTTCTTACATCGCGGGAAATCAATATCAAACAGAGTACAAACACCGCGAAACTTTTTGGAGATTTTTTATGGACCAGAACATCCAGGATGGACCAGAGCAGCACCTGGGCAGTGCCCCGAGGGGGACACAACCCACCAGGGCGCGCTTGGGGGCCCAGGCGTGCCCAGGTGGGTTGTGCCCACCTCGCTGGCCTCCCGCACCCCCTCTTTACCCTATAAATTCTCAAATATTCCAAAAACCTTTGGGGTGAACCTAGATGAGAAGTCCACCGCCGCAAGGCTCTGTAGCCACCAGAAACCTATCTAGACCCTTTCCGGCACCCTGCCGGAGGGGGGGAATCATCTCCGGTGGCCATCTTCATCATCCCGGCGGCCACCACGATGAGGAGGGAGTAGTCCACCCTCGGGGCTGAGGGTTTGTACCAGTAGCTATGTGTTTAGTCTCTCTCTCTCTCCCTCTCTCGTTTTCTTGAGATGTCACGATCTTGATGTATCGCGGGCTTTGTTAATATAGTCGGATCATATGGTGTTTTCCCCTCTCTATCTTGTTGTGATGAATTGAGTTTTCCCTTTGCGATTTCATTTTATCTGATTGAATACTTTTATGGATTTGAGAACACTTGATATATGTCTTGCAGTTTAATACTCGTGGTGACAATGGGGCATCGTATTGATTCACTTGATATATGTTTTGGCACTCAACTCGCGGATTCCCGAGGTGACATTGGGGTAATCTATGCATAGGGGTTGATGGACGTTCTTGTCTTTGTTTCTCCGGCAGAAATCTCAGGGCACTCTTTGAAGTTCTTTGTGTTGGATTGAGTATTAATTTGCTTTGGTGTTATTTTAGTACGAACTCTAGGATAGATCGAATGGAAAGAATTGCTTTGTGTTATTTTAGTACGAACTCTTGAATAGATCGATCGTAAAGAATAGCTTTGAGGTGGTTTCGTACCCTACAAACAATTTATTCTTATGTTCTCCGCTAGATAGGCACTTTGGATTAATTCATCATCGCACTTTGATGGATGGTTATATGATCCAATTATGTTAGCATTGTTGAGAGATTGCACTAGCGAAAGTACGGACCCTAGGACTCATTTTCAAGCATTGCAATACCGTTTTTGTGCCCGTTTACTATTTGCTACCTTGTTGTTTTTATTTATTCAGATTATAGAAATATATTTCTACCATCCATATTAAACTTTTATCACCATCTCTTCCCCGAACTAGTGCACCTATACAATTTTCCATTATATTTGGTGTGTTGGGGACACAAGAGATTTCTTGTATTTGGTTGCAGGGTCATTTGAGAGAGACCATCTTAATCCTACACCTCTCACGGATTAATAGACCTTAGGTCATCCACTTGAGGGAAAATTGCTACTGTCCTACAAAACTCTGCGTTTGGAGGCCCAACACGTGTCTACAAGAATAAAGTTGTGTAGTAGACATCAAGCTCTTTTCTGGCGTCGTTTGCCGGGGAGGTGAGTGCATGAAGGTATATCTTTAGATCTTGCAATTGAATATTTTAGTTTCTTGTTTTATCACTAGTTTGGTTTATAAAACAAACTACATAAAAAATGGAGTTGAGGTTGCATCATATTATTGATCATCTTCATAATATCTTTCTTGAAAATGATGGATGGAAAAATTGTTCTCAATCGCTAGAAGAAGAAGGCAACAAAATTTTGGCACAAAATATTTGAATGATGAGCATGCTTGCAATGTTGTTAGTATGAACTCTTTGAATATCCATGATACTAATGATATGCAAAGCCATAAGCTTGGGGATGCTATATTTGATGAATATGACATTTTTAGTCCCCAAAGTTTTTATGAGAAAATTTATTATGATGATTGCATGCCTCTTATTTATGATGATTATATTGATGAAAGTGGATTTGGAGACGTTGTGACTTTATTTAATGACGAATCCACTATTTTGGAAGAGGTTGCAATTGATTTTGACAACAAAGTTCCTATATATGATGATTATGGTGATGACATGTATGCTATAAAGAATAATGATAACCATGAAACTTGTCATCATGATTTTAATTTTCAATCCCATGATAGTTACTTTGTTGAGTTTGCTCCCACTACTATTCATGAGAATAAATTTGCTTATGTGGAGAGTAGTAAAATTTATATGCTTGTGGGTCATGAAAAGAATGCTTTATGTGAAAGTTATATTGTTGAATTCATTCATGATGCTACTGAAAATTATTATGATGGAGGAACATATGCTTGTAGGAATTGCAATAATATAAAGTTTCCTCTCTATGTGTTGAAAGTTTTGAAGTTATGCTTGTTTTGCCTTCCTATGCTAGTTGATTCTTGTTCCCATAAGTTGTTTGCTCACAAAATCCCTATGCATAGGAAGTGGTGTCGGTGTACAAAAGTAGGGGTCCTATTTGTACCCCTTTAATTGTGCGCGGCAATTGCAGCCACGAGCCGATGGCCATGCTTGGCGGTGCAGTGGGAGCAAAGACACAAGACGGACAGAGCAACACCAAGACAGCAAGACAGAAGTATGAAGAGCAGAAGGGCGAGGTGAGCCCTCCCCAACAAGGCCCTTGCCGGGGTGGCCTCCACAGCCCCGACAAGAACCTTGCCGGGGCGACTTGCCCAACACCAGTAGAGCTGCCACCCTTGAGCCCAAGAGTTCCAACACTGTCAACCACATTGGAACCAAGGCTCGGGAGGCACCTCCATGGTGACATGCAGATCTTTCTGAAGACCAGAAGCATACAAGACTAGATGATAACCAAAGGTGATTTATCCTCGGCAAGATCCTTGCCAAGATACCTGACGAGACCCCGGCAAGACCCTTGCCGGGGACGACCACGATGCCGCGGCAAGACCCTTGCCGGGGCCCCAGCAAGACTCTTGCCGAAGACATCCACGGGGCCGCAGCCCGGCCCGCACCTGCCAAAGCTCCACCGCCGTTCCAACACAGCAGCCAGCCCGCCAACGAGGCAGGCACCTGCGTGGCGACGTGCAGCTTCCAGCCATCTCAGCAAGCACCTGTGTGGTGGCATGCAGATCTTCGTGAAGACTCTGCCACCACGCCAACCCAGCAGCCAGCCAGCGTGGCACCACATGCCTCATCAGCTCGGACGCGCGTCGAAGCCGGGCGAGGCGGCGACAGCTAGGACGAGCTTCCTTGCCGTCCCCGATCAAGCAAGAAGGGCATGTCGGCAGCTCATTAAATGTGTTTTCCTACGGTGCCAGGAGATAGACTCGACCACCGTACAACTTTCCACCTCCTATGTGCCACTATGGCAGCCCCTTTGTCTATAAAAGGAGGCCCGCGTCGTACTGAGAGAGGATTCAGACTTTTTGGACCCTGCACATTTTGTAGCTAGTCCAAGAACACCAGATAAACATAAACCAGCAGGTGTAGGGTATTACGCATCACTTGCGGCCCGAACCTGGATAAACCCCCTGCGTTGATCTTCTAATCCCGCTCTTTTCACAGCCCCGCGCCCACCAACCATAGCAAAAGGGATTCTTCGTGATCCCATAGGTGTCGTTTCCCCCGACATATTTGGCGTGCCAGGTAGGGGGCGCAAGCTGTGAGAATCCTGTTTTGGAGCCGATGCATCAACTCTTTCATGGGGATAGCTCAAAAGGAGAAGGCGACGTCGGTCAGCCGCCCTCTGGTGCCATCCGCAGCCGCGATAACTATCCGTGTGGCCACGAAAAGCTAAGTCACGCAAAATTTTGGGTAATTTCATATATAAGTCTGGCTTCATCGAAAGATCTCGTTCCTTGTATGGGAAACCTGCACGCAATGGGACCCTTCCGCCATTGGCAACGCCCTTGTCTCTGTCTCATGTCCGCTCGACAGTTTCATGCGACTGCGCTGAGGACGGCACGGTAGCCTACCTGCTATTAGCAACGCCCTTGTCTCTGTCTCGAATCCGCTCGATAGTTCACGCGGCCGCGCTGAGAATGGCAAGGTGTCGGTGAAAAACGACACCTATGGGATCACAAGAATCCCTACTGCGGTTGCGGGGCGCGGGGTTGAGAGAAGAGCGGGTCTAACAAAGAGCACGCGGTTCGTTTATCCAAGTTTGGGCCGCGAGGATGCGTAAAACCCTAGTCCTGCTTTGGTGGATGTATATCTGAGTTCTTGAACTAGCTACGGGGTGTAACGAGCTCCAAAAAGCCGAATCCTTCTCCTCGTCGCCTTGGGCCTCCTTTTATAGAAAAAAGGGGTTGCCACAGTGGCACACAGGAGGTGGAAAGGCAACAGTGTTGCGTGGTTATCCTTCGTATTACAGGACAAGACGCATTAAATGCATCGCGCAGGTGTCCCTTTGCTTTATCGAGGACGGGGGCGAGGCCCGTCCCATCCGTCGCCGCTCCTCCAAGCTTCGACACACGCCCTGGCCAACGATGCATGCGGTGCCATGTAGGCAGGCAGGCAGCTGAGGTGGCGTGGTGGTGGAGCCTCCATGAAGGGCTGCATGTTGCCACGCAGGTGCCTGCCCAGCTGGTTGGGTCGGCAGCTGCATGCGAACGGCGGCGGAGACTTGGCTGGTGCGGGCCTGACGGTAGCCCTGCTGGTGCGCTTGGCGAGGGCCTTGCCGGGGGGCTCGGCAAGGGTCTTGCCGTGGCGTGCAGGTGTCCCCGGCAAGGATCTTGCCGGGGGTCTTGTGGTTTTCTTCGATGAGGATGGCTGCCTTACTATCCTCATTTGATTTTGACTATTCTTTGTCTTCACAAAGATCTGCATGCCACCACAGAGGTGCCTCCCGAGCCCTGTCCCAATGCATGTGTTGAGTGTTGGTGGGCTCGAGGGTGGTTCGCTCGGCTGGCGTGGGCGAGCTGCCCCGGCAAGGGTCTTGCCGGTACCGCTGAGGCTGCCCCGCCAAGGGTCCTTGCCGGGGAAACCTGCTTCGTCCATCTGATCTTTGTGGCCTTGGTCCTTGTCGTTGCTTTGCTTCGTCTTGTGCCTTCGGCTTCTCTCCGTCTCCCCTCTCCCTGCCCTGTTATGCGCGGCCGTGGCGGTTCTGACTGCCCGTGCACAAGTAACGGGGTCAAAAGGAGAGCCCCTACTTTTGTACACCGACAGGATCCCCCGGGCCTGGGCCACACATAAGCGCAGCACGTTATTGGGCCAGGACCAGAACGGTGCGCGGGCAGTTGGGATGGATTTTACCGTGGTAACTGCTCCGTCCGCTGCGCTTTTCCACGACCTGCGTTGAACGCGCAACGTGGGGGTCGTGCGCGCGCTAGACGGAAGCATGCTGGTGTCATCCCGTGGTGGACAGTAAAGAGGCGGCTTGCGTGTCCCTTTGAGACCGCAGGGCCACTTCCCATTTACTGCCCTCGCTTGGGAACCGTTGCTCCATGCGTCCCACTGCGCCTGCCTCCTGCGCCACGTTCGCTGCATGCATAATGCAGAGCGAATGACAGGCGCGCGGGATGTGGGAAGTTGTTTGCGTGCGCGGGTCGATTCCCACGCGCCTTCAATGGAGCGGGTAGGGCGGTCGACGGCCCCACTTGTGGTCACTTCAACAAGCTGGATTGGCCGAGAGGGGGCGGCCGAGCCCCGCCCCCGCCCCTTTATAAAGAGGGGAGCGGGAGGAACGGTCCTCTCAACCTTTCGTCATCTGCCTCTCCCCATTCCTGCTTCCTTTCTTCTTCTGTCATGGCGAGGGGGCGTGGCGACGCCTCATCGGTGGCGGCGAGGGTTTCAGCCAGACAACGCATCGCTCCTCCCCAAGAACTCATAGTGGCAGGGCCTGCCGCTAGAGGAAGGGGGAGGGGGCAAGGTCGAGGCCGTCGTGGTGCTCGAGGGAGAGGAGGACGGGGCGGCAGATCAGCCTCTCCTCCGCCAGCAGCTCCTCTTCCGATGGAGGGCCATGCCGGGGACAACCCCTGCGAATTCCTCGTTAGGCTGCGCTAGCCACCGCACCGTCGCTGTAACACCCCGGATACAACTTTCCATATTCGTAACTCCGACTCTTGCCCTTTCCGGAGATGTGATTTATTATTTCCTTCGTGGTTGGGTTTTGTCAGTTGTTTTGCATTTTGTTCTTGTTATGCATCTCATCTCATGGCATCATCTGCATTTCATCCGCATGTTTTCCAAAACTTGCATCCGTTCGGGTTCCGCGGTTCTCTCCGTTGTCCGCTCCGAGTCCGGATACACTCGCACGCGCTTCGCTGCACCTCCAAATATTATTTTATAAGTGGCATAATAATGTTCTCGGAATGGGTTGCAACTTGTCATGCGGTCTTATTATAGTGTAGGCAGGCCGCCTGCCAAGTTTCATCGCATTCGAGTTCGTTTGATCGCCCAACCGTTAAATATGTAACGGGTTATAGCCGGTATTTTCGTCGGACGTTTCGCCTCCGAAACTGCCGTCGGGCTGCACTTCTCTTCTCTCCCTCCAAGTCCTATCTTCACAGCCCACCAACCCCTCCTAGATCCCTCCGATCCGGAGCCGTCCGATGTCGATCCGAGGTTCAAACGCCCAAACCCCCCAAACCACTAACCCTAGCCCCCTTCCTTATATAAACACCCCCAATGCCATTTTGGGTCTTCCTTCCTTCCTCAAATCCGCTCCCCCAACCATCGCCGCCTCCTCTCCTCCATTTCGCGCCCCACCTCATCCTCGCACTTGCGCGCTACAGTTGGCCAGCCGCCACCCACCGCCGCTCCTCCAACCGAAGGGCGCCACGCCCCTCCCCGCGCCCCCCTTCGCCGAGGCCCGCTGAAGCCCGTCGCTGCCCGCCCGGCCAGATCTGGGCCCGGAGGGAGCCCAGCGCCGCCGCCCTCCCGGCGCCTCCCGCGCCTGCAGAATCGCCCGCCGCCCGATCCCGAGTGGCTCCAGAGCCCCCGTCGCTGGTCGCCGCCCGCCGAGCGTCACCGGCGGCCAACTCCGGCGACCCCCGTACAGGTCGCGCAGTCGCTCGGTCTCTCTCTCCCTTCCCTTTCTCCTTCCTCCCCTCACCAGCTCTCTCTCCCCCGCAGCTAACCGCCGCCGCCATGAACGCCTCCACCGAGCTCCGCCGTGGGCATCACCACCTCCCCGCCGGCCTCCTCTCGCCAGATCTGGGCAGGGGATGGTCAGATCCATCCATCCCCAACCTCCCGCCGACCCCTACACCGCCGGAGCCGCTGCCGTCGTTCTGCGCCCTGGAGGAGCGCCATTGCTCGATCCAGCGGCGCGCGTTGACTGCTGTCGATCCCGCATGGGCCCGCTGCCCAGATCCCCGCCGGCCTCCTCGAGGCCCAACCCAACTGCCCGGCCTCCCCACAACCGGCCTGCCTCTTCGTCCCCGCCGTCCTGGGCCTTGGCCCATGGTGAGGCCACCCCCAGCGCCCCTCCTTTTTTTTTTTCAGTTGGGCCAGCCTGCAGTTTCGGCCCGATAGCATTTTTTTTTCCAGATTTGCGATTTTAGCATTATCCGGTGATTTTCAGTTTTACAGATTGGACCCTAAACTTCATGCATTTAATAACTCACAAATGGTGCATCGGATTAAAATGTTTTATATACGTAATATGCTCAGAATATTGTGTAGATTAATATTTTTCCACTTGCATCCCATGTTAAAATGTTTAAATTGATGTTTGCATTAATTTGCTATTATGCCATGTTAAAATGCTTTAATTCATAACTAAATAACCGTAACTCGGAATTAAATAAACTTTATATGTAAATGGGGTGGAAAAATGCCTAGATTAACATGGTCCACTTTATGTTGCTGTTTAACAACTCTAAAATTGTGTTTAGGGCAGAACAGTACCGAATCTAAGTATTGCTCATGGGGATTTTCCGGAATTGTTGTTTCTTATTTCCGGCCTCATTTAAACTTGCCTAAATAGTTAGTTTAATTATGCTCCACCTCTTGCCATGTTTAACAACATTTAATATTGTTGTGTACCTAACCGAGATCGAACTAAATATTTGTTGTGGTGTTTCGTCAATATGCAACTCGTTGCATATTGAGCTCCACTTAACTTGTAGTGTTGTTTGTGCATATTGCCATGCCATGCCTCTTTAAACCGGACATGCATCATATTTGTTTGTGCATCATGCCATGTTTATGCTTGTGCATTTATCATGTTGTTTGTTTCTTTCCGGTGTTGCTTCTCGGTTCCGGTAATGTTGCGATTGTGAGGATTCGTTCGACTACGCCCGTTTGTCCTCTTCATGGACTTGATCTTCTTCCTTGCGGGATTTCAGGCAAGATGACCATACCCTCGAAATCACTTCTATCTTTGCTTGCTAGATGCTCGCTCTTTTGCTATGCCTATGCTACGATGCCTACCACTTGCTTATCATGCCTCCCATATTACCATGTCAGCCTCTAACCTTTTCACCCTTCCTAGCAAACCGTTGTTTGGCTATGTTACCGCTTTGCTCAGCCCCTCTTATAGCGTTGTTAGTTGCAGGTGAAGATGAAGTTTGTTCCTTGTTGGAACATGGAGATGTTGTTCCTTGTTGGAACATGTTTACTTGTTGGGATAACACAATATATCTTATTTAATTAATGCATCTATATACTTGGTAAAGGGTGGAAGGCTCGGCCTTATGCCCGGTGTTTTGTTCCACTCTTGCCGCCCTAGTTTCCGTCATATCGGTATTATGTTCCCGGATTTTTGCGTCCCTAACGCGGTCGGGTGATTTATGGGACCCCTTGACAGTTCGCTTTGAATAAGACTTTTCAAAGAAGGCCCAACATTGGTTTTACATTTGCCTCACCTAGCCTTTTTCCCTTGGGAGTCGCGATCCCGAGGGTCATCTTTATTTAACCCCGGGCCAATGCTTGTCTAAGTGTTGGTCCAAACTAGAGCCACTATGCGGTGCCGCCCGAGGCAACTTGGGGTATCGTCGGTTGTCCGTCATCGCTCATCCGGTCGTGGGCTCGAGACGAGATACGTGGCTACTATCGTGGTGTCGGCACGCGCGGGAGGTCTTCTTGGACTTGTTTTATTGCTGTGAATGTCTTGTAGCCGGATTCCGAGACTGATCGGGCTTCCCGGGAGAAGGTCTATTCTTCGTTGATCGCGAGAGCTTATCATGGGCTTGTTGGGACACCCTGCAGGTTTGAACTTTCAAAGCCGTGCCGCATGTTATGTGGCAGATGGGAATTTGTTAATGTCGGTTGTAGAAAACCCGGTTGATCTTAATTAAAATACACCAATCGCGTGTGTAACTGTGATGGTCTCTTCTCGGTGAGTCCGGGAAGTGAACACGGTGTTGGAGTTATGCTTGACGTAAGTAGTTTGGGATCACTTCTTGATCATAGTTGTGCGACCGTGCTTTGCCTCCTCTTCTCGCTCTCTTTTGCGTATGTTAGCCACCATATATGCTAGTCGCTGCTGCAGCTCCACCTCACTACCCTGTCCTACCTTTAAGCTTAAATAGTCTTGATCTCATGGTGTGAGATTGCTGAGTCCCGTGACTCACAGATACTTCCAAAACCAGTTTGCAGGTGCCGATGAACCGTGCGGTGATGCACCCGAGCTCAAGGAGGAGCTCGATGGAGATCTTGTTCTTTGTGTTGTTTCGCTTCAGATTGATCAAGAGTGGAGCCAGTTGGGACGATCGGGATCGTGTAGCATTTGGGGTAGTCTTCTTTTATTTTGGTTCCGTAGTCGGACCTTGATTGTATCTCAGATGATGTAATGTTTTACTCATGTATTGTGTGAAGTGGCGATTGTAAGCCAACTATGTATCTCTTTCCTTATGTATTACATGGGTTGTGTGAAGATTACCTCATTTGCGACATTGCTTTCAATGCGGTTATGCCTCTAAGTCGTGCTTCGACACGTGGGAGATATAGCCGCATCGAGGCGTTCAAGTTGGTAATCGAGCCTTCCCGACTTAGGAGCCCCTACTTGATTGTTTCTGACGTTGTTGAGTCTAGAATGGAAAATGTTTTGAGTCTTAGGATTATATATATCGAGAGTAGGATTCTTTTTACTCCCCGGTCCCTTCATCGCTCTGGTGAGGTATCCCGACGAGAGTTTTGTCTTTCCTCTCCTCAAATTTCACTAAATTTTTTTAGGATCACGTGGGTATCTTGGAATCGTTCGATGGTTTTGTGACGAGAACATTGTTCTTGGTGCCTCGACATTTAGGGGTTGTGGCGGTGTCCCGGGAGTTGAGCTCCGAGGTGTTGTCGCCACAATTTTATCGTTGCGATTCTGGAATACCGAGTTTTACCGACATCGAAATCTCTTTTGTGCAGTTGTTGGTGAGATAACCCGATAGCCCGATCTTGTGGCGAAAAGGGAGTATTGCCATGACTTGTATAACGGATGTTTTTCAAGGTCGAGGTACACGATTTCGAAGGTTTCTTGGTTATGTGTTGACGGATGGATACAATTGGATCTAGGTATTGTTAGTTTGGGTGATATATTTTGTGTCCCCTGTATCCCCAACACCAGATTGCATAACCAGAAAGTTTCGGAGTTTATAGGTGGGAATTCTAGTAGCTTACGGGATATTCTTTCCGGATGATGTATGATTTGAGATTGGGGTTCAAAGTTTAGTGGTCCGCCCATTCACGGTCGATTTACAAAGTGGTCGCGAGACGCCTTAAAGAATCCTTGGCTATGCTGATTCGGGACGCCTTGTTTGTCATTCGTGACGTCCGCTATCGTCGTGTCCGTGTGGGCCCCACCACTAACACTTTGGGCGAAATCTCTATCATGTGTTTGTTCCGCTCATTCTTGAAGCCAACTTTGTTTTTGTTTTGTTTTGTGGTATTCGAGTTGCTTCAAGTCAAGTGTTGATTCCATACCTTTCCTAAATGGTGTTCTCATATTGCTATGTGAATACTAATCCTTCTTGATCCTTGAGCTTGTCATGTCAATTCTTTTCTCAACCGGCGTGCTTCTCTTCAAGTGGATTCGATCATTTCAACATTCGCAAGATCAATTCTAAGATTTTCTCAACGGTGTTCGTTTCATCCGACCTAAGTTGCCTTTGTTTTCCCGCCCTCCCACCCTTTTTCTTCAAGGACTCAGATTTCTTAATCAAGTATCCATTTTATTGAGTGAAGTTTCTTCATTCATTTCCTTTAAATGTTCTATCCGGTGATTTCTCATGAAGACGCTAAGGAAGCTTTAACCTTATCATTGTTCCATTCTAATTTTCTTCTCCGGCGGACTCAAGTCAAGTTTTCAGTGTTGATCGTATTCTTTTCATCATTTCAAATGCTTTCTCATGTCGGTGCATCTCTTAATCATCCACTTCTCGCTATTCAATTGTTCCGGAGTGTTGAAGATATCTCTGAAGATTCTAGTTTCCATTCTCAATTCACTCAAGTTCTTTTGAGGATGCTATCTCATTCAAGCCATTTAACTCTACCGGTGCAATATCTTTTTCAAACATTTGTTCAACGGTGGTTCTTTTGAGTGGGCCCTAACCCACAGGTCTTTTCCCAGGATCTTACCTGACTCTTTTATTTTCCCGGCGCTATTCTCAAATTCTTTGCAAAGTTTGACGTAAGAATGAGTTATCATCAGTCAAATGTCTTTCTCCAAGATCTTTCAAATTATTTTCATTGTTGGTTCAACCTTTCTAATTTTCATTCCGGAGTGCTTCAATAATTCATGGTGATGTTCTCGTCGTCATTCTCGAATTTGGAAGACCGAAGAAGAGTTTCTCTTAAATCTCGCTTCTTTCTCTTCAAGATTCATGGTTCTAGCTTCGTGCCATCCTCATAATTGTTTTGATTGTGAGAATTCTTTTAATCCATCCGGAGCAATTCAGGAAATCTTTTCAGTTTGAGTATCCAGAGCCATCATCTCAGAATTATTCATTCCAGCTTTCAGCTCTCGTTCTCCAAATCATACCGGTGCATCTTTCAAATATTATCTAATCAGTTCATGATCTCTCAGTTCTCATGTATCTAAATTTTGTCAAGCATCTTTATTCGTTTTACAATTCTTCCCGGTGAATTGTGCCTTTGCTACGTTCAATCTCAATTATTATGGTGGTTTGTTCAAGAGTTCTCTTCCTTCGTTATCATATAGGTTCATTCGTTCTTCCCAAATTCCACGGGTGGTTCCATCAATACCTTCCCAAGTTTGCGCCATATCTATCTTAATCTTTTCTACGAGAATAAGTAGTATGCCAAATCCATTGCTTGTCATCAATTTAATTGGTGAAGGATACGCATAACATAATTCTTGTTCTTGTTTCATCCAAGTGATTGATTCATTCTTCCGGAGTTCGTAATGGTATCAATTTCTCAATTCTAAGTTGTTCATCTCTTCTTTCCGGAGTTTGTTCAGCATATCACAATTTCGGTACGAGATGCTTCATCTTTTCTTTCCGGAGTTCCAACTTTTCTCGGTTATATCATTTCAAAGCTTCATCTTAACACTGCAAGGCTTCACCTTGTGTTGTCAACTTCTCTTTCTTTTATCATCCTTTTCTTACCGGAGTTTATCATGGAGGTTCTACATGGTGGTTCGTCAAGGATTCCTTTCATTCTTCAATTGTTCTTCAAGTTTTCTCTCGGAGTTATGATCCGGCAAGCTATACTCTAAAATAAACATGGTGCTCAACACATGTTTTGTTTTGAGGAGTTCAAGCATTCTTCTTCTTGCATTTCGAAGTGCAATTCGTTCTACCTTATCATTTGAGGTGGTGTTATGTCATTCTCGACAATTTGAGTTCGTGTTTCATGATTCACATGTTGTCAAGAATGAGGTACTTTAAATCCATCAATCTCTTCATTGGACTTATCTTGGGCTATATTTCACCTAAAGCTTTCCCTAGGGATTATTGCTATTTATGGTGCTTATTAAGGACCCAAGTTCTTCATTTGTCTTCTCGGTGAAATAAGTTTCTTGTCTCCTTGTTGTTATAAATCCAATCGTTTGTTTCCGTTGGTGGCAGAAGCTCACCTCATAATGTGGAGATGTTGCCATAAGCCCACTACAAGCTTAATCATTTCGTTGTTGGTTTTCCAACAACTCCGTTCAATTCTTCTTTGCAAGGGTGCTTTTCCAAGTTCATTTGTGGCAGAAGTTGGCATTTTTCTTCTCCACCCTTTTATTCCAACGACCTATCTTCAATTTTTCTTCCGGAGGCATTGTGATGTTGCACTCTTCGACCCATCATCTTCTTTTGTCAAGATCATGTTCCTTTTCTTTCTCATCCATTTAACCGGAGTGTCATGTTTTTCATTCGAGTTCTCTCATCTTATCAAGTTTTGCCTGCTTCCTCAACCGGAGAGCTGTCTGAAATCTTTCTTACCCTTTGTGCTTTTTTTCAATAGTTCCGGAGGTAGTGTGTTGTTAATCTCATCAAGTACCCTATCATCTTGTCAAGTTCTTGTTCAATTCTTTCCATTTACAATCGGAGTGCTGCCCGAATTCTTCCTCTCTCATCTTGTTTTAAAAGGAGTGGTTTCGAATTCTATCTTGTCCATTAAACTCTTGATTCATGCCTTTTCAACCTTCAAGTTAACGTAATTCCTTGTTCCTCTTTTTCTAACGGATTGTTTTCAACCTTGTTCATCTTCGTTGTGTTCTTTCTTTCATTTTGCTTAACCTCTCAAGGTTCTTTGGTTTCACTCGTTTGTCAAAGAAGCAACTTAGTTTTACCTCTTATCTTCCTCTTCCTTTTCCCTCCGGTGCCATCCTAGATCTCGGGACGAGATCCTCTCGTAGTGGTGGAGTGTTGTAACACCCCGGATACAACTTTCCATATTCGTAACTCCGACTCTTGCCCTTTCCGGAGATGTGATTTATTATTTCCTTCGTGGTTGGGTTTTGTCGGTTGTTTTGCATTTTGTTCTTGTTATGCATCTCATCTCATGGCATCATCTGCATTTCATCCGCATGTTTTCCAAAACTTGCATCCGTTCGGGTTCCGCGGTTCTCTCCGTTGTCCGTTCGAAGTCCGGATACACTCGCACGCGCCCGCGGCACCTCCGAAATATTATTTTATAAGTGGCATAATAATGTTCTCGGAATGGGTTGCAACTTGTCATGCGGTCTTATTATAGTGTAGGCAGGCCGCCTGCCAAGTTTCATCGCATTCGAGTTCGTTTGATCGCCCAACCGTTAAATATGTAACCGGGTTATAGCGGTATTTTCGTCAGACGTTTGCCTCCGAAACTGCCGTCGGGCTGCACTCTCTTCTCTCCCCTCACCCAAGTCCTATCTTCACAGCCCACCAACCCCTCCTAGATCCCCTCCGATCCGAGCCGTCCGATGTCGATCCGAGGCTCAAACGCCCAAACCCCCCAAACCACTAACCCTAGCCCCCTTCCTTATATAAACACCCCCAATGCCATTTTGGGTCTTCTCCTTCCTTCCCTCGAAATCCGCTCCCCCAACCATCAGCTGCCGCCTCCTCTCCTCCATTTCCGCGCCTCCACCTCATCCTCGCCACTTGGCGCTGCCTGGTTAGCCAGCCACCCACCACGGCCGCCCCTCCAACCGAAGGCCGCCACGTCCTCCCCTGCGCCCCCACTCGCCGAGGCCCGCGGAAGCCCGTCCAGCCGCCGCCCGGGCCAGATCTGGGCCCGGAGGGAGCCAGCGCGCGCCGCCCTCCCGCGCCTCATGCGCAGCAGAATCGCCCGCCGCCCGATCCCGAGTGGCTCCGTGAGAACCCGTCGCTGGTCGCCGCCGCCGAGCGCCACCGCTGGCCAACTCCGGCGACCCGACAGGTCGCGTGATCGCTTCGGTCTCTCTCTCCTTCCCTTTCTCCTTCCTCCTCACCAGCTCTCTCTCCCCGCAGCTAACCGCCGCCATGAACGCCTCCACCGAGCTCCGCCGTGGGCATCACCACCTCCCCGCCGGCCTCCTCTCGCCGGATCTGGGCAGGGATGGTCGATCCATCCATCCCCAACCTCCCCGACCCCTACACGGCCGGAGCCGCTGCCGTTGTTCTGCGCAGGCTGGGAGGAGCGCCGCTGCTCGATCCAGCCGGCGCCCGTTGACCGCGTCGATCCCGCATGGGCCCGCGGCCCAGATCCCCGCCGGCCTCCTCGAGGCCCAACCCAACCGGCCCGGCCTCCCCACAACCGGCCTGCCTCTTCGTCCCCGCCGTCCTGGGCCTTGGCCCATGGTGAGGCCACCCAGCGCCCCTCCTTTTGTTTTTTTTCAGTTGGGCCAGCCTGCAGTTTCGGCCCGATAGCATTTTTTTTTTCCAGATTTGCGATTTTAGCATTATCCGGTGATTTTCAGTTTTACAGATTGGACCCTAAACTTCATGCATTTAATAACTCACAAATGGTGCATCGGATTAAAATGTTTTATATACGTAATATGCTCAGAATATTGTGTAGATTAATATTTTTCCACTTTCATCCCATGTTAAAATGTTTAAATTGATGTTTGCATTAATTTGCTATTATGCCATGTTAAAATGCTTTAATTCATAACTAAATAACCGTAACTCGGAATTAAATAAACTTTATATGTAAATGGGGTGGAAAATGCCTAGATTAACATGGTCCACTTTATGTTGCTGTTTAACAACTCTAAAATTGTGTTTAGGGCAGAACAGTACCGAATCTAAGTATTGCTCATGGGGATTTTCCGAATTGTTGTTTCTTATTTCGGCCTCATTTAAACTTGCCTAAATAGTTAGTTTAATTATGCTCCACCTCTTGCCATGTTTAACAACATTTAATATTGTTGTGTACCTAACCGAGATCGAACTAAATATTTGTTGTGGTGAAGCCATCAATATGCAACTCGTTGCATATTGAGCTCCACTTAACTTGTAGTGTTGTTTGTGCATATTGCCATGCCATGCCTCTTTAAACGGACATGCATCATATTTGTTTGTGCATCATGCCATGTTTATGCTTGTGCATTTATCATGTTGTTTGTTTCTTTCCGGTGTTGCTTCTCGGTTCCGGTAATGTTGCGATTGTGAGGATTCGTTCGACTACGCCCGTTTGTCCTCTTCATGGACTTGATCTTCTTCCTTATGGATTTCGAGGCAAGATGACCATACCCTCGAAATCACTTCTATCTTTGCTTGCTAGATGCTCGCTCTTTTGCTATGCCTATGCTACGATGCCTACCACTTGCTTATCATGCCTCCCATATTGCCATGTCAACCTCTAACCTTTTCACCCTTCCTAGCAAACCGTTGTTTGGCTATGTTACCGCTTTGCTCAGCCCCTCTTATAGCGTTGTTAGTTGCAGGTGAAGATGAAGTTTGTTCCTTGTTGGAACATGGAGATGTTGTTCCTTGTTGGAACATGTTTACTTGTTGGGATATCACAATATATCTTATTTAATTAATGCATCTATATACTTGGTAAAGGGTGGAAGGCTCGGCCTTATGCCTGGTGTTTTGTTCCACTCTTGCCGCCCTAGTTTCCGTCATATCGGTATTATGTTCCCGGATTTTTGCGTCCCTAACGCGGTCGGGTGATTTATGGGACCCCCTTGACAGTTCGCTTTGAATAAGACTTTTCCAGCAAGGCCCAACATTGGTTTTACATTTGCCTCACCTAGCCTTTTTTCCCTTGGGAGTCGCGCATCCTGAGGGTCATCTTTATTTACCCCCCCGGGCCAATGCTTGTCTAAGTGTTGGTCCAAACTAGAACCACTTGCGGTGCCGCCCGAGGCAACTTGGGGTATCGTCGGTTGTCGTCGTCGTCTGCTCATCCGGTCGTGGCTCGAGGCGAGATCTGTGCGGCTACTATCGTGGTGTCGGCACGCGGGAGGTCTTGCTGGACTTGTTTTATTGCTGTGAAATGTCTTGTAGCCGGATTCGAGACTGATCGGGCTTCCGGGAGAAGGTCTATTCGCCGTTGATCGCGAGAGCTTATCATGGGCTAAGTTGGGACACCCTGCAGGGTTTGAACTTTCAAAGCCGTGCCAGCGGTTATGTGGCAGATGGGAATTTGTTAATGTCGGTTGTAGAAAACCGAAGTTGATCTTAATTAAAATACACCAACGCGTGTGTAACGTGATGGTCTCTTCTCGGAGTCCGGGAAGTGAACACGATGTTGGAGTTATGCTTGGCGTAAGTAGTTTCAGGATCACTTCTTGATCATAGTTGTTCGACCGTGCTTTGCCTCCTCTTCTCGCTCTCTTTTGCGTATGTTAGCCACCATATATGCTAGTCGCTTGCTGCAGCTCCACCTCACTACCCTGTCCTACCTTTAAGCTTAAATAGTCTTGATCTCGCTGGTGTGAGATTGCTGAGTCCCGTGACTCACAGATACTTCAAAACCAGTTTGCGGTGCCGATGAACCGTGCGGGTGATGCACCGAGCTCAAGGAGGAGCTCGATGGAGATCTTGTTCTTTGTGTTGTTTCGTTTCAGTTGATCAAGAGTGGAGCCAGTTGGGACGATCGGGGATCTGTGTAGCATTTGGGGTAGTCTTCTTTTATTTTGGTTCCGTAGTCGGACCTTGATTGTATCTGTATGATGTAATGTTTTACTCATGTATTGTGTGAAGTGGCGATTGTAAGCCAACTATGTATCTCTTTCCCTTATGTATTACATGGGTTGTGTGAAGATTACCTCATTTGCGACATTGCTTTCAATGCGGTTATGCCTCTAAGTCGTGCTTCGACACGTGGGAGATATAGCCGCATCGAGGGCGTTTCAGTCGCCTTCGCCTCCCGGCTCCATTCGTGCGGGAGATGGAGCTGGATCCGTCGCAGGCATTGCGGCTGCATATGCGGGGCTGCGGGAACAGCGGCTCATGGGCCGACGTCGAGTTCCCCGCCCCTCACATCATGTATCTCCACCGAGCGTGGAAGACCTTCGCTCGCCTCCACAGCTTGACGGATGGGCTCACTCTCCATTTCAAACTAATGGAGGGTGGCCTCCTCTCCGTCAAGATCTTCGGGCACTTCGGGACTCGCGTAAGGTGCTGTGTGGAGAGCTCTTCTGACGATGAAGATTCCTCCTTGAGCAAGAGTGGCGAGGAAGACAACGGCAGCGACGATGAGGCTAGCGGGCGGCAGGATGACGGGTCCGACAAGGCGTCGGGCGCCGCTCCGAGCGGCACCGGCGACCCCATCATCCGTGTCGCCAGCTCCTTGAACTTCTCGGGGTCGTCTCCTTGGGCGGCTGGTGTTGGGAGGCTGCAGAAGAGGAAGAGGGCGGGCGGCAACGCCGTCAAGTCAGAGTACGCGGGCACCAACGCCTTCGTCGTGTACCGAGGACCTGCCGCCTCGTCTTCGAGCTCTGACTCCGGCGCCGCCATCACCATCCAGCCCTTGGGCGGCCACCAAGATGTTCTCTTGGTGTCTTCTACCACTCGTAGCTCGCCTAGGCGCCCCTTTTGCCCTTCTGTCTTCTTGTTCCATTTCCTGAGGAGAGGGACAAGAAAGGGATTACGTGCACCTTATCTCGTTTTAGTCTTGTAAGCCTGCGGGCCTTTGTTAACTTTAGAACTTGTAATCCCCTTGTTCATGTTTTTCATTTCGTATGAACTGTACCTGTATGGGATGTTTTTTTAATGAAAAAGGGATGTTTGCCGGGTTTTTCCTTCGCAGGTAAAACCCACGACAAGGAATAAATCCTTGTTACCTTTAATATAAACGTTTTCTCGCCCGGCAATAGGCCTGGCCGTCCCCCCACTTCGCTCGACCTTTCTCACGCCCTTGGCGGAGGCAGAGATGAGGTGGGCTTAGGCTCCTCGTTTCATTTCCTTGCCGCCGCGACTCCGACCAAACTCAGTCCCAGGAAACGAGTCCTAGGGTCCGGAATGAGGGGAGCATGGTAGCCTAAGGACAAAACGAGGTTTCACATACCTCAGTCCATAACGAAACGCATGATAAGGCATAGAGAACTTATCTGAATCTGCAACCCCCGGCAACCTCGGCTCGCCGCGGGTGGATCTTTGCTCTTGTAGCGCCTGGATTTGTACAAAGGGTCACATGCCTTGTCGGCAAAGCTCGTACATAGGCTGGCTTGCCGGGAGGCCCAGCAAGCCGCGCCTTATGGGTAAAACTTGCGAAGATGCTCGATGTTCCAGGAGTTACTCACTGGTATGGCATCCTCGGTCTCCAGGAGTACTGCGCCAGTCCTGGTGACTCGTATTACCCGATAAGGGCCTTCCCACTTTGGCGTCAACTTGTTGGAATCCTTAGCCGACTGAACGGGCCAAAGAACAAGGTCGCCTTCCTCAAAGCTTCGGGCATGAACCTTGCGGCTATGGTAGCGGCGCAAGGCTTGCTGGTAGCGTGCCGCTCTCACAGCCACCCGAAGATGATCTTCCTCAAGGAGCTCACGTCATATTGGCGCAACGGCTCTTGCTCAAGCTCGTCATAAGCGAGCACTCGAGGTGACCCGTGTATGAGTTCCGTGGGGAGAACTGCTTCCGCCCCGTATACCAGGGCAAAAGGTGTCTGGCCGGTGGCTCGATTTGGCGTCGTCCTGATCGACCAAAGAACCGCCGACAACTCATCAATCCAGCGCCTTCCACTCTTGTGCAGCTTGTCAAAGGTCTTTGTTCTCAAGCCTCGCAACACTTCAGCATTTGCCCTCTCCGCTTGGCCGTTGCTCCGTGGATGTGCCACGGAAGCAAAATAGACCTTGCTGCCGAGGTCCCGGATGTACTGCATGAAGGTGTGGCTTGTGAACTACGTGCCGTTGTCGGTGATGACTCTGTTTGGCACACCAAAACGGCAGACCAGTCCTTTGAAGAATTTGACGGCTGACTGAGCAGTCACCTTCCTCACTGCTTTCACCTCTGGCCACTTTGTGAACTTGTCGATTGCAATGTACAAGTAATCAAAGCCCCCGACAGCGCGGGGGAAAGGGATCAGTATATCGAGCCCCCGGACCGAGAATGGCCAGGAGAGAGGGATTGTTTGAAGTGCTTGAGCTGGTTGATGAAGCTTCTTTGAATGGAACTAGCACGCTTCACACTTGGTGACTAGTGCCATCGCATCCTGGAGGGCGGTGGGCCAGAAGAAACCTTGCCGGAACGCCTTCCCGGCAAGGGCCCTCAACCCTATGTGGGAGCCACATATGCCTCAGTGTATCTCTGCCAACAGCTCTAGTCCTGCCTCCCGGGGGATGCACTTGAGTTTCACACCGTTCGGCCTTCTCCAGTACAGGACGTCATCGACGAACTGGTACAGGGCGGACCGACGAGCTACTTTCTCCGCTTCTTCCTGCTCCTCAGGAAGCTCCCTGTTGGAGGAATGGGCGGTATCTGCGCCCATGCCGGAGCCTGAGGCTCGACGGCAAGGACCAAAGGCATTTCTTCTGCCATGGGAGTGGTTGTCTGTACGGCCAAGGCCTGACGCCCCGCCGGAGCCAGCTGCTCTTGGGCAGGCTCAGAGTCTGTGGCAGCACCCTTGCCGGCAGCCCCGGGGGGCTCGGTAGGAAAGTACCTATCGGGACCTGATTTTCTCCGCTTGCTCTGCTCTGCTGATGGATCGACGGATGGTTGAGTTAACCGGAGCAAAAAGGTACCTGGTTCCACAGGTAGCTTGAATGTGGCACGCTTGACAGGTAATCGGTGATGTCGTTTTTCGCTCGGGGGACGTGCTCCGCCTGGAAACCGTCAAAGCGTTCCTCCAGCTTCCTCACCTCATCTACGTATGCTTCCATCAGTGGGCTCTGATAATCTTTGTTGACCTGCGACAGCGAGCTGCGAGTCACCCGACGATGAGCTTCTTAACGAGGTGCGCGCGATCACGAGACCGGCAAGCAATCCCTCGTACTCGGCGGTGTTATTGGTGGACATCTCCCTGGGGAAGTGCATCTGGATCACGTACTTGAGGTGCTCTCCGGTGGGTGCGACGAGTAGCACACCGGCGCCGGCGCCTTGCAGCGAGAAGGCTCCATCAAAGTACATGATCCAGTTGCGATCTGCTTCCTTGCTGGGGAGAGTGGTCTCCTGGATTTCTTCGTCAGGCGTCGAGGTCCATTCTGCGATGAACTCCGCCAAGACTCTGCTCCGAATTGTCGAGGTCCTCTCAAACTTTAAGCCGAAGCTTGACAACTCCAAGGCCCATTCCACAATCCTTCCGGTCGCGTCCGGGTTGTGCAGTATCCGTTGCAAAGGGAAGCAGGTGACGACAGTGATCTCATGGGCCTGGAAGCAGTGACGCAACTTCCTCGAGGCCATAAGGATGCCGAAGAGCAATTTTTGCACACCGGAATACCTTGACCTAGCCCCCTGCAAGAGGGAGCTGACAAAGTAAATCGGGTGCTGCATCATCTTTTTCTTGGGCACCACTTCACTCGACCGCGCGGGCATCGCCTTGGTGGCACCAGACTCTGCCGGTGGCCGCGTCTTGCCGGCACCAGGCCGTGCCAGGGGAATCTTCGGCTTGCCATCTGCCGGTTCTGCCGCCATTTCTGCCTCCTCGTCGACCGATAACCCACAAGTATAGGGGATTGCAACAGTTTTCAAGGGTAGAGTATTCAACCCAAATTTGTTGATTCGACACAAGGGGAGCCAAAGAATATTCTCAAGTATTAGTAGCTGAGTTGTCAATTCAACCACACCTGGAAACTTAGTATCTGCAGCAAAGTGTTTAGTAGCAAAGTAATATCATAGTGGCGGTAACGGTAACAAAGTAAAGACAACAAAAGTAATGTTCTTTTGTATTTTTGTAGTGATGATAACAATAGCAACGGAAAAGTAAATAAGCGTAAACCAGTATATGGAAAACTCGTAGGCACCGGATCAATGATTGATAATTATGCCGGATGTGGTTCATCATGTAACAGTCATAACTTAGGGTGACACAAAACTAGCTCCAGTTCATCAATTTAATGTAGGCATGTATTCAGTAAATAGTCATACGTGCTTATGGAAAAGAGCTTGCATGACATCTTTTGTCCTACCCTCCCATGGCAGCGGGGTCCTATTGGAAACTAAGGTATGTTAAGGCCTCCTTTTAATAGAGAACCGGAACGAAGCATTAGCACATAGTGAATACATGAGCTCCTCAAACTATGGTCATCACCGAGAAGTATCCCGATTATTGTCACTTCGGGGTTGTCGGATCATAACACATAATAGGTGACTATAGACTTGCAAGATAGGATCAAGAACACACATATATTCATGAAAACATAATAGGTTCAGATATGAAATCATGGCACTCGGGCCCTAGTGACAAGCACTAAGCATAGCAAAGTCATAGCAACATCAATCTCAGAACATAGTGGATACTAGGGATCAAACCCTAACAAAACTAACTCGATTACATGATAAATCTCATCCAACCCATCACCGTCCAGCAAGCCTACGATGGAATTACTCACAGACGGCGGTGAGCATCATGAAATTGGTGATGGAGGATGGTTGATGATGGCGACGATGACGAATCCCCCTCCGGAGCCCTGAGCGGACTCGGATCAGCCCTCAGAGAGATTAGGGCTTGGCGGCGGCTCCGTGTCGTAAAAGCGATGAAACTTTCTCTCTGATTTTTTCTCCGAAAGCCAATATATGGAGTTGGGTTGGCGTCGGAGGGCATCGAGGGGCCACGAGATAGGGGCGCGCCCGGGGAGGTCGCCCCCACCCTCGTGAGCAGGTGTGGGCCCCTGGTCTTCATCTTTGGCAAGGATTTTTTATTATTTATTCTAAGATATTCCGTGGAGTTTCAGGTCATTCCGAGAACTTTCGTTTTCTGCACATAAAACAACACCATGACAAGTCTGCTGAAAACAGCGTCAGTCCGGGTTAGTTCCATTCAAATCATACAAGTTAGAGTCCAAAACAAGGGCAAAAGTGTTTGGAAAAGTAGATACGACGGAGACGTATCATCGACCTCCCTCTGTGCCACCAGTGCGGCGCTGACCACTTGATTCGTCGCCGCCAGATACAGCAGTAACGGCTCTTGTGGTTTAGGCGCAACTAGTCTTGGCATGGAGGAAAGGTATTTCTTCAGGTCCTGTAGTGCGGCCTCGGCTTCTGCGGTCCACTCTATTGGGCCCGCCTTTTTCAAGATCTTGAAAAAGGGAAGGGCGCGCTCGGCGGACTTGGAGATGAACCGGCTCATGGCGGCAACGCAGCCGGTGAGCCGACGCACATCCTTGATCCTCTTGGGCGGCTCGATCTGCTCAATAGCCTTGATCTTGTCTGGGTTTGCGTCGATCCCGCGCTGTGACACGAAGAACCCAAGAAGCTTGCCGGGCGGGACGCCGAAGACGCACTTCTCAGGGTTCAACTTGAGGTTGATCTTGCGCAGGTTGGCAAATGTCTCTTCTAGATCTTGCACAAGAGTCGGCCCGTCCTTGGTTTTGACCACTATGTCATCCATGTAGGCCTCCATATTTTTATGGAGTTGAGGTTCAAAACCAATTTGGACTGCTCTTGCAAATGTTGAGCCAGCACTCTTCAACCCGAAAGGCATCCGTAAAAAGCAATACGTACCACATGGGGTGATGAATGTTGTCTTCTCTTCATCCTCTCTTGTCATGAAGATTTTGTGGTAGCCTGAGTAGGCATCGAGGAATGATAACAGATCACACCCGGCCGTGGAGTCAACAATCTGGTCGATCCGCGGCAATGGGAAGGGGTCCTTAGGACAAGCCTTATTGATATCTGTGTAATCAATACATAGCCTCCACTTCCCATTCGCCTTGCGCACCACTACCAGATTGGCCAACCACGTCGGATGGAGCACCCCTCTCACCAGACCTGCCGCTTCTAACTTCCTGATCTCCTCTGTGATGAACTCTTGCCTCTCCAGAGCCTGCTTTCTGACCTTGTGCTTGATGGGCCACACGTGGGGGCAGGCAACTAGGTGGTGCTCAATCACTTCCCTGGGAACACCGGGGATGTCGGACGCTTGCCATGCAAAAATGTCGACATTTTCCTGCAGGAAGGTGACGAGCTCGCCTTCCTATTTGCTGTCGAGGGCGGAGCCTATGATGAAGGCCCCTCCCGTGCCGTCCTCCGTGACGGGCACCTTCTTGGTCTACGGCGGCTCGGCTCTGGATCTCTTGCTCTTGTCGGCAGAGCTCTCTGGCACATCCTCAACGGTAGCACAACACTCCGAGGAGGTGTGCTTGCCGGAGTGGGTGCGAGAGGTCTTGCCAGGCTCCTTCTTTCCTCCTGGGCCTTCGGCGGCAGGAGCAGGTGCCTTGACAACAGCTACTGCAACTGCTTCCCGGTAGAGTTGTTCGGCGCAGATCAGCGCGTCCTTCTTGTCGGAGGGGACGAAGATGATGGTCAATGGCTCGGGCATCTTTAGCATGTTGTAGGCGTAGTGTGATGCCGCCATGAACTTGGCTAGTGCCGGGCGGCCGAGGATCCCGTTGTAGGGCAAGGGGATCTCGGCCACGTCGAAGATGATCCTCTCCGTCCGGTAGTTCAACTGTCCTCCAAATGTCACGGGCAGTGTGACCCTTCCCTTTGGCTGGCTTCTCCCTGGATTGACCCCCCTGAAACGTGCCCGTTTCCTCGAGGTCTCCGTCAGGGATTTGCAACCTTTTGATCACGACAGGCGAGATCAGGTTCAGGCCGGCCCCGCCTTCAACCAACATCTTGTTCACCCTGAGGTTGCATATTGTTGGCGAAACCAACAACGGCAAACACCCGACCGCGATAGTGCGATAAGGGTGGTCCTCGGCGTCAGAGATGAGGGGCGTGCTGGACCACTTTAGTGGCTTCTAAGCGTCGAACGACGGCTCTGTTGCTGTAACCTCTCGCACCCACTGCTTGAGCTAGCGGTGAGAGGTATGCAGCGAGGCGCCGCCATCGACGCACATGGCCTCTGTAGCCTTCTGGAACCCTTGCTCACCAGACTCGTCGTCCTCGTCATGATCGTCGTCTTCTTATTTCTTGCCGCGGCCCCGGGCGGGCCTCTCTTGCTGGTTGTCCTTGCCGGGGCGGCCTCCTTGGCGCCGCTTCTTCGGATCCTCGGCACCATCCTGGTCCTTCTCCTTGTCCGCCTTTTGTACTCAGCCTTTTGCTTCTCGGCAAGCAGCTCGACTTGTCGGCAGTTACGGAGATCGTGGCCCTTAGTGCGGTGGATCTTGCGGTATTGCTTGCGGAGCTTCTGGCTTGTCCGTAGCCGCCAAAGCCGGCAGGTGGCGCACCGGTAATCTCCTTGCGGGGTATGCGCCTTGACCTTCTTGCGGCACCGGTATTGTCAGATCCCTCAGCGGCAAGCACAGCCTTGCCTTTGCGTTTTTTACATTGCGACGCCGGCCCTTCTTCATCGGGGCAGCGGCGTCCTCATCAGTAGAGTCGGTTTCCGCGCCGGCGTCTTCGCCAGGGTACTTCCTTCCCTCCTCAGCCTGGCGCTTTTGTCGGCGAGCGTGAGCTCGGCCACATCGCCGCGTTGGTCGTCGCCAGCTCCTCACGCATCTTGCGATTGCGCGCGTTACGATGGAGCGCGCTAATCTGGCGGCGGATGAGCGTTAAGGATGTTGTACTACCAACTGAATCTCCGGATGTACTTGCGCGGGTCTCCCCTTCCTTACGGGAATGATATGCGAGATCAACGGCACGGCCATGAGCTTGGTGGCCTCTGTGAAAGGCGCCAACGAACTCATGGCACAGATTTGACCAGGAAGAGATGGAGTCCACCGGCAAGTGCATCAACCAAGACATTACATTGGGCTTGAGCGCCAGTGGGAAGTAGTTGGCAAGCACCTTATCATCGCGAGCCCTAGCGGCCTGCATCGCGATGGTGTAGATGCTGAGGAACTCGGACGGATGGGTGTTGCCGGTGTACTTCTCGCTGATGTGCGCTTGAACATGCGGTGGGACGGCCACCCGAACTGCCTCAGCTCATGGGTAAAAGCCGGGCAGCCCACCTTGTAAGTTAGGCTGTCGGGCCCCCCGGGGCCGGGTGGTCCGTAGCGGGACCCTCCCGCTTGTCCGACTGGTGGTGCGTTTCGCGCCGGCGCTCGTCGGTGGTTCGAGCGTCTTCGTGAGCTCGCTCCCGAAGGACCTGGCACTGGTCGCGGAGGGTCCGTGGATCGGACGACGCTATGGACATGTTATCACCAGCGTCGTCACGACGGGCCGACGCCCGCGGCGGCTGGCGAGGAGGAGGAGAGTGCACCATGGCCGCAGCTCCCCCGGTCCTCCCAACGCCAGCATGCGGCGGCTCGGTGGAGCGCCGACCCGAGGGCCCCGCCGGTCGCGGATCGTCTTTGTTCGCGACGGCGACGAGGCTCCGGATGGTGGCCGTCCACTCATCGAGCTTCTCCGTAGCAGGAGGGCAGTCGAGGAGCAGCTGTGCGCGCGCCAAGGCTTCCTGGCGTGGGTGGCGGTGACAGCTGAGTGGATCGCGGCGCGCTTCGACTTCTAACTATGTTAGAAGGAGCTCTGTCACGACCCAGCGGTTGCGTTCCATTTTCACCGATTGCTTGGCGTGTTGAACTCGCCGTCTTGGCGACAACGCCTGAGGTTCTTCCAGCGGTGCCCGGTCACCAGCGTGGTGATGCTTTCGGCGTGCACACCATGGGAAAAACGCCCGGTGGTCGCCCGATGTATCGTCCTGGAGGTCGCCGCGCCGCCCGGAGTTGGCGCAACGACACCCCCGGAGGGCCTCGCGCCGCCGGCAGGGGGCCCAGCTCCGTCTTTGGATCCGGTGGCGTGGGGCCGATCGTCTGGTGCACGAACGACATCGCTCGCCAGGCTCCGACTGCCTGGGTGGTGCTGGTGTTCGCGGGCAGCAGCCCGAGTTTTATCCGCGACCGGTCCGCTGCTCGTTTGCACCGGCACGGGCCGTTCGGCCCCCAACGAGCCGATCGCCGTGGCCGTCTTCTTCTTAGGGGCCATGGCGACGAAGAACCGCTAGGCTAACTATCAGACCAGATTCTCACAAACGCGACCCCTACCTTGTTGGGTTCTACGGTAGGGTGCGTCGACTGCAAATTAAAAATTCCTACGCGCAGAACATCCAGGAACATGCTACGGGAGATGGATCACAGTTCGTTACCACTAGGCAGCGTGGTGCCGTGCAGCGGAAGAAGAGTTGGGGTAAGCGGCGTCGCGTGGATCGTCTCCTCCTCGTTCGGTCTCCCTCGGCGGCGGTCGTCCGATCCCCGCACTGAGTTCGCGGAGCAGCGCAAGTGCACCGCCTCTAACGGTATCTGCGGCGTGCGGGAGGAACGTCGTCGTGGCGGACTGCTAGGTCTGATCACATAGTCGGCGGCGAGTGGAGGTGGCTATTCGCAACACATGCAAACCCTAGCCGCCGCGCCAAGCGATCAACCGCTGAGTGTGCGCACCTCCACTTTATATAGGCGTCCGTCGCGGGCTCAACACTTGGGCCTTGCACGGACCCTAAAGCAAAGTCTATTCGGTCACATTCCTAGTCGAGTTCGGATCACATCCGACCCGGTGTCCTCTGAACTGACCTCGTAGGTTCCTTCCCTTAAGCGCGCGACCCCTTAGGTTCAAGTCGGCTTGGTCACAGTTCGGATCACCTCCGACATGCACGGTTGGTAGTGGCCTCTAGCAAGGCATGCCGACCACCAAGTAGACTATGAAGCTGGTTAGGCGAACCTGTACTGGCGTGTCACACTTCTGTTCCCTTTGCCGCTTACGATATATGTTAGCCGGGCTCAAAGGCGAGACTGTCATCCTTGTGCAAGCCCGACCTCTTCTCGTCCGGTGATACCGACCACAATCCGGATTATCTCATAATCCTTGTCGCATAGCCATGCTGTTCCTGGTCGGATCACACGAGGGCCCAGTATATCTCTCGATCGGAGGGCAAATCCCATCTTGCTCGACCATGTCTCGCAGCATGGGATTGGACAAACCGAAACCTACCTTTGTAACTACCCGATCAAGGAGTAGCGTTTGGTCGGCCCAAAGCAAGTCTATCACCATCTCGAGTACATGCGTCCGCTCAGGTCTTAGGACATAGAGCGTTATGTTGTACTAGAGACTCATAGATGACATATCATTCGTCTCATAGTTGGGTCTGTCCGACTCGGACCTTATCTCGACTTCGGATCCGACTATGTCGAATCCGACCAGACCTTTCAAGTCCATATTATCCGGTTAGCATCCAATGCTCCATGGCTAGTGAGACCGAGCCATCAACGTGTCATATGCTAGTCTAGTCGGCTCTTGGCGTCCACACAACCCTTTCGACTAGGGACCTTTTAGGACAGTCATCATACAATGCATAGTCCCACAAACAAGTCACGTACTTGCTGATACACATCATTGATAATGTCCAAGGACTATCTTTATTTATAAACACATAGGAAATATCATCATACATGATTGCCTCTAGGGCATATCTCCAATAGTCTGCCACTTGCACTAGAGTCAATCAAATAGACATCGAATGCCCATAGTTCTAACGTGCCCCTCATGCTTGGGTTGTGGAAGCGGCTTAGTCAGCGGATCTGCAACATTTGCATCCGTGTGAATCTTGCATAACTCTACATCACCATTCTTACGATCTTTCGTATCGGGTGATATTTCCGGTCTATGTGCGACCTTGTGGTGATTCCTCGGCTCCTTGGCTTGTGCGATGGCACCAGAATTATCACAATAAAGGTCCAACGGTTTCACGAGGTGGGAAAATACCAAGATCATCCAGAAATGCGGATCAAACACCTTCCTTTGCAGCTTCACAAGCGCAATGTATTAAACCGTGGTAGAATCGGCCACCGTATCCTGCTTGGAACTCATCGATTACTTTGCTCCTCCGTTCAGGGCGTACGAATCCGGACTGTGATCGACAATCATCTCTGTCGGTTTGGAAACTAGCATCGGCGTAACCCCTTACGACGAGCTCTTCCTCACCTCCATAAACTAGGAACATCTCTTTAGTCCTTTTGGTGCTTCAAAATAGTCTTTACCGCTGCCCGGTGACTCTCACAGGTTGGCCTGGTATCTACTTGTTAGGCTTATTGAAAAAGCAACATCAGGCCTTGTACATATCATGGCATACATGATGGATCCGATTCTTTGAGGCACACGGAATCCTACTCATCTGCCGCTCATCGGATGTCGAAGGACTACGAGTCTCGCTTAGCCTTATACCATGTGAGGCGGCAAGAACCCTTTCTTCGCCTCACTCATGTTGAACCGCTTCAACACTTTATCTATGTCGTGCTCGGCTTAAGCGAGAAGCCTCCTCGATCTATCTCTATAGATCTTAATGCCTAAAATATAGACTGCCTCACCAAGGTCCTTCATCGAAAACTTGCCATTCAATGATTCCTTGACCGAGTTTAGCATCGAAACATTATTTCCGATAAGTAGTATGTCATCCACATACAAGATCAAAAACACTATCGAGCTCCACTTAACTTCTTGTATAAACAAGAATCCTCTTCGCTTTGATGAAACCGAGACCCGTGGCGACCTCATCAAAGCGAATGTTCCAACTCGAGATGCTTGCTTCAACCCATAAATGGATCTCTTGAGCTTGCATACCTTACTAGTGCTAGTCGGATCGACAAAACCCTCGGGCTGTATCATATACCGTCCTCGGTTAAATTTCCGTGAAGGAAAGCCGTTTGACATCCATCGCCATATCTCGTAATCAAATATGCAGCTATAGCTAGTATGATCCTCACCGATTTCAGCATCGCTACGGCGAGTAAGTCTCGTCGTAGTCAATTCCTTGAACTTGTCCATAACCTTTAGCGACAAGCGAGCTTTGTGGATCTGAACATTTCCATCCACATCGGTTTTCTTCTTAAAGACCCATTTGCAACCAATGGCGATTCGCCCGGTGGCGGATCAACCAAGTCGGACTTGATTCTCATCCATGGACTTTAACTTTCGGATCTCATGGCCTCTAGCCATGCCTCGAATCTGGGCTCACCATCGCTTCCGCATCGTGGCGGCTCGTCGCTTTCTAGCAACAATACATCGTGCACTCTGCGCAATCTTTCCAACCTCCGTGGTTCGGTGCCGCTTCCACTACGGGTTCCTGGTGACTCGGTATGATCTCATCACCAGCCGAGCCGCCCCGAGTGGTCCTCGAATTTCTTGAGTCGAACCGTCCTCCCAGGCCTCCCGGTGAGAAACTCTTTCTCAAGGAAAACCCGTTCGAGCAACAAACACTTTGTTCTCTTCCGGTTGTAGAAGCTATATCCCAAGGTTTCCCTCGGGTATCCCACGAATATGCATTTATCCGACTTGGGTGTAAGCTTGCGACATAAGTCGCTTGACAAATGCTTCACAACCCCAAATCTTTAGAAAAGACAATGGGACTCTTCCGGTCCACATCTCATCGGTGTCTTGTCTACAGTTTTGATGGTACCCTATTAAGTGTAAGCTGCAGTTTCTAGGCGTATCCCCAAAATGACAAGGGTAAATCCGATTTGCTCATCATAGACCGGACCATGTCCAACAAGGTCCTATTCCTCCATTCGACCGCCGTTTCTACGTGCGTGCACCCGGAGGTGTGAGCTGAGGTACTATACCTCGACTTTTCAGATGATCATCGAACTCTGGCTCATGTACTCACCTCCACGATCAGATCGCGAAGCTTTATAGTCTTGCGAGCTGATTCTCAACCTCGTTCTGAAACTCTTTGAACTTTTCAAAAGTCTCCGACTTGTGCCTCATCAAATAGATATATCCATATCTACTCAAGTCGTCGGTAAAAGTCACGAAATCTTGATAGCCACCTCGGCAGTTGTGCTCATTGGACCACACACATCACGTGTATAAGCTCCAATAGCTCGGATGCCCTCTCGCAACTCTTTGCGAAAGGAGACTTAGTCATCTTGCCGAGCAAGCATGATTCACATGTCTCGAGCGACCGAAGTCGGACGAAGTTAGGAGCCCATCATCATGGAGCTTCTTCATGCGTTTCAGACTAATGTGTCCAAGCGGCAATGCGGAAGTATGTCGGTTTATCTCATTAAGCTTATGCCTCTTGACATTCACGTTATAGACCGGTTCTGTTCTAGATTCAATATAAATAGCCCATCAACAATGGGTGCATAGCCGTGGAACATACCATTCAAAATATCGAACAACCATTGTCCTTTAAATTGAATTCATAACCTGACTCATCAAACATGAGGCAGAAATAATGTTCGACTAAGTGCGGAATGTAATAACAATTATTCAATTCCATAATGAATCCGGAAGGAAGCTGGAGCTGCATCGTGCCGACCTCCAGCGCAGCAACTCTTGCTTTGTTGCCGACCACGATGTCAATCTCCCCTTGTGCCACACGCCTAGTTCTTACCAGCCCTGCATCGAGTTGCAAATATGAACAACCGATCCGGTATCAAATACCCAAGAGCTACTAGGTATGTCGGCAAGGTAAATGTCTATAACATATGCAACAAGTGTACCTTTGCACGAAGAAGCATTTCCGGCCTTCTTGCCATGCTCGCAATCCACTTGCTACTGTTTCTCTTCGAGTGACGGTCTCCTTGCGGTGAAAGCAAGCGGTCTTGAGTCGGTCCAGACTTGGTAGCGTGGCAGAGGTTACCGTCTCGTGCCCTTTGCCTTAGCCTTTTCTTGGACCAACTCTTCTTGAACTTAGCGATTTCGCACCATCAACACTTGATCGTGCCTTTCTTAATATCCTGCTCTGCCACCTTGAGCATCCCATGCAATTCAGTGAGCTTCTTATCCATGCCATGCATATGATAGTTTGAGATGAGCGTCCATAGCTGGGCGGAAGAGAACCCGAACAGCATCGATGGCCAGCTCATCCAAGGCGGGAAGCCCAAACGATCCAAAGCTTGCACATATCCGATCATCTTGATCACATGTGGGCTCGATGGATCACCTTCCTTCAGCTTGCAATCCATCAAGGATTGCCAGACGTTGAACCTTCGGTCCTAGCACGTATGCGAAACATGCTCTTGAGACTCTCGATCATATCGTAAGCCTCAACATTTTGAAATGCTGTTGCAAATCGGGCTCCATACAAGCCAGACATCAGACGGCTGATCTCCGTTGATTCATCAACGAGTTTACGTAGGCATTCTTAGCTGTGGCACTAGCATTATCGGCGGTTCCTCGGAAGTGGATCCTCTAGAACATGTTCCTTTTATCGTGCTTGAGAACAATTCTCAAATTTCTATACCAGGTGGTAAAGTTTGTTCCATTCAGTTTATCCTTTTCCAGAATTGATTTCAATGCAAAGTTGGGTTGAGCAGGTGGTGCCATTGATCTACAACAGAAAATATGCAATCACTAAGCAATGTGTTTATGTAGAGTAATTCTAGCCTGAACAGAAATACTCCCACTGAAGTCAGCATCCCTCCGCAAACTCTCAGTGATTCAGGATCCGACTAGCGCATGCGACTAGTGAGCTTTAGCATCACTTCTAGCCAACATACCTATCCGGTAAGCAACTCCTTGCTAATCGTATCTCTATACGACTCCTGTCGGTCGGGAAGGTATCTCATACCCCGGCTCCCAACCTTCTTTGCCACAAGGCCCAAAACCGTTTTGATAGCCTTGTCAAGTTAACCTGATGCGGTGCATGTCCGTGTAAAACCACGAACCCTTGATTCAAGGACACCCAGCAGCACCCCAATTTTATGAGCCCAGGCGTACTTGGCGTGCGAAGGTGCAACATCGGGGATGGAAATTAAGCTTGATATTCATGAGGATCATTCTATCATTTTAACATGCATAGAAACAAAGAAGCATAACAATCACAAATATAACACATATTGTGAAATAGTATGGCTCCTTCATGGGCGTTCTTCGGTCGGCTCCATTGCGGTGACCATCTGAACTCCATCTTGTTTGTCACGCCGGGGCGTAAGCCACCAACCTGATCTCTATTATCCAACTACTACAACTAGTTATGAATTGTACTAGAATAGGGGTACCCTAGTACCCCGAACTTCGTCTGCAGACAGTTACTGCATCACGGCGGGCGGCTTGATGGCCGCCAAGATCCTCAGCAGCTCCTTGGAGCCATTCAAAACAATGCGGTCAAGACCCGGCAAGAGGAGCTTGCGGGAATACTCGAGGCGCAAAAAACAAGGCCCGGCAAGAGGAGCTTGCCGGGAAGGCTTTGGCGCTAAACCCCAAAGCGCGACAAGGTTCCCCCATGTGACAAAGGCGCTTGCCGGGCGGCGACCTCTCTTCATCTCGCTCCAGCTCACCCGCCAGCGTGTCACTGCAGGGCTCCCCCAAATCTGCAGCGTGTCGGTGGGCTGTGCAGCCAGCGAGAATAGCGACAAACAGCGTGACAAGCCACCATTGTGGCAGACGGAGGCGCCATAGCAGTCCCTGTTACCTTTGTTAGGAAAGGCCCGAGGCGGGCATTGATGACTCTTGTCCCTTGCCGTCGAGTTAGGTATAGATTCATACCTTTGTCATGCAGGCGGTGTACCAACCTAGGTTTTACTATCTTACCCTTGTCTACTTGCCATATGTGGTAACCCCTTGTGTCTATAAAAGGAGGCCCGAGGGCAATGTAGAAAAGGTTGGCTGGTTTGATCCAGTTCGACTTAGTTCATCACATTCAGGCTAGGTTTTGTAGCCCGCATTGCTCCCTAGCAAGAAGAGAAGAGAATCCACAAAGCAGCAGTAGGAGTATTATCTCTCCGGAGAGCTCCGAAGCTGGGTAAAAACCCTCTCGTGTGCATCGCCTCGACCTGCTCTTTGCACAATCTCCGCCCCCCTCCGAACCACAAAGGGACCTAGGATCCCGTAGGTGCTCGTGGGGCACGATCAGTTCTTCTCCCCGACATCTTTGGCGCGCCAGGTAGGGGGACGTCGAGGCTGTGTGAACCTGATCCGGCGGTCGCACGAGCAACTCCATCGACATCTTCGTCGACATGGTGCCGAAGAAGAAGCCTTCGGCAGCAGGCTGAGCCATCGCGTCGAACCCACCACCACGGAGCCGTCGGTGGTGGGAAGCGCTAGCGGAGGGACGGCGTCGTCGAGGAGCCACGATGCCGCCAGGTCAAGGACAACGCGGCGTGGCGTCGGCGTCCGAATCTGCACCGCGTCCGCCGCAGGAGGCGCGGGACAAACAGCGTCATGATACCCGCGGCACCATACGATCTTTGGACCAAGGCCAAGCTGGGGATCCGAGGCCCTCGAGACCGCATGCACCTCAGCATGCGGTGCGAGTGGAATGCGGTCGCTGAGGCGGATGCTGCTCCTCTAACTTGGTTGGAGTCGAGCACATCCGTTCTTTGCTTCGTCGCCGTTGCCGCCAACCACACCAGCGGAAGCCTTGGCGAGCTCGATTACTACTAGATTACCCCAGACGGCCGATAAGGTCGACGAGTGGAGAACCACAATTTAGAGTCTCATCGGCCCAGCGGGCGTCCCGGCAACCGCGCCGCCCAGCATGGCGGCGACAAAGCGCGAGCGATGGCGGCAGACTTACGGGTGCACCACCGTACCTCCCCTTCGAAGGCCAAGATCACCGACTCGCGGATCCACCTCGGCGGGGACTCCACAGCGTCGTCGGATCCGCGAGCTCGTCGCGACCAGCGCCACGTTCTTCGGGAGCGGCAAGAAGGGCGCTCGAACCCGTATCAGCGCCCGAAGAAGCGCCGTCAATCGACCAACGTGCGGGCCGCTGTCGATATGCACGCGCCGAGAACGAGCGACTTGCCGTCAGCGGTGGGTTGCCCTGCGTTCACTTTCGTGAGTGTGGCAAGTCCGGTGGCCGACAAGAAAAACTTCAAACCAGAGGCGTGCGGAGAAATGCGGCGGCGAACACACCATCGGAGTTCCTCGGCATCTACACCATCAGCGGTGCAAGCTGCGGGGGCGAGGCGACAAGATCCTCGCCAACTACTTCCCTTGGTGCTCAAGCCAAGCGTCCGGATCTTGGCTCATGCACTTGCGGATAGCTCTATTTCTTCTTGGGCAGATTTGTGCCACTAGTTTGTTAGGCGCCTTCACGGTGACCACAAGCCTCATGGCAGGAGAGTGATCTCCACCTGCTTGCCCGAGAAGGAGGGGAGTCTGCGCAAATTCATCCGGAGATTCATCGAGTGCACTACAACATCCCAGGCGTCCACCTGCTGCGGTGATCATTGCATTCCATCAGAATGTCGAAATCGCGAGGATGAGGAGGAGATGGCGATGTGCAAAGTGAAAAACGTCAGTGAGCTATCGCCCTTGCCGACAAGTGTGCCTTGTTGAAGAAGGAAGAAGACTCCGAGGAGAGAATGTGGGAGCGAGTCGGCGGTGAGGGATCGCCCGACAAGGAATAGCCGGCGGGAACAACAGGAGGAAGAAAAACCAAGAAGTACTAGTTGTCGAGAAGTCCGGGAAGGATGGTGCCGCCAACCAAGCCAAAGGCGGTGGCTCCGGCAAGGAAGTTACCGTTAGCGTAACCGCCAAGCGTGGCGACGCCGACAAACTGACAGCTCAACAAGCGATCTTTGTAAAATCCACCGCACCAAGGGCCCACGATCTCCGAGCTGCAAGAAAGTCGAGCAGCTTGTTGAGCTAAAAGCTGAATCTGAGTGGCGAGACAAGGAGAAAGCCCAAGAAGGTGCAGGTGCGGAAAGTAAGAAGAGACCCGGCGGGGAGGGCCTTGGCAAGGCCAAGCAGCGGCAAGAGGCAGACCTCCCGTGGCGCGACAAGGAAGAAGATGAAGATGAAGATGATGAGGGGGCGATGAGGGGCGATGGGGCGATGAGCATGAGTTTCAAAAGGCAGCAGATGTCGCTTTGCGTCGATGGTGGTACGTCTCGCATACCTCGCACCGCCAACTTAAGCAATGGATGCGTGAGGTTAATGCAGCGAGAACCGTCCATAGAGTCCGCAAACCTCGAAGTGGTCAGCACGCCCATCATTTTTGACATTGAGGATCACCACGATCGCATCACTGCGGTCGGTGTTTGCGATATTGGTCTCACCAACCATCCGCAACCTCAAGGTAACAAAGATGCTGGTTGTGGCAGGCGGCCTGAATTTGATCTCCTCCGCGATGCTCGAAACTTCAAATCCCGACGGCAAGCTCGAAGAAACTGGTACTTTCAAGGAATCAACCGGAAGGAGCAAGCCCAAAGGGAAGATCACGTTGCGGTAACATTGACGCGAACTCAACTTCAGAACTGAGAGGTCACGTTTGGCGTCGCCGATTTCCCATTGCCCTACAATGGCATACTTGGCCGTCCAGCACTCGCCAAGTTCATGGCCGCCTCTCATTATGCTTACAACCTACTCAAGATGCCCGGCCCGATAAGTGTCATTTCTGTCCATGGCGACAAGAAAAGCGCCTTATCTGCGCCGACAAGATTCCGGGATGCAGCAGCGCGCGACGGATAGCAAACCACTTACGCTGAAGCTCCGGGGCGAAGAAGAAGACCACTAGGTCGGCAAAACTCTGTTGCCCACTCGGCAAGCGCACCTCTTGAGTGCTGCGCTACCGTCGAGGGCCTTTCCATCGAGCTCCACCGGCAAGTGCAACAAGGCGATGGTAGCTCCGCCAAAGACCAGAAGGTGCCGCCAAGGAGGGCGGCTTTGGTGGTACCTTCACTATCGGTGCCACACTTGATCCTAAATAGGAAGGTGAGCTCGTTGCTTTCGTAGGCGAATGTCGGCGTGTTTGCATGGCAACCATCGACATCCCGGCGTTCCCGGGAAAGTAATTGAAGCACCACCTAGCTATCAATCTGACCTTGCGGCCCGTCAAGCAAGAGTTAGGAAGCGAGGCGGTGGGCGCCAAGTTCATAGCGAGAGGAGATCAAGAAATTGGAAGCGGCGGGGCTTGTCGGAGAGTCCTCCACCCACGTGGCTGGCCAATCCGGTGAGTGAGTGCATAAGGCTAATGGAAATGGAGGCTTTGTATTGACTTCCACAGATGTTAATAAAGCTTGCCCCAAGGACCCGTTTCCCTTGCCACGTGTCGACCAGATTATTGACTCCACGGCTGGATCACGATCTGCTTTCGTTTCTTGATGCATATTCAGGATATCATCAGATCTTCATGGCGAAGAGGATGAAGAAAACCGCATTCATCACACCATGTAGCACGTCTTTGCTTTATCACGGATGCCTTCGGTTTGAAGAATGCGGTTCAACCTTTGCAAGGGTAGTCCACGATGCTTTTGGACCTCAAGTACGAAATGTAGAAGCTTACATGGATGACATAGTGGTCAAGAGCAAAAGACAGACAGGGCAACCTTGGTTCAAGATTTGGATGAGGCGTTTGCAAACCTGCGCAAGATCAACCTCAAGCTCAACCCAGAAGTGCGTGTTTGGAGTCCATTCCGGCAAGCTTCTCGGGTTCTTTATATCTGGCGGGGAATTGAAGCCAATCCCGACAAGATCAAGGCCATTAAGCGAATCGAAGCACCAAAAGCGCGTCAAGGATGTCGAAGGCTTGCGGTTGCGTGGCTGCCCTCGGCAGTTCATCTCTAAATCTGCTGAGCAGCCTGCCCTTTTCAAGATTTTGAAAAAGGCGGGTCAATGAAATGGACTCCCGAAGCGGAGGCTGCGCTGCGAGACTTGAAGAGATACCTGTCCTTCGGCTCCAATACTTGTCGCACCTAAGCCACAAGAAAAGTTGCTGCTGTATATAGCGGCGACCAATCAAGTGGTTAGTGTTGCATTAGTAGCGGAGAGGGAGGCGAGATGATGAGCCGACAACCAAGGCAGGCGCATCCAGCGACAAGCAAGATGCCGCCGTCAAGCTCTGGTCCCGACAAGACGGACCAGCGCGGGGTTGCGACAAGATACGGAAGAAGATGGTGCAGCGCCCAGTATACTTTGTCAGTTCCCTTTCGCAGGGGGCTAGATCGAGGTATTCTGGTGTGCAGAAGCTGCTTTTCGGCCTCCTCATGGCCTCGAGAAAGCTGCGCCATTACTTCCAAGCACATGAGATAACAGTTGTCACTCGCTTTCCGCTGAAGAGGATTTTGCAAAATCCGGAAGCAACGAGCAGGATTGTTGAGTGGGCCTTTGGGCTATCAAGCTTTGGTCTCAAGTTGAAAGCACTTCAACTATCGAGGCGAGCATTGGCTGAATTAATAGCAGTGGGCGTAGCGCAGGATGAAGAGATTCGGAGCGAGCATCCCGTCAAGGAGGCAAATAAAGAATGGCTGATGTATTTTGGCGGTGCCTTCTCGCTGCAAAGGCGCCGGTGCGGCGTCTTTGCTCGCCGCACCCACCGGGAAAACCTCAAATACATAGTCCGGATGCACTTTCCCAAGGAACAAGCAACAAACAATACTGCAGTATGAAGGCTTGCTTGCGGTCTCGAGATTGCGGTGGACCTTGGGATTAAGAAGCTCATTGTCGGGAGACTCACAACTTGTCGTCCGCCAAGTAAATAAAGATTACGAGTCCATTGATGGGCGTCGTCGATGAGTGAGGAAGCTGGAAGAGCACTTTGAAGGCACTGCAAATGGAACCGTTCAAAACGCGAGAATGATATAGCTGATGGCCTCTCCAAATGTGCGCGCAAGTTACTGTGGAACCAGGGATTTTTGTGCTCAAGCTGACTCGCCAACCGTGACACCATCAACGAGGACGAGCAAGAAGAGAATATTGGTTTCGGCGACTACTTTCGGCGAGCTTCCGAAGCCGCCGCCAAGAAGGTCCCTAAAACCAGCATAAATATCAGCGAGGAGCAGTCTGCTCCGACAAACCATCAGTTTGTATCGTTGAAGCAAGCGCTCCCGACAAGCTTAGCTCCGGCAAGCAGCGGGGATCATCGAGCTCGGCGGACCTGCAGGTCCTTGCCGTAGAAGCTGATGGTCCTTGATGATAGATGAGCCTTTAGTCCTTGTTGTCGAGCCACGAGGCTCCAACATGAGCACAACAGATCGTCCATTTCCTTGAGACGGAGAACTTCCGAAGAGCAAGAAGAAGCGGAAAAAGTAGCCCGGCGGTCAAGTATGTACCAGTTTGTTGACAATATCCTATACAAAAGAAGACTCAGCGGAGTGAAATTGAAGTGTATTTGCGGGAAGATGGGCGAAACTGTTGGCGGAGATACGGAGGCACATGTGGTCACCACATTGGCGCAAAAGCACTTGCGGCAAAGCTTTCTAGCAAGGTTTCTTACGGCGAAGCCCTCGAGGATGCAAGCTGCACAAGTAACCAAGTGTGAAGCGTGCAGTTCCATTCAAAGCAGATACACCAGCCAGCTCAAGCTCTCGGGCGATCCCTTTATCCTGGCCTTTCTCGATGCAGGGGCTCGACATCCTCGGCCCCTTCCCGAGCTGTCGGGGCTTTGAATACTTATGCGTCGCAATCGACAAGTTCACAAAGTGGCGGAAGTGGAACCGGTGAGAAGGTGACAACACGATCGGCCGTCAAGTTCTTGAGGTCAATTGTTTGCCGTTTGGGATTCTAACGGATCATCACCGACAACGGCACACAGTTCCGATCGCACCTTCATGCGATCGCCCAAGATCTTGGTGCCAAGATCTGTTTTGCTTCCGTTGCTCATCAGAAGCAGCGGTCAGCGAAGAGGAAAGCTGAAGTGCTGCGAGACTCAAGACCAGAACTTTCGACGGGCTGCACAAGTCGGAAGGAAGCTGGATCGAGCTGCCGGTGGTTCTTTGGTCGATCGGGCGGCGCCGTCGAGCCACTGGCGGACACCCTTTGCTCTAGTCTACGGGCGAGGCAGTTCTCCCCACGGAACTTCGTATCTGGGTCACCTCGAGTGCTCGCTTATGATGAGCTTGAGCAAGAGCAGCTGCGACAAGATGGCGCTGCTCCTCGAGGAAGATCGTCTTCGAGGCTGCTATCTGAGCTGCTCGTTACCAGCAAGCTGCGTCGCTACCATAGCCGCAAAGTTAATGCGAGAAGCTTCGAGGAAAGGCGACCTTGTTCTTGGTAGCGTTCAATCCGCCAAGAATTCCAACAAGTTAGCCTTGAAGTGGGAAGGCCCTTATCGGGTAAAGCGAGTCACTAGGCCGGCGCTATCCGCCTTGAGACCGAAGATGGCTTTCGGTGAGCAACTCACTGGAACATAGAGAATCTTCGCAAGTTTTACCCATGAGTAGCGATTGCGAAACCCGTTCAAGCAACCACTCTTTTGTACAAGTCTTGCCGCTGTTGCATGTAATCCTTTGTACAAAGCCGGCGCGAGACCCGTGCATCGATAAAGCCTATGGTTGCGCACATTTTGTTAATACATGCCTTCATAATAAAATATGCATGTGTTGACTAACATCTTGTGCAGCACCCCCACCGATAGCGATAATGAGCCATTAGGCTCCACAACTTTCTTTTCTCTTCTTTCTTCTCAAACAAGAAGGAGGTTCATCCACCCACAAGTTAACAGGGAGAGGAGGAGATAATGGTGTGGGCGTCGCTCGAGGCTGTAAGCCTTGCTTGGGAAGGCGGACAACGAGAAAAGCTAAGTTGCTAAGTTTAAGCGACCAGTTTTAAATTTTCAAGTTATCTTCCTCGAGCGATAGTACTTTGTATGGAAAACCTGTCGGCGGAGGAACCAAATCGTGACTGGTCGCGCCCTTACTTTGTTTGAGTCCGCTCAACAATTTAAGTGAGCTGCGACTAGTCCATGACGAGGTTGCTTGTCGGTGGCGACCCTTGCCCAGGCTGCTGAAGTTCCTTTTCATTTCATGACAAGGGTGCTGCACGGCAAGTTTCCACTGAAAGCGTGGGGTAAAAACATACAAGGAAGAAATTGAGTAAAGGAAATAACGTTGCATTCGATGGCTTGAGATAGTGTATTTTACAAAATAACCTATGATGGCACTAGCTAAACTGTTCGAGAACTGAAATAACAGCGAAGAGAAGAAAGTGCGCTTGACATCAAGACTCGGCAAGCGAGTTCTTGGGGCTCTGACAAGTTAGAGTTCTGAGGGGCTGCGGCAAGCGGAGTTGCGGGGCATGATATCGAGATAAGCCTTCGTCTCTTCTCAAACATCCCTCTTTCATTAAAACATTCTACTCGGATACAGTCCGTGGAGAGTGAAAAACATGAAAGAAAGGATTACAAGTTCTTAAATGCAGATAAGGCCGAAGGCTTACAAATTAAAAAGATAAGATGCCGTAATCCCTCTTTGTCCCTATCTTGGAGGTAGGTTAAGGAGGCGGGAAGAGGCAAAGGGCTCTCTGTGAGCTACAGTGCCGAGGCACCAAGGGAACATGCGGGGGCTCTCCGAAGGCAGCGGGGGCAGCGGCGAAGCGAGCTCGAAGGCAGGCGGCAGGGCGTCGGCCTGTTGTCGAGGCACTCGCCTCGTACTCCAACAATGACCTTGTCGCCATCCCTCTTCCCCTTCGCAGCCTCCCCGCCAGCCGCCCAAGGAGGCGACCGGGGAGTTCAAGGCAGCGACACGGATGATGGGGTCGCCGGTGGCCTGTGAATGGCGGCGCCCGACAACTAGTCGGGCCCGCTACCCTCGTCGTTGCTGTCGCTCTCCTCCTCGCCACTCTCGCTCGAGGAGGAATCGTCGCTGTCGGAGGAGCTATCCACGCAGCACCTCGCCCAGTGCCAAGATCCCGAAGACCTTGGCGCGGAGGAGATCACCCTCCATTAACTTAAAATGGAGGGTAAACCCTTGACGAGGTTGTGGATGCGAGGCGAAGGTCTTCCACCCACGATCAAGATACATCACATTAGGGGCTGGGAATACAGCAGCGGACTCGCGTGCGCTAATCCACAGCCCCTCATGTGCAATCTCAACGTCTCGGCGGATCCGACTCCGCCGCCATCATGACGGGCTGGAAGCGGAGGCGACGACAGGCGCCAGCGCGCAGCCGAAGAACTTCGCAAGGTCGTCCCCGTATGGATCGCCCGGCAGGGAACGCGGCGGAGGCGAGGCGCGCCGCCCGCCCGCCTCTTCCCGAGCACCTCGAACTCGTCACGGCCTCGCCCCGGAGCTGCCCGGCGGAGGCGGAGGCAGCGCGCCACCTCGTCCGCCTCTCCCGAGATCCTCGGCCTCGTCCACGACCTCGCCCCTCCCTCTTCCCCTTGTGGCTGGCTCAGCCACCATGGGCGTGGGGCTGGGAGGAGTGCGATGTCCAGCTCGACCCTCGCCGCCACGATGAAGAACCAAGGTTCCCTTTCTCCATGGAGAATGGGAGAAAGAGAACAAGAAGCTGAAGAGAGGAAGGATGGGAGAATCTTGGGCTCCTGCGTTCCCCTTCCGCCCCTCTTAAAAGGAGCAAGGTGGGGGCTCGGCCGCCCTTTCGGCGAATCAAGGCAGGAAGAGGAATCGGGGCAGACCTGCTGCCTCTGCTGTGACCCAGTTTCCCACTTCCACCGTCCGTGACCCGGGTGCATGGGAACCCGTGGCAGAGATGCATAAGCGAGGCGGACAGATGGCGACCTCACATGCGCCCACTTCACCCGACACCACAATGCGCATGCCGTTGCGGAGAAAGCGCGGTGGGCGGCGTGCGTTAAGTGGGAGGCGTGGTGGGTCAAAACAAATAACGGTGTAATCAAGACCACGCGCACCGTGCACTGTTTTGGGCCTGGCCCATGAGCTTAGCGCCGTGTGTGGCCGAGCCGGGGCTCCTATCGGTGTACTAGAATAGGGGTACCCTAGTACCCCGAACTTCGTCTGCAGACAGATCTGGCGCTACGGCCGGGCGGCGATGGCGCCAAGATCCTCGGCAGCTCCTTGGAGCCATTCAAAACAATGCAGTCAAGACCCGGCAGAGGAGCTTGCGGGAAGGCCCTCGGTGCAAAACAAGGCCTCGGCAAGAGGAGCTTGCCGGGAAGGCTTAGCGAGCGCTAAACCCCAAAGCGCGACAAGGTTCCGCTTGTGACAAAGGCGCTTGCCCGGTGGCGACCTCTCTTCATCTCGCTCCAGCTCACCCGCCAACGTGTCACCAGGGCTCCCCAAAGCTCTGGCGTGTCGGTGGGCTGTGCAGCCAGCAGGAGAGTAGCGACAAACAATGACGACAAGCCACCATCGTGGCGAGACGGAGGCGCCATAGCAGTCCTGTTACCTTTGTTAAGGCGGCTGAGGCGGGCATTGATGACTCTTGTCCCTTGCCGTCGAGTTGGGTATAGATTCATGTACCTTTGTACAAGCGGTGTACCAACCTAGGTTTTACTATCTTACCCTTGTCTACTTGCCATATGTGGTAACCCCTTGTGTCTATAAAAAGGAGGCCGAGGGCAGCGTAGAAAAGGTTCGGCTGGTTTCGATCCGGTTCAACAGTTCATCACATTCAGGCTAGGTTTTGTAGCCCGCATTGCTCCCTAGCAAGAAGAAGAAGAATCCACAAAGCAGCGATAGGGTATTATCTCTCCGGAGAGCTCCGAAGCTGGGTAAAAACCCTCTCGTGTGCATCGCCTCGACCTGCTCTTTGCACAATCTCCGCCCCCCTCCGAACCACAAAGGGACCTAGGATCCCGTAGGTGCTCGTGGGGCACGATCAGTTCTTCTCCCCCGACAAGTAATGAATTTACATAGAGTCACAAGTCAACACGCAGGTCGTTATACATTATAATGACAGCACTTTGGCTCCTGCCGGCTGACAAAACATCACACGCAGGCCACGTATAAATTACACACATGCATCACATACACATGAGCCATACTATTCACATCAAACCTGCAAAACAAAGTTATGCATAGAATCGCATTCTACCGGTTTGTGTGTCGAATACTAAAATACATGGCGCTACGCTGCAGCGGTCCCCATCTGAACTCCGATCCGCGAATTCTACGATCGACCGATCTTATCGATCATCGCGAATCAATTCGGTTCGTTTCACTTATTAACCCGATGGCGGATGACCGACCGGTAGGGTTAGATCGTGTCACGACCTCATCGATCGATTCTGAAAACATAGCCTCACGATCCCCATGTGCGGTTGATCACATCAACCGTGCACATAGCGATCTCTTCAAGGACAACGGATCTCATCTGCGCCTCCACATATCTAATATGCATACGATCTGAATCAAATCCTATAACGGAGGCTCACGATACCCTGTTGGGTTCTCTGGTAGAGTGCGTCGACTGCAAATTAAAAATTCCTCTGGCGCTGAACATCCGGGAACATGCTACGGAGATGGATCACGATTCGTTACCACTAAACAGCGATGCCGTGCAGTGAAGAAGAGTTGGGGTAAGCGGCGTCCGCGTGGATCGTCTCCTCCTCGTTCGGTCTCCCTCGGCGGCGGTCGTCCGATCCCCGTCACGAGTTCGCGGGCGGCGCAAGTGCACCGCCTCTAATGGTATCTGGCGTGCGGGAGGAGCGTCGTGCGGCGGACTGCTAGGTCCGATCACACACGATCGGCGAGTGGAGGTGGCTATTCGCAACACATGCAAACCCTAGCCGCAGCAGGCGATCAACCGCTGAGTGTGCCGCACCTCCACTTTATATAGGCGTCATCGCGGACTCAACACTTGGGCCTCGTGACGGACCCTAAAGCCCAAAGTCTATTCGGTCACATTCCTAGTCGATTCGGATCACATCCGACGATGTACTACTGAACTGACCTCGTGAGTTCCTTCCCTTAAGCGCGACCCCTTAAGTTCAAGTCGGCTTGGTCACGATTCGGATCACCTCCGACATGCACGGTTGGTAGCGGCCTCTAGCAAGGCATGCCGACCACCAAGTAGACTATGAAGCTGGTTAGGCGAAACAGCCTGGCGTGTCACACTTCTGTTCCCTTTGCCGACGATATATGTTGCCGGGCTCAAAGGCGAGACTGTCATCCTTGTGCTAGCCCGACCTCTTTCTCGTTCGGTGATCTGACCACAATCCGGATTATCTCATAATCCTTGTCGTGATAACCATGCTGTTCTGGTCGGATCACACGAGGGGCCCAGTATATCTCTCACGATCGGAGGGCAAATCCCATCTTGCTCGACCATGTGCGGCAGCATGGGATTGGACAAACCGAAACCTACCTTTGTAACTACCCGATCACGGAGTAGCGTTTCGGCCCAAAGCAAGTCTATCACCATCTCGGTACATCGTCCGCTCAGGTCTTAGGACATAGAGCGTATGTTGTACTAGAGACTCACAGATGACATATCGCTGCGTCTCATAGTTGGGTCTGTCCGACTCGGACCTTATCTCGACTCGGATCCGACTATGTCGAATCCGACCAGACCTTTCAAGTCCATATTATCCGGTTAGCATCCAATGCTCCATGGCTAGTGAGACCGAGCCATCGACCGTGTCATATGCTAGTGTAGTCATTTCTTGCGTCCACACAGCCCTTTCGACTAGGGACCTTTTAGGACAATCATCATACAATGCATAGTCCCACAAACAAGTCACGTACTTGCTGATACACATCATTGATAATGTCCAAGGACTATCTTTATTCATAAACACATAGGAAATATCATCATACATGATTGCCTCTAGGGCATATCTCCAACATACCTGGCGCGCCAAAGATGTCGGTGGAAAACGACACCTATGGGATCACAAGAATCCCTACTGCGGTTGTGGGGCGCGGGGTTGAGAGAGGAGCGGGTCTAACAGAGAGCACGCGGTTCGTTTATCCAGGTTCGGGCCGCGAGGATGCGTAAAACCCTAGTCCTGCTTTGGTGGATGTATATCTGAGTTCTTGAACTAGCTACGGGGTGTAACGAGCTCCAAAAAGCCGAATCCTTCTCCTCGTTGCCTTGGGCCTCCTTTTATAGAAAAATGGGGTTGCCACAGTGGCACACAGGGGGTGGAAAGGCAACAGTGTTGTGTGGTAATCCTTTGTATTACAGGACAAGACGCTTTAAATGCATCGCGCATGTGTCCCTTTGCTTTATCGGGGACGGGGGCAAGGCCCGTCCCGTCCGTTGCCGCTCCTCCAAGCTTCACACGCGCCCTGGCCAGCGATGCATGCGATGCCATGTAGGCAGGCAGGCAGCTGAGGTGGCGCGGTGGTGGAGCCTCCATGAAGGGTTGCATGTTTCCATGCAGGTGCCTGCCCAGCTGGTTGGGTCGGCAGCTGCATGCGAACGGCGGCAGAGACTTGGCTTGTGCGGGCCTGACGGTGGCGCTGCTGGTGCGGTTGGCGAGGGTCTTGTCGGGGGGCCCGGCAAGGGTCTTGCCGTGGCATGCAGGTGTCCCCGACAAGGATCTTGCCGGGGGTCTTGTGGGTTTCTTCGATGAGGATGGCTGCCTTCCTATCCTCATTTGATTTTGACTATTCTTTGTCTTCACAAAGATCTGCATGCCACCACAGAGGTGCCTCCCGAGCCCTGTCCCAATGCATTTGTCGAGTGTTGGTGGGCTCAAGGGTGGCTCGCCTCGGCTGGCGTGGGCGAACTGCCCGGCAAGGGTCTTGCCCGGGGCTGAGGCTGCCCTTGACAAGGGTCCTGCCGGGAAACCTCTCTGTCCATCTGATCTTTGTGGCCTTGGTCCTTGTCGTTGCTTTGCTTCATCTTGTGCCTTCGGCTTCTCTCCGGCTCCCCTCTCCCTGCCCTGTTATGCGCGGCCGTGGAGGGAGGCTCTGACTGCCCGTGCACAAGTAAAGGGGTCAAATGGAGAGCCCCTACTTTTGTACACCGACACAAGGCGGTTTGCCTGGTAGCAATCGCCGTCCTGGCAGGGTGCTAAGGATCCGTCCTCAAAGCACCACGGCATGGGTTTACGCGCCGGCAGCCTTATCTCACCAAGAAAGATCTAACGGGAAGATAGCATGCTTGATATTAAAGTATTGCAGAGTTATATTACATCAAATAATCGTTGCGATTCTAACTTAAGATGAAATTGTCTTGGTCTTGAACTCGCAGCGGCAACGAGAAACGGGGTGCTTAATCCCGGTGCTGGCCCTCCACCCTTTGGACTCTGTCGATGCAATCGATGATCGGCTTGATATGCTCCTTGAGCGCCGTGAGGTCTGTCCCCTCCGGGAAGCTCTCTAGCGCGTCGGCGAAGTTGACGGTGGGGTTCCAGAACGCCACCTTGGTGAGCACCTTGGTTAGGGCACCCCGGCAGAGCCTCCGGGCCTCGTTGGCCAGATAAGTCGCCCAGTTGGAGCGGAGTTACTCCAGGGCGTCGAGTATGCGCTCGAAGAACAAGGTCAGCCTGACGTTGAGGCTTGTGTTCCTGTCCTTGGAAAGCCTGACGTCTGGCATGCCCATGACGGCTAGCTGGGCGGTGAGCTTCCCTGCAACGTCGGGAAGGCGATTGATCCAGAGATCCATGCCCTTCGCGTACTCGTGCTCGGCGGCGTCGTCGCTCCGCAGCCGTTTCTCCTGCTCCAGGTCCTTGTTCAGGGTCTCCTGGCTAGCCCCGGCCTCCGAAAGCTTCCCCTCCAAGCCTTCCAGCTTTAGCTTCAGGTCCTTGATGGAGTCGTTGGCCTTGGAGAGTAGCTCGGCGTTATCGAGGTCTGTGACATGTGAGTCAGCCAAAGCGCCGTTGGTCGCGTCCCTCTCCCCCGTCAGCTCCGTGACCACCTTCTTCAGCCCATCCCGCTCCACCTCCAGCTCCTTTATCTTGCTGGCATGAGCCCGAGCCTGAGCATCGAGCGCGTCCTGGTGCCTCTACTCCAGCTCCTGGGTCTGCTGCACGACGAGCTTCTCAATCTCCTCGTCCTTGCCACGGAGCATGGTGGTGAGCGCTTCCTCGCGGCGGCCAGGTCCTCCCCCTGGGAGTTCAGCGAAGCCTGCTGCTGCCACCGGGCGGCCTCGTCCTTGGTGGCCTGCTCCTTCGCCACCTCCTGGGCCTTCTCAATATTAGCCTGCTTCAGGATGAGCTCCCGTGTGCGCTCGGCCAGCTCGTCCTGGGCAGCCTTCAGTCCCTCCTGAGCCTCACGGAACTAGGCCTGCGTCTCGGTGACGCGCTTCTCAAGATCCGTCCCCGCCTTGTCCACCGCCGCCATCCTGGCTTTTGCCTTGTCCAGGCGGGCACGGTGGAGCGCCTGGAGCTTCTGGAAGTTGACGCTCATGGCTCGGAGAAGCTGCTCCTCTTGGGAACCGCCTCCACCGGCGCTCGGTTCATCAACAACCTGAAGCCTGGCGGAGGCGAGCGCCTCGTCGTCGAACACCTCCCCCTTGGTTGGCACCCTGGTGCTTGCCGTTCCTGGGAAGTGGATGAACAGGTTGTCGCCCACCTTCAAGTATTTGCCCGAGCCAGAGGTAGCAGAGGAGGAAGGTTGGTCGTCAACCAACCCCTCACCAGCAGGCCCCTTTGCCGGCCTCCTCGGTAGCAGCCTTGCCGGCCTCCCCGGCAGGCCCCTTGGCGGCCTCTTCAGCGGCGGTCTTGGCGGCCTCCTCGGCGGCAATCTTGTTGGCCTCATCCTCGGCGTCCTTGGTGACCTCCTCGATGATGGTGTCGATATCCTCCCGGTCCGCCGAGGAAGGGTCTGGATACCGAGAAGGGGAATGAGAGGGAGCCAAGATCAAGATTCAAAAAGAAGAATAAAGAACAGGGACGAGAAGCGAACAACTTACCCGCACCAGGCTGAGAAGAAGTGGTGCCCTCCCTACCAGCATTCGTTGCCGGGGCAGAGCCACCGGCACCCAAGCTCGCTCCCTCATCCTCCATATGTGCGGGCTCGGTGGTGTACGCCCTTGCCGGGGACGCCCCTCCGGGTGGCGTAGTCGAGGGGGCAGCGTGTTGGGAGTGGCCCTTGGCGGCTCCTCCTACTGCCGTTCTCCTCCTACAAACCCGGCAAGGTTAGCATCAAAGATTCACACCCCGGGGCTCATCAGTGAAGGAGTGAGTGATGGACTCACGCTGGGGGCTGAAGCAGGGGATGTGTCGGGGGCTGCTGTCCGGGCTGCTCTCCACCAACAGCGGCGTACGTGAAGTACCCGCCGGGGGCTTGTCGCCCGTCGAGGCCTTGGCCCTCTTCGCCATCCTCTGCGCCAGCGTCTTCGTGTCCCTGTAAAGATGACACCAAATTAAAGGAAAATAACACAGGCGTGAGGTCAGGAGATGATGGGGGACGAAATACTTACTCGTTCTCCACCTCCACCTCCGCTAGCTTCCTCTTCCTTGCCGGGCTAAAAGATCTGAGATCGAACTCGGCCTCCAAGATGTTGTCCGAAGGATGAGGAGAAGGGGACGTGGTCCGATGCTGCTTGGACGAGGAAGAAGCAGTTGATGTCCTCTTCACCACCGCGGCCTTCACCACCTTCTTCGCTGCCGCGGCCTTCATCGCCCTCGTCTAGCGCACGAGCTGCTCCTGGGCCGGTTGCTGCTGCGTGGTCCTGCCAGGCCGGACCGGTTCGCCGGAGTTGGCCTGCCGCAGGACGCGCTGCCTCCCCTCGGTCGGGGGGGTCGCCTCGGCCTCCTCTTCGGATGACTCGTCGCCCGTGTCTTCAACAAGGGGTCCCCGGCGCCACCGCCGCTGGCCTCCCCGGCAGACTCCAACCACTGGGAGAGCTCCTTCTCCTCCGCGGCCACGTCGGCCTTATCCTCCACGCCGCCAGCGCTGCCGGCCTCCCTGGCAGCGATGTAGTCCAGCTCTGCCTTCGTGGTGTCTTGAATGAGCAGCGGATCGTCGTGGACATAAGCCTCCGACAAAGTATCAAAGAACTCCTGCACCTTCTCAGCTGGCGGCTCGGCCCAGGCCGGGTCAAGGCCATGCGCGCTGAAGTTCGGCATCATGGCGATGATGGCAGACTGGCGAGAGTTGTTGCTCAGCGGGACCACTCCCGCCGGCAACCCAAACAGGGGCCCCTTGACGGCCTTGCCAGCCTTCGTGGCCCTGCCGGTCCTCTCAGCCCTGCCGTCGCCATCCACGTCAAGCTGAAAGAACCTTTGGCAGAAGTGGGCGTGCCCCATCACCGTGAAATTGTGCTTCAGGCAAGGGCGGAGCCTCATGACACCGGCCGCGTTCATGAAATCACAGGCCAGCCTCCCCTTGTTGTGTAGCGGGGTGATCCGGCGCCGGATGAAGTCGGCCCCGATCATCTCGAGGGTGAGCTCGTCCATGGTGAGGCGATGGATCCTGGTGTTGGCGACCGTGAGCTTCTCGTCGTTGGCGTCAAGGTCGCTCCAGTCCCTGCGGCGGGTCGGCGGGCTCTGACGAACCCGACAGAACTCCTGCGGATCCTTCTCCTCGATCCAGCACCACCGGCTCCGCCACACCTCCCACCTCTCCTTCTGGGCACCCCCCGGATACGTGCCCTTTTCCTGGGTCCTTGGAAACCAGGTGATGCAGCCAGAGATGGCACCCCCTAGCTAGAGGCGAGGTGAGAAGTAGTGGCGGAAGAGTGTCGTGCTAGGGAGCACCCGAGCAAAGCCCTCGCAGATATGGGTAAAGAAAGCCATGCACACCACGGCATTCGACGTGAGATCCAGAAGATGGAAGCCCTAGGTGTGCATGACATCATTGAAGAAGTCAGAGAAAGGAGGCAGAGCCTGCAAGAGAAGAAATTGACGAAGAAGGGGTACCGATTTGGGCTGGCCTTGGCGAAATCGGCGGGGACGACGCGCGTGGCAGGGTGCCCCATCGTCTTCCTCCCCCATAGGGGCAAGAAGAAGTTCTTGAGGTGGATCACATTGACGTCGAAGGGAAGTAGGTGAGCTGCGTCCGCCGCACCGCCAACTCACTCTCCGGCGCCTCCTTCTCCCCGGCGTCCTTGGCCGCTCCCTTGCCCTTGCTGGTTTTGGGTGCCATGGCGGCTGGGAGAGGGCAAAGGATCAAGAGCAATGGGGGTGCAGCGGCAGCAAGCGGAGGCGGGAGCTTCAAATCTTTCGATTTAGAAAGAAGAGGGGAACGACGGTTCCGAGACTGGAAAAGGCGTAGAGGGTAAATGAGCAGTGCAACTGCGATTTTTCCTTTTTATGGGGAAGGCCTGAGCCGCCTCTTTACCATTTACCACTATGTGACACATGCATGCAGGAACCACCCCACGCAAGACCCCCACGTCATGAACGACCCTCCACGTCGCGCATTCAGCGCAGGTCGTGGGGAAGCGCAGCGAGCAAAGAAGTTACTGCGGAACTCCGCCGCACGCGCGCCCGCGCATCGTTCTGGGCCTGGCCCAATAACACTCCGCACTTATATGTGGCCCAGGCCCGGGGGCTCCTATCGGTGTACAAAAGTAGGGGTCCTATTTGTACCCCTTGTGCGCGGGCTGTTGCAGCCACGAGCCGATGGCCACGCTTGGCGGGGCAGTGGGAGCAAAGACACAAGATGGACAGAGCAACACCAAGACAGACGCATGAAGAGCAGAAGGGCAAGGTGAGCCCTCCCTGGCAAGGCCCTTGCCGGGGCGGCCTCCACAGCCCCAGCAAGAACCTTGCCGGGGCAACTTGCCCAACACCAGCAGAGCTGCCACCCTTGAGCCCAGGAGTTCCAACACCATCAACCACATTGGAACCGAGGCTCGGGAGGCACCTCCATGGTGACATGCAGATCTTTGTGAAGACCAGAAGCATACAAGACTAGATGATAACTAGAAAGGCGACGATCCTCGGCAAGATCCTTGTCGAAGATACCCACGAGACCCCCAGCAAGAGCCTTGCCGGGGACGACCACGATGCCGCGGCAAGACCCTTTGAAAGTGCAACTATCCCTAGGTGGTTTTGGTAATTCCTAACAACATATAGTTCATTGAGCTAATGCTATTTCAAGACTAATTTTTCAAGAAAGCTCAATGATTGGCATGGCATGGATGAGAAAAGTGGACCCCTCAAAATACTAAGGAAAAAAGGATTGGCTCAAGCTCAAAAGTTCAAGACTCTACATTTTCTAGTTTAGTTATCCAAGATCACATTGAGTCTATAGGAAAAGCCAATACTATCAAGGAGGGATGAGGTGTTGCTTAATGAGGCTCTTGCTCAAAGTTCTTAGTGATATGCTCCAAAGCCCTCAACTACTTTCTCACATCCACATATGACCCAAACCAAAAGTCAAACTCGGCCCCACCGATTCTTTCTATCCGGCGCCACCGAGTTCAGATGTCATAGCCACTGCCACAAACCCTAGGCAAATCAGTCTCACCGATAGGGATCTCGGTCTCACCGAGATGGGGTTATAATCTCTCTGTTTCCCTTCGTAACATTTTGGTCCCACCGAGATGAGCGATCGGTCCCACCGAGATTGCAATGTAAACTCTCTGTTTCCCTTTTGTAACATTTCAGTCTCACCGAAATGAGCGAATCGGTCCCACCGAGTTTACCTGACCAACTCTCTGGTTAGCTTATTACCCAAATTGGTCTCACCGACTTTGTCAATCGGTCTCACCGAGATTACGTTATGCCCTAACCCTAACCATATCGGTCCTACCGAGTTGCATGTCGGTCCCATCGAAAATCCTAACGGTCACTAGATTTGCTGAATCGGTCTGACCGAGTTTATCAATTCGGTCCCTCCGAGTTTGGCAAGTTGTGTGTAACGGTTAGATTATGTGTGGAGGCTATAAATACCCCTCCACCTCCTCTTCATTCGTGGAGAGAGCCATCAGAACGAACCTACACTTCCAACCTACATTTTCTGAGAGAGAACCACCTACACTTGTGTTGAGACCAAGATATTCCATTCCTACCATATGAATCTTGATCTATAGCCTTCCCCAAGTTGCTTTCCACTCAAATCTTCTTTCCACCAAATCCAAATCCTGTGAGAGAGAGTTGAGTGTTGGGGAGACTATCATTTGAAGCACAATAGCAAGGAATTCATCATCAACACACCATTTGTTACTTCTTGGAGAGTGGTGTCTCCTAGATTGGCTAGGTGTCACTTGGGAGCCTCCGACAAGATTGTGGAGTTGAACCAAGGAGTTTGTAAGGGAAAGGAGATCGCCTACTTCGTGAAGATCTACCGCTAGTGAGGCAAGTCCTTCGTTGGCGACAGCCATGGTGGGATAGACAAGGTTGCTTCTTCGTGGACCCTTCGTGGGTGGAGCCCTACGTGGACTCGCGCAACCGCTACCCTTCGTGGGTTGAAGTCTCCATCAACGTGGATGTACGACAGCACCACCTATCGGAACCACGGAAAAAACATCCGTGTCTCCAATTGCATTTGAATCCTCCAAACCCATCCCTTTACATTCTTGCAAGTTGCATGCTTTACTTTCCGCTGCTCATATACTCTTTGCATGCTTGCTTGAATTGTGTTAAGATTGCTTGACTTGTTCTAAGTTGCTAAAATCTGCCAAGAACTAAAATTGGGAAAAGGCTAGATTTTTATTTGGTCAAGTAGTCTAATCACCCCCCCTCTAGACATACTTCCGATCCTACAAGTGGTATCAGAGCTTTGGTCTCCATTTGCTTTGATTTCCATAGATTTTGGTGGTCATAGCCTTGGTTTCACAACCTAGGAGAGTGTGGCGTCTAGCGAGGGAAATTACCACCGTAGAGGTCCTTACTTTGATGGTACTAATTTTGCCAGTTGGAAGCATAAGATGAAAATGCATATTCTTGGACATAACCCCGCCGTTTGGGCTATTGTGTGTGTTGGCTTGCAAGGTGACTTCTTCGATGGGAGAGAACCGAACCATGAAGCTACCGCAGAAGAGTTGAAGATGCTGCAATACAATGCTCAAGCTTGTGATATCCTCTTCAACGGATTGTGCCCTGAAGAATTCAACAAAATCAGCCGTCTTGAGAATGCAAAGAAAATTTGGGATACTTTGATTGATATGCACGAAGGTACCAACTCCGTCAAGGAATCCAAGTTGGATGTGCTTCAAAGTCAACTTGACAAGTTCAAAATGAAGGATGGTGAAGGTGTCGGCGAAATGTACTCTAGGCTTGCTCTTATCACAAATGAGATTGCTGGCTTAGGAAGTGAAGAGATGACCGACAAATTCATCATCAAGAAGATCCTAAGAGCATTGTATGGAAAATATGATACCTTATGCACATTGATCCAAATGATGCCCAATTACAAAGATCTCAAGCCAACGGAAGTCATTGGAAGAATTGTTGCTCATGAGATGTCACTCAAGGATAAGGAGGAGCTCCATAACAAGTCAAGTGGTGCTTACAAAGCCTCATGTGAAGCTCCCACATCATCAAGTGAGAAGCAAACCTTCAATGAAGAATTGAGCCTAATGGTGAAGAACTTCAACAAGTTCTACAAGAGTAGAACCAAAGAGAGAAGTTCCAAGTCAAGGTCCTACAATGATAAAAGATCTTCTAGTCGAGAGCATAATTGCTACAATTGTGGAAGACCCGGACACTACTCAAATGAGTGTACGGCCCCCTACAAAAGAAGAGAAGATTATCCAAAAAGAAGAAGTAGAAGAGAAGAATCACCATCAAAAGAGAGAAGGAGTAGATATGATCGTTATGACGAAGACCCTCTCGGAGAAACAAGGATTCAGAAAGGAAGGACAAGTCATCAAGGAGCTACACAAAACAAAGACATCAAGCTCATGTTGGTGAATGGGTATCCGGCTCCGACTCTGACAATCACTCCGAGAGAAGCTATCACTCCGACTCCGAATATACTCAAGATGAAGGTGTTGCTTGTCTAGCACTTGTGTCAACCAACTCCTATGACATATTTGATTCACCAAATGAAGGAATTGTAAGATGCTTCATGGCCAAGGGTCCAAAGATATCACACCCCGAGTATGTTGATTTCAATAGTGATGAAGATGACTTGTTAGGTGATGATGATTTACTTGTTGACAACTCTAGTGATGAATACTATGATGAAACATCAATTAATCATGCTAATCAAGATGGAATGAATGACAATGATAAGGAGAAGATTGAGTCTCTAACTAAAGAACTAAACACTCTTAAGTTAGCTCATGAAACTATCTTAGGAGATCATCGAGAACTTTTAAGGACTCATGAGAAATTACATTTTGAGAAGCTCAATATTGAGCAAGAGCATGAGTTCTTAAAGGCCATCAATGATGATCTTCGCAAGAGAAGTTCTTCTTACATTGCCAAGCGTTTACTCTTATCCACTTACATGCCTCAAGTCAAGTCTAGTAACAAGAACAAGAAAGATTCTTCCTCTAGTAGTAACAATAATCATGCTAAATCCAACATTGTTGCTTCTAGTAGTTCTCTTGATGCCACTAACGATTCTCTTAGCCAAGTTACACTTGAGCAAGAAAACAGCTTATTGAAGGGAATTATAGAGAAAGCTGTTTACAAGAGCCTTGCCGGGAGTAAGCAATTCGAGGAAATTGTACGCAAGCAAGGAAGGCACCGGAAGAACCAAGGTATTGGTTTTGAATGAAAGTTCAATGCCTATGGAGTTGAGTGGGAAGAAGATCAATACCCCAAGACAAAGTTTGTTCCTCAACAAGAGAAGTATGATCCTACTTCTTTCAAAGGTACACAAGCTCAAGATGATCTTCCACCACAAGACCACAAGCAAAAAGGCAAGAATAAGCTTCAAGAGGAAATTGATGCATTTGAAGAAGCTCCTAAGGCCTTGGTCAAGTGGGTTCCCAAGACTACATCAAGTTCCACTTCATCAAGTACAACTACAACTCCGAGGATTCCCATCAAGATGGTGTGGATCCAAAAGAAGAAGAAGTAGAGAGTTCTTGAGGGTGACTCTGCCAACGTACTTCACTCTTATCATTTTGGCAAGAACAAGTGCAATCAACTTCCACATCTTGCACTAGTTCAAGGAGTCACAAACCCTCTTGTTGGTAAGACAAGGGACAAGGTAACCAAATGCTTTCATAGACACCATCTTGTGTATGCATCACTCTATGTCTATGGATACTCCTTGTTTGTTCCTTGTGGGACTAACCCGTGTAGGTATTGAAAGTGCAACTCACTCCAAAGGATTGCTCCAAATGATCTACATCAACATTGAGCATACACATCTTCAACACCTACATGAAGTCATCATCGACAAAACCCAAGGTTAGTTCATCCCTCTTAGGGGGGATCTCACATCTAGGGGGAGCTTTACTCTAAGAATTGAGCTAAAGCAACTCTAATGGTGTGAACACAACAATGCTTTATGTAAAAGTGGTAACCCAACTTGTGCTTAAACGATGAGTATGACCTATGATCAAATGTTCTCATTTGACTCCTAAGTCAATATACTCATATATAGATGACCTAGTCATCGCCAATTGCTTGATAGATGCTAGAATTGGTTGTGCATGCTTTGCCACATATTTCATTTGCCATTTTATTGTGTGAGGATGTTGGTTGCATAATTTACTCATTCGAGGACATCCACTTGTTGTTTTGATTGATTGGATTCTTTTTCTCTTGCCAAGTGGATGGACAAGAATGCCTAAGAACCTTCTCTAGCTATATATGCTCTTCTCGTCTCAAACTCTATTCATGCTGCATCACAAAGTTTGATCAAGTCAGATTCAAACCACTCTGTGTGAGGAGCACTCGGAGTCCCCGATTCATCATAGACTTAAACTTCCAAAATTTGTTTTTGCGTTTCGGTCTGACCGATTCATCCATTTCGGTCATACCGAGATCACTAAGTCGATCTAGGTTTTCAATCTCGGTGCAACCGATTTGAACTTTTCGGTCACACCGAGTTGCAGTAACTGCTTGCAGTTATGCATCTCGGTGCCACCGAGTTGTTCCACTCGATCACACCGACAGGGTCAGGCTATATATACTCACGGGCCAAAATTTGGAAAACTTTCCAAACCTCTTCACCCGCGCTCAGTCTGCCCTGCCTCCGTGGGTCTGCGGATCGTCCTCCTTGTCGCCAGCCGCCTCCAGTCGCTGGTCTCCGCCGCCGTCAACGGGATCATCTCCACCATTGCCGCGGTAGCAAGTCCATCGCCGCACTAGGGTATGGACTTGATCTTTGTGCTATTCCCCTTCGATTCCTAGCACATTGTTTTTCCATGAATCTTGCCACGACTGAAATCACTCTATCCAATGAAAACACTCTGTAGTTTAGTTGTGGATTGAAAATTTAGGGTTAGGTTTCCGCGGAAACCATCTCGGACCGACCGAGTTGTTGAAATCGGTTCCACCGATTTGGCTCAGGCCATTGCACATGTGATTCTCGGTCTAACCGAGAATTGCAAATCGGTGTGACCGAGTTCAAGTCTTTGTGAAACCCTAGCACTCTCGGTGCCACCAAACTGTGACTCGGTCTGACCGAGTTCACTAGTTTAGGTTCCAACAGCTGCTTCGGTATCACCGAGATTTCAAATCGGTAGATCCGAAATACTTTATGTGGAAAACTAAGACTAAGTTTTTGATTCATTCTTTTGCAAAAACCTCTGCACCTTGTGATGCTCATCCACACTACCTCATTTATAATATATTCATAGGGTCAGCTGTCAGTGTTTGCATCATGTCAGATCAGAGTGACAGCCAGAACAAGTCTGAGGAGCAGGTTCACATGAGTGAGGGCACTAGTCCCTCCAGCAGCTCAGATGATGGAAGCAGGAGCACACCCAGCAATTTGCCAAAGGCTGCCACCAGGGCCAGCAAGAAAAGAACCTCAGAATCGGAGGATGAGGACTATGTGGCTGAGGAGGAAGAAGCCACCTCGAAGAAGAAGGTGCTCAAAAAGGAATATGGCACAGCTGCTGCAACTAAGCCAGGTCTAAAGACCAAGAGGCCAGCAGGAAGACAGCCAATGTCTAAGCCAAGGAAAGTTTCCACATGTGCGAAAATGGTGTTCACTCTTGAACCCAAGGAAGCTGGAGATGGCAAGAAGAGGAAAGAGAGGGTCAAGAAGACCACTGCCAGAGTTCTTGGCAAGTCCTCTATGATGAGAGACTCTGAAGAGGAAGAGGAAGAGGTTGCTGCACCAGCACCTAAGGCACAAAAGCTTATGGGAGATACCATAAGATCAGGTGCTGCTCCATCTAAGCCCAAAGAAACTCCCAAGCCAGCTGCTCCAAAACCCAAAACTGCCCCCAAGAGGAGCACCAGGAACATCCCAACAGCAGAGAAGAACAAGGCCCCAGTGCCTAAAGTTGCAATGGAAGAAGAAGATGGTGAGTCACATGTCTTGAGAAAGTTGAAGCCAAAAATTTCAGATCACAATGATGCTCATCCAGTAGCTGAGAACATGAAGATAAGGAAGGATTCAGGATTGAGGCTATGGAGAGAGTCAGATCCTTATGCCACCAGAAGAAGAACTGTTGTGGATTATAGGTTCCATACCAAGGAACAGCAGGACTTCTATGAGACAATTCTGCTTGACAAGAAGCCAATAGTGTGTGACATGAGATGGGTCAACTAGGAGTACATCAAGGAGAATGAAGAACACTATCCTGGAGTCTACGATAGTTTCAAGGCTTGTGGAGTTGATGAGTTTGTGGCTCAGAAGCTCACAAAGTGGAATGATGAGCTCATCATGCAGTTCTACTCCACAGATCACCTCTACCAGATGGAAGGATTGTCTGGATGTCTGAAGGTACTAGGTACCAGTCAACAGTTGCAGAATGGGCTCAGTTGATCAATGCCCCAGAAGAACAAGAAGATGACTTGGATGTCTATGCCAAGAAGAAGAAGGATCACAACTCCATGGCTAGCATGTACAAGGAGATTCCTGATGCAGATCTTGAGACTCACCAGTTTGGATCTGTGAAACACTTGTTGTCAGGACTGCCCACAATCAACTGGATCCTCAGGCACACTTTATTGCCAAAGTCAGGTGATCATAGGATGATCAGAGGTCACTCCATCAACTTGCTGCACATTTTTGATGTTCCACTGAAGTTCAAGGACATGAGCCTAATTGTGGAAACCATACAGAGAACAACTGCAGATCAGAAGAGGAGTTGTGGGTATGCCCCACAGATTCAGGAGCTGATCAACTCCAAGATGGGCACTGGCACATATCTGCTGGACAAGGAGCACCTGCCCATCTACCCAGACTTTGAGGATAACACTATTGTGATGGATGAAAATGAACCATCTTCTGTGCAAGCACAAGCAAAGAGGGAGAAGGCAAAGACTGAGAAAGCTGCAAAGATGCCAACCATGGTTGAGGCATCTCAGTATCTTCTGAAGAGCAAGCAAGGTCAGCTTGGCTACTTGATTGCCTCCACTCTGAGGATTGAGAAGGGATTGGCCACCCTGACTCAAAACCAGGAGAGCTTGGAGAAGATCATGGAGCAGAAGTTCTATGACTTAGATGTGAAGGTCACTGAGATACAGTCTGTTGTTGAGCAACTTCAGGAGGAAGTGCAGGAGAAGAAGGGCAAGACAACCACTGATGCTTTTGCTAGAGTGCCGAGAGGTCAGAGATCTGTTGCTATGCCTGTCACAGGCACCAGAGCAACTTCATCTGCACCAGCTACAGCTTCAGTGCCACCACCTCCAGCACCTACTCCTCCAGCACCATCTACATCGACTGATGCCTTCGTCCTTGGAGTTCTGTCTACACCACCACCTGAAGACCAAGCCTGAGTGTCGATCTAGCACTATGCATTTTTATGAACTTTTTGGTAACTTGTTGCCAAAGGGGGAGAAAATGTATAGATCATAGGCTTCAAGAGAGAGTGTTGCTTTTGTTCTCTCTTGCGTTTCTCTTTGGTGGTTGAACTTTGTTATTTGCTTGCTTGAGATACTTTATGCTTGTGTGTGATACTTGGATGATCATGTGTTTGATCATATTCTACCTTAATGCTTGATTGGATGACATTATCCTTTTATATTCCATATGATCACTCACTTTGCTTGGTGATGAGTGCATGTATTTTAATTATTATCATTTTGAGCGCTCCACCAAGATGTATGTGACATGGAAGAGTTGTTGGGGAACATTGCATAAAATAAAATTTTCCTATGTTCACCAAGATCCATCTATGAGTTCATCTAGCAACGAGAGAGAGAGAGATGCATCTACATACCCTTGTAGATCGCGTGAGGAAGCGTTGAAGAGAACGGGGATGAGGGAGTCGTTCTCGTCGTGATCCAAATCACCAGAGATCCTAGCGCCGAACGGACGGCACCTCCGCATTCAACACACGTATGGTCAGCGTGACGTCTCCTCCGTCTTGATCCAGCAAGGGGGAAGGAGAGGTTGATGAAGATCCAGCAGCACGACGGCGTGGTGGTGGATGTAGCAGGGCTCCGGCAGGGCTTCGCAAAGCAACTACGGGAGGAGGAGGAGGTGTAGCAGGGGAAGGGAGGCGCCAAGACTTAGGTCCGGCTGCCCTCCCTCCCCCCTCCTTTATATAGGCCCCTTGGGGGGGGCGCCGGCCCTGGAGATTGGAATCTCCCAAGGGGGCGGCGGCCAGGGGGGGTGGAGTGCCCCCCAAGGCAAGTGGGGTGCGCCCCCACCCTAGGGTTTTCAACACTAGGCACAGGAGGGCCCCAAGGGGGGCACACCAGCCCACTAGGGGCTGGTTCCCCTCCCACTTCAGCCCACGGGGCCCTCCGGGATAGGTGGCCCCACCCGGTGGACCCCAGGACCCTTCCGTGGTCCGGTACAACACCGGTGACCCGAAACTTTCCCGATGGCCGAAACCGCACTTCCTATACATAATTCTTTACCTCCGGACCATTCCGGAACTCCTCGTGACGTCCAGGATCTCATCCGGGACTCCAAACAACATTCGGTTTGCTGCATACTCATATTCATACAACCCTAGCGTCACCGAACCTTAAGTGTGTAGACCCTACGGGTTCGGGAGACATGTAGACATGACCGGGTCAATAACCAACAGAGGGATCTGGATACCCATGTTGGCTCCCACATACTCCTCGATGATCTTATCGGATGAACCACGATGTCGAGGATTCAAGCAACCCCGTATACAATTCCCTTTGTTAATCGGTATGTTACTTGCCCGAGATTCGATTGTCGGTATCCCAATACCTCGTTCAATCTCGTTACCGGCAAGTCACTTTACTCGTACCGTAATGCATGATCCCGTGACCAGACACTTGGTCACTTTGAGCTCATTATGATGATGCACTACCGAGTGGGCCTAGTGATACCTCTCCGCAATACGGAGTGACAAATCCCAGTCTTGATCCGTGTCAACCCAACAGACACTTTCGGAGATACCTGTAGTGCACCTTTATAGTCACCCAGTTACGTTGTGACGTTTGGTACACCCAAAGCACTCCTACGGTATCCGGGAGTTACACGATCTCATGGTCTAAGGAAAAGATACTTGACATTGGAAAAGCTCTAGCAAAACGAACTACACGATCTTGTGCTATGCTTAGGATTGGTTCTTGTCCATCTCATCATTCTCCTAATGATGTGATCCCGTTATCAACGACACCCAATGTCCATAGTTAGGAAACCATGACTATCTGTTGATCAACGAGCTAGTCAACTAGAGGCTCACTAGGGACATGTTGTGGTCTAAGTATTCACACATGTATTACGATTTTCGGATAATACAATTATAGCATGAATAAAAGACAATTATCACGAACAAGGAAATATAATAATAATCCTTTTATTATTGCCTCTAGGGCATATATCCAACAGTCTCCACTTGCACTAGAGTCAATAATCTAGTTACATTGTGATGAATCGAACACCCATAGAGTTCTAGTGTTGATCATGTTTTGCTCGCGGAAGAGGTTTAGTCAACGGATCTGCGACATTCAGATCCGTATGCACTTTGCAAATTTCTATGTCTCCATCTTGAACATTTTCACGAATGGAGTTGAAGCGACGCTTGATGTGCCTGGTCTTCTTGTGAAACCTGGGCTCCTTGGCAAGTGCAATAGCTCCAGTGTTGTCACAGAAGAGTTTGATCGGCCCCGACGCATTGGGTATGACTCCTAGGTCGGTGATGAACTCCTTCACCCAAATTGCTTCATGCGCTCCCTCCGAGGCTGCCATGTACTCCGCTTCACATGTAGATCCCGCCACGACGCTTCGCTTGCAGCTGCACCAGCCTTCTTGCTCCACCATTCAACATATACACGTATCCGGTTTGTGACTTAGAGTCATCCAGATCGTGTCGAAGCTAGAGTAGACGTAACCCTTACGACGAGCTCTTCGTCACCTCCATAAACGAGAAACATGTCCTTAGTCCTTTTCGGTACTTCAGGATATTCTTGACCGCTGTCCAGTGTTCCTTGCCGGGATTACTTTGGTACCTTCCTACCAAACTTACGGCAAGGTTTACATCAGGTCTGGTACACAGCATGGCATACATAATAGACCCTATGGCTGATGCATAGGGGATGACACTCATCTCTTCTATATCTTCTGCTGTGGTCGGACATTGAGCCGAGCTCAATTTCACACCTTGTAATACAGGCAAGAACCCTTTCTTGGACTGATCCATTTTGAACTTCTTCAATATCTTATCAAGGTATGTGCTTTGTGAAAGACCTATGAGGCGTCTCGATCTATCTCTATAGATCTTGATGCCTAATATATAAGCAGCTTCTCCAAGGTCCTTCATTGAAAAATTCTTATTCAAGTAGGCCTTAATGATGTCCAAAAGTTCTATATCATTTCTCATCAAAAGTATGTCATCTACATATAATATGAGAAATGCTACAGAGCTCCCACTCACTTTCTTGTAAACGCAGGCTTCTCCATAAGTCTGCATAAACCCAAACGCTTTGATCATCTCATCAAAGCGAATGTTCCAACTCCGAGATGCTTGCACCAGCCCATAAATGGATCGCTGGAGCTTGCACACCTTGTTAGCATTCTTAGGGTCGACAAAACCTTCCGGCTGCATCATATACAGTTCTTCCTTAAGATAGCCGTTAAGGAATGCCGTTTTGACGTCCATTTGTCATATCTCATAATCATAGTATGCGGCAATTTCTAACATGATTCGGACGAACTTCAGCTTTTCTACGGGAGAGAAAGTCTCGTCGTAGTCAATCCCTTGAACTTGCCAATAACCTTTAGCGACAAGTCGAGCTTTATAGATGGTAACATTACCATCCGCATCCGTCTTCTTCTTAAAGATCCATTTGTTTTCTATCGCTCGCCGATCATCGGGCAAGTCTGTCAAAGTCCATACTTTGTTTTCATACATGGATCCTATCTCGGATTGCATGGCTTCAAGCCATTTGTTGGAATCTGGGCCCGCCATCGCTTCTTCATAGTTCGAAGGTTCCCCATTGTCTAACAACATGATTTCCAGGACAGGCTTACCATACCACTCTGGTGTGGAACGTGTCCTTGTGGACCTACAAAGTTCAGTGGCAACTTGATCCGAAGTACCTTGATCATCATCATTAATTTCCTCTCCAGTCGGTGTAGGCACCACGGGAACATTTTCCTGAGCTGCACTACTTTCCGGTTCAAGAGGTAGTACTTCATCGAGTTCTACTTTCCTCCCACTTACTCCTTTCGAGAGAAACCCTTTTCCAGAAAGGATCCGTTCTTGGCAACAAAGATCTTGCCTTCGGATTTAAGGTAGAAGGTATACCCAATGGTTTCCTTAGGGTATCCTATGAAGACGCATTTTTCCGACTTGGGTTCGAGCTTTTCAGGTTGAAGTTTCTTGACATAAGCATCGCATCCCCAAACTTTTAGAAACGACAGCTTAGGTTTCTTCCCAAACCATAATTCATACGGTGTCGTCTCAACGGATTTAGACGGTGCCCTATTTAAAGTGAATGTAGCTGTCTCTAGAGCGTATCCCCAAAATGATAGCGGTAAATCAGTAAGAGACATCATAGATCGCATCATATCCAATAGAGTGCGATTCGACGTTCGACACACCATTACGTTGAGGTGTTCCAGCGGCGTGAGTTGTGAAACGATTCCACATTTCCTTAAGTGTGTACGAAATTCGTGACTTAAATATTCTCCTCCACGATCTGATCGTAAGAACTTTATTTTTCGGTCACGTTGATTCTCTACCTCATTCTGAAATTCCTTGAACTTTTCAAAGGTCTCAGACTTGTGTTTCATTAAGTAGACATACCCATATCTACTCAAGTCATCAGTGAGAGTGAGAACATAACGATATCCTCCGCGAGCCTCAACGCTCATTGGACCACACACATCGGTATGTATGATTTCCAATAAGTTGGTTGCTCGCTCCATTGTTCCGGAGAACGGAGTCTTGGTCATTTTTCCCATGAGGCATGGTTCGCATGTGTCAAAAGATTCATAATCGAGAGACTCTAAAAGTCCATCAGAATGGAGCTTCTTCATGCGCTTGACACCAATGTGACCAAGGCGGCAGTGCCACAAGTATGTGGGACTATCGTTATCAACTTTACATCTTTTGGTATTCACACTATGAATATGTGTAATATTACGTTCGAGATTCATTAAGAATAAACCATTGACCATCGGAGCATGACCATAAAACATATCTCTCATATAAATAGAACAACCATTATTCTTGGATTTAAATGAGTAGCCATCTCGCATTAAACGAGATCCTGATACAATGTTCATGCTCAAACTTGGCACTACATAACAATTATTGAGGTTTAAAACTAATCCCGTAGGTAAATGTAGAGGTAGCGTGCCGACGGCGATCACATCGACCTTGGAACCATTCCCGACGCGCATCGTCACCTCGTCCTTCGCCTGTAACGCCCTCGATGCGGCTATATCTCCCACGTGTCGAAGCACGACTTAGAGGCATAACCGCATTGAAAGCAATGTCGCAAGTGAGGTAATCTTCACACAACCCATGTAATACATAAGGAAAGAGATACATAGTTGGCTTACGATCGCCACTTCACACAATACATAAATAAACATCCATCATCCAGATTACACTCAAGGTCCGACTCACGGAACCAAAATAAAAGAAGACTACCCCAAATGCTACAGATCCTCGATCGTCCCAACTGGCTCCACTCATCGATCATCGGGAAAAGACACATAGTAACGACCATGTTCCTCATCGAACTCCCACTTGAGCTCGGTTCGCCACCTGCACCGCATCGTCGGCTGCAACTGTTTTGGTAGAATCTGTGAGTCACGGGGACTCAGCAATCTCACACCCGCGAGATCAAGACTATTTAAGCTTATAGGAAGGACAGAGTTGTGAGGTGGAGCTGCAGGAAGCGACTAGCATATATGGTGGCTACATTCGCAAAAGAGAGCGAGAAGAGAAGCAAGGCACGGTCGTGAAGCTGGTAGCGATCAAGAAGTGATCCTGAAACTACTTACGTCAAACATAACTCCAACACCATGTTCACTTCCCGGACTCCGCCGAGAAGAGACCATCACGGTTACACACGCGGTTGATGTATTTTAATTAAGGTCAACTTCGGGTTTTCTACAACCGGACATTAACAAATTCCCATCTGCCTCATAACCGTGGGCACGGCTTTGAAAGATAATACCCGCAGGTGTCCCAACTTAGCCCATTATAAGCTCTCACGGTCAACGAAGGATATTCCTTCTACCGGGAAGACCCGATCAGTCTCGGAATCCTGGACTACAAGACACCTCGACAATGGTAAAACAAGACCAGCAAAGCCGCCCGATTGTGCCGACAAATCGCGATAGGAGCTGCACATATCTCGTTCTCAGGGCACATCCGGATGAGCAGTCCGTACAACTAAAACCAGGCCTCAAGTTTCCCCAAGGTGGCACTGCAAAGGGCTCTAGTTTGGACCAACACTCTAAGGAGCATTGGCCCGGGGGGTTAAATAAAGATGACCCTCGGGCTCGCGAAAACCCGGGGGAAAAAGGCTTAGGTGGCAAATGGTAAAACCAAAGTTGGGCCTTCTTTGGAAGAGTCTTATTCAAAGCGAACTGTCAAGGGGTCCCATAAATCACCCAACCGTAAGGAACGCGAAATCAAGGAACATAACACGGTATGACGGAAACTAGGCGGCAAGAGTGGAACAAAACACCGGGCATAAGGCCGAGTCTTCCACCCTTTACCAAGTATATAGATGCATTAATTAAATAAGAGATATTGTGATATCCCAAAATATCTATGTTCCAACAAGGAACAAACTTCATCTTCACTGCAACTAGCAACGCTATAAGAGGGCTGAGCAAAGCGGTAACATAGCCAATCAACGGTTTGCTAGGAAAGGATGGTTAGAGGTTTGACATGGCAATATGGGTGGCATGATATAGCAAGTGGTAGGTAACGTAGCATAGGCATAGCAAAAGAGCGAGCATCTAGCAAGCAAAGATAGAAGTGATTTCAAGGGTATGGTCATCTTGCTCGCAAAGTTCTCGAGTTGTCGAAAGCTTGATCCTCGTAGGCGTTCTCAACAGGTTCCTCGTTCACGTACTCGTCTCCCGGCTCTACCCAAAGCAAGAGCACAAGCAAAGGACCAACAATCAATCACGGGCGATGCACAAACCACATGATGCAAAACGTGGCATGATATGCGAGATGTGAGATGCAACGCATATGCGTGCTCCGGAAGGAAACTGATGAACAAGACATCAACTTGGCAAACCAAGTATACCGCTGGAAAGGTGAGATGATTTCGGTTGAAATCGATATAAAGATCACCGGAATCGGATGCATGGTTTGCAAATGGCAAGCAAAACAAGAATGACACAATTCTGCCATTAACAGCATGATGCCACATAGCAAGCAACAAGAAATTAAGCTACTGCACCCAAACGTACCAACAAAGCATATGGCAGTGATCTACTCAAGATGCTTGACAAAAGATGAACACTGAGCTACGGCTAAATCAGACCATAACAGGTCCAAACAAGCATGGCAAAAGTGCAAAATATATCAGCTTCACAGACTTAGTGAAAAACTAAACATGGCAGAAACAGCATCAGGAAGCAATGTTTAGAGCAAGCAAACATCATACTGCAGGAACATATCATAGAAACTTAAGGCATGGCATGATACTACTAAATGCATAGAACAAAAGTCCTTTACTGACCATGAGCCAAAAAGGATCAGGAGATAGGATTGCGCCCATGTAAACATAGCAAGTTTCGTTAACAGATTCAGCAAACAGGGCATGACATTGACAGAAGTATGAAGGCATCTTCGCGAGCTCGATGCACTCACTACAGAGCATTTCATGATAAACTAAGCATACATCCATCAATAAGACATGGCATAAAAGCTATACATGGCAAGAACAACATCATAGCATACACGGATCAACTACAACAACTTTGGAAAAATTGAATAACATGTAAACAACCTGCCAGGAAACATTTTATAGCAAAAGTAGAGCAAGAAAACGACATGCTAGGCTACTCCATAATTGCAAACAGGGGAATGGATGGATATAGCATAACCATATGTTCAAAACATCCTTACTGAAGTATCTCAAAATAAGCATGGATCTCTCTGTAGCATCAAGTTTACATGGCATAAAAATAACAGCAGAACAGGGCTGAAATCAGCAACATCACGAAGCCTAGTTTGCATGCTTGTGCTAGTCACCACAGAGATTACAAAAATACATGGCATACACCCCTGTAAAGATGGCATGGCATATTATAAAACACATATAGGACTCAAGTTCATAGGGTGCACACATCAGTCATGGCAAAAATGACAAAAGTGTATGTTCTGTTAAGAATCTGAAACTAACATCACATAGCCCTCTTATAACAGCATTTCTGGCATCAATATGAGCTCAAATGAAAATGATGCAATGAGATGAAATGATGTGCTCGTCGAGGCGAACAATTCGGTATGCTACACGACCAAAACGGAGCCACGGTTGCAAAGTTATGGGGCGATGAACATGCAACAAAATTTATGACAGATAAGGACTTAGATGAAAATCGGGGGAGGAAGAAAGTCAACCCTAGTTGATCTGGATCCGGCTCGCCGCGGAAGCCGAGGCGACGCCGGAGAAGAAGCGGAGGTGCGGTCGGGGAGGCTGCCGGGGTGAGGCCGACCGGATCTGGCACCGGTCGGCGGCGGCGGAAGCGACGAGGCGGGCGGTCGGTGGCGGCGTTGTGGGCGGGCGGCGCGGCGGCCGGCGCGACATGCGGTGGCCGGAGCGGAAGGCGGCGGCGAGGGCGACGGCAGCTGCCGCAAGGGCCGGGCGGGCAGGCGAACGGGCGCGGGCGGGCGGATCTAGGCTGGGGCCCGGGCGGCTCATGGGCTCGCCCACGTGGCGGCTCATGATTGGCCGGGCGGCGGAGGGCGGACGCGTCCGCGCGGGTCCGGATCGCCCGCGGCGCTGAGAGGAGCGGGCTAGGGTTAGGGGTGGAGTTGATTCGAATTTCGGGAGGAGGTGTTTTATAGGTAGAAAGAGCTAGGAAGCTCCAAATGAGGTGTAGTTTTCGCCCACACGATCGTGATCGAACGGCGATGGACATGGAAGTGACTTAGATGGGTTATTGGGCTGTTTTGGAGGAGTGTTGGGCTGCAACACACAAGAGGCCTTCGCGGTTAAGCGGTTAACCGTTGGAGTATCAAACGAGCTCCAAATGACTCGAAACTTGACAGGTGGTCTATCGGTGGTGTACCAAGGCCACTTGGCAAGCCTCGGTCCATTCCAAGAACGTTCAACACCCGCTCACGAAAAAGAGACAAGAGGGGTGCGCCGGTGCATGTAGGAGTGTCGGATTGCAAAACGGACAACGGGGAAAAAGCTCGGAATCATGAGACGAACACGTATGCAAATGAGATGAACATGATGACATGATATGAGATGCATGACATGAACAAAATTCAAAACGAAAAACAAAAACCCAACCACGGAGGGAATACCATAGCACATAGCCGAAAATGGCAAGAGTTGGAGTTACAAATATGGAAAGTTACATCCGGGGTGTTACAACACTCCACCACTACAAGAGGATCTCGTCCCGAGATCTAGGACTGAAAGAACTCCGTATATTCGGAACGGAGGTGATCCTCGCGCTCCCAGGTGGCTTCTCGGTCGGAATGGTGTGACCACTTCACTTTCAGGAATTTGATTGACTTGTTGCGAGTCTTGCGCTCGGTTTCTTCAAGAATAGCAACGGGGTGCTCATGATAAGACAGATCTTCTTGGAGATCAATCTCTTCGAAGTTGATAGTGCGTTCAGGAGTCTTGAAGCACTTGCGAAGCTGTGACACATGAAACACATCGTGCACGTTCGCGAAGTTGGACGGAAGCTCAAGTTGATAGGCGAGGTCGCCTCTTTTGCCAATGATCTTGAAAGGACCCACGTATCTAGGGGCAAGCTTCCCTTTGATACCGGGGCGGCGAGTGCCTTTCATTGAGAGACGCGAGGTAGACATGGTCTCCGATTTCAAAAGCCACATCACGGTGCTTGTCATCATAATAGCTCTTCCGGGGCGATTATGCTGCTTTGAGATTCTCACGAATGACTCTGCACATTTCTTCGCTTCGTGATCAAGTCGTTGCCAAGAAGTTGGCGTTCACTGTCTCGGACCAATTGAGAGGAGTACGGCACTTTTCGCCATAGAGAATTTTGAATGGGGCCTTGCCCGAACTCGCTTGGAAGCTGTTGTTGTAGGAGAACTTGGCATATGGAAGACAATCTTCCCATTTCATACCAAGGAAATGACACAAGCCCACGAGCATATCTTCGAGGATTTGATTGACTCGCCGACTTGGCCACTTGTTTGAGGATGGAAAGCTGTCTGAAACGAATGTTGGTGCCCATGGCCTTACGAAGGAGTCCCGAACTTAGAAGTGAAGATGCTTCCATGGTCTGAAGAGATCAATTGTGGAATGCCGTGCAAGGATACAATTCTGGAGGTATATAGCTCTGCCAACTGAGCTGCTGTGATAGATTCTTTGATAGGAAGAAAATGAGCCACTTTAGTGAGTTTGTCAATGACAACGAAGATAGCATCATTTCCACGCTTGGACTTAGGAAATCCAGTCACGAAGTCCATCTCGATATGATCAAACTTCCATTCTGGAATAGCAAGAGGTTGGAGGAGACCAGCTGGTCGTTGGTGTTCTGGCTTTCACTCTTCGCAGACATCACACTCATTCACGAATTGAGCAATTTCTCGCTTCATTCGAGTCCACCAATACGATCGCTTGAGGTCATGGTACATCTTCGTACTTCCGTGATGAATGGATAGAAGGGAATTGTGTGCCTCGCTCATAATGACTTTACGAGATCACCCTTTGGAACCACAATCCGTCCTCAAGAAAAGAGTATCTCTATCATCAACGTGATAGCACTTGTATTTGAAATGCCCTTGTCGATACCACGCTTCACCTTTTTCACCATGGTATCCAGGAGTTGTGCCTCACGAATTTGGTCTTCCAAAGTAGGAGAGACTATGAGGTTGGCAAGAAAGCCTTGAGGAAAAACTTGAAGGTTCAGCTTATGGAAAGCTTCACAGAGATCCGTTGGAAGGGCTTGAGAATTAAACTGTTGCGAGAAGCCTTCCTGCTCAAAGCATCTGCAATCACATTGGCCTTGCATGAGTATATTCAATACTTGGGTTGTACTCTTGAATCATTTCGACCCATCGAGTTTGCACGAGGTTGAGGTTGGGTTGAGTGAAGATATACTTGAGGCTCTTGTGATCGGTGAAAATGTCCACTTTCCTTCCCAACAAGAGATGTCTCCATGTTATTAATGCATGGACAACTGCCGCCAACTCAAGATCGTGAGTGGGGTAGTTCTTTTCGTTGGGCTTCGGTGACGAGAGGTATAGGCCACAACTTTCTTCTCTTGCATTAACACAGCACCGAGACCTTGAAGAGAAGCATCACGTAAAACTTGAATGGCTTGGATTCATCAGAGGAGTTAAGACAGAGCTGTGACGAGTTTCTCTTTGAGAGTATTGAAAGCAACGCCACACTCGTGGAGACTAGACATACTTGACATGCTTCGGAGGAGGTTGGAAAGAGGCTTTGCAATCTTAGAGAAGTTCTCAACGAATCTTCGCAATAGCTTGCAAGTCCAAGAAAACTCGCGAAGCTGCTTGACATTCCGAGGAGGTTCCCAATTCACTGGCTGCAGACACCTTCTCGGGATTAACAGCGATGCCCTTGGCGGAGATGATATGACCAAGGTAAAGAACTTCATCAAGCCAAAATTCACATTTGGAAAACTTCAGATAGAATTGATGCTCTCGAGCTTGTCGAGCACCAATTGCAAATGTTTGGCATGATCCTTCTTATTCTTGGAGAAGACCAAAATATCATCGAGATAGACCAAGACGAATTCATTGGTGTAGGGGTTGAAGATGAAGTTCATCATTCGAGAGAATGTTGGAGGAGCATTGACAAGGCGAAAGACATGACAAGATACTCATAAGAACCAAAACTTGTTACGAATGCTGTCTTGGGAATATCTTGTTCACGAATGCGAATTTGATGATAACCCATACGAAGGTCAAGCTTGGAGAAAACTTTAGCACCTTTGAGTTGCTCGAAAAGCTCATTGATGTTGGGAAGTGGATACTTGTTCTTGATTGTCTTCTTATTCAATGGATGGTAATTGACACAAAGTCGGTCCGTGCCATCCTTCTTCTGGACAAAAAGAACTCCACAACCCCATGGAGATGAACTCGGTCTGATCAGACCCAGACGCTCTTGTTCATCGAGCTGTTTCTTCAGTTCCTTCAGCTCATTAGGTCCAAGCTTGTATGGACGCTTGCAAACGGGTTCAGTGCCAGGCTCAAGATCGATAACGAATTCGACTGGCCGGTGAGGAGGCATACCCGGGAGCTCTTCTGGAAAGACATCTAGATACTCACAAACGACTGGAATCTGAGAGATAGCATCCAACTCGCCCTTCTCATTGAGAGAAAACAACCGAATGGTTTCATCACGAGCGGCATAGATGATCACATCCTCAGAAGAGTGTGTCAATTGAATTTCCCTGGCAGCACAATCAAGCTGAGCTTTGTGCTGAGAAAGCCAGTCCATCCCGAGAATTAGATCAATATCCGAGTCACCAAGGACAATTGGTTTAGCCAGAAATTTATAGTCGCCCATCTTGATACCGACATTCGGAACCAAAACTCGAGAAGTCATTTGCCTAGCCGGAGAAACAATAGACAAAGGTCTCGGCAATACTTGAGTAACCAAATCATGCATAGCCACAAAAGGTCTTGAGATGAAAGAATGTGATGCACCAGTATCAAATAAGACTTTTGCAGGAATATCATTAACTGAGAGATTACCCATTATCACGTCAGTAGACTCCTCCGCTTGCGCTGCATTCATCATGTTCACCTTGGCAGACTTGGGATTATGCTTGACCACTGCATTGCTGGAAGATCTCACAGGAGGAGGAGGCGGAAGGCGCCTTTGGTTGAAGCACTTGTTCGCGTAGTGACCTTTCTGCTGACATTTGTTGCAAGTCACCTCTGAGAGCGGACGGTGATAAGGAGCATTTGACCTTGGAGCTTGAGAATTTGACTTGTTCTGATAGCCTGGGTTGGGTGGGTGGGAAGATCCACGACCACCTGAGTTCTTCTGCTGGTAAGGCTGACGAAACGGAGGAGGAGGAAGGTAGAACTTTTGCTGCTTAGCTGCCACTTGTGAGGAAGAAGAAGACTGAACTGCATCCCTGATTCTCTTCTTAGAAGCCTCACACTTGATCTGGGCCGCTTCTTGCTTTAGTGCCATGTTGTAGAATTCATCATACTTTTCTGGCTCAAAAAGCACGAGAGCTAATTGCAAATCTTCTCTGAGACCACCTCTGAATTGATAGATCATACTCTTTTCATCAGGGACATCTTGCTTAGCGAAGCGGAAGTTCTCGAACTGGATATTGTATTGATACACAGACATGCCGCCTTGCTTGAGATTGCGGAACTCCCCACGCTTGCTCTCAACAACACTTTGCGGAATGTGGTGAGCTTTGAAGTCTCGGCGGAAATCATCCTAGGTAATCACACGACCTCCTCTGGAATCTTTGTATTGTTGATACCACTCGGCAGCTTGGTCCTTGAGTTGAAACGAAGCAAACTTGACAAAGTCCTCAGGTCTGACATTGCTACATTCAAAATGTTTGCAGATGTCCACAAGCCAATTGTCGGCGTCTGTGGCCTCGGCACAGAAGCTGAAAGACTTCGGCTGATTAGCAAGGAACTGATTGAGGGTAGCAAAGTGCGGCTGATTGTTGCCTTGGCCTTGATTTCCTTGGTTGCCTTGCCCTTGGGTACGCTCTTGCAAGAGTTGCAAAATCATCTGAGCATTTGCGTTGGTGGCTGCCATGATAGCTTGCCATGCCTCCGGAGGCGGAGGTGGAGGTGGAGGGTTCGACTGACTCCCATCATTGCGTTCCGGATTCTGACGCGTTGGCGGAGCCATCCTGAAGAGGGTGACATCCGTTAGCATCTTGATAGACAGATAGACAAGTTGAATCAACGGATAGAAATTGCAACATATAGTCTTCACAATAAACATTCGAACAAGGATGAACGAATGAATTCCAAAAGCTAACATCACACGTCCATTAAGGTGAGAAGCCACTTGATAAAGAGTTGATGAATGAAAAAAAAACAAGGTACGACTGGAACAAATAAGTGGTAAGGATTACCCAATCACAAACCAAATATCTGCGGGAAGAAATGCTAAGAGCTACTTGAATCCCACCTATAAACTCCCGAAATTTTCTGGTTATGCAATCAGGTGTTGGGGATACAGGGGACACAAAATATATCACCCAAACTAACAATACCTGGATCCAGCTATATCCATCCGTCAACACATAACCAAGAAACCTTCGGAAATCGTGTACCTCGACCTTCGAAAAGCATCCGTTATACGAGTCATGGCAATACTCCCGAGCTCGCCTCAAGATCGGGTTATCGGGTTATCTCACCAACAACTGTATAAAAGAGATTTTGATGTCGGCAAAGCTCGGGTATTCCGTAATCTGCAACGATAAAATTGTGACGACAACACCTCGGAGCTCAACTCCCGGGACACCGCCACAACCCCTAAATGTCGGGAGGCACCAAGAACAATGTTCTCGCCACAAAACCATCGGAACGATTCCAAGATAACTGCGTGATCCTAAAATTTTTTAGTGAAATTTGAGGAGAGGAGAGTAAAACTTCTACGCCAGGAGACCTCACCAGAGCGATTTAAGGACCGAGGAGTAAAATAATCCTAATCTCCGATATATATAATCCTAAGACTCAAAACATTTTGTTCTAGACTCAACAACGCCAAAGAAACAATCAAGCAGGGCTCCTAAGTCGGGATGGCTCGATTACCAACTTGTAACGCCCTCGATGCGGCTATATCTCCCACGTGTCAAGCACGCCTTAGAGGCATAACCGCATTGAAAGCAATGTCACAAGTGAGGTAATCTTCACACAACCCATGTAATACATAAGGAAAGAGATACATAGTTGGCTTACGCCGCCACTTCACATAATACATAAATAAACATCCATCATCCAGATTACACTCAAGGTCCGACTATGGAACCAAAATAAAAGAAGACTACCCCAAATGTTACATGATCCCCGATCGTCCCAACTGGCTCCACTACTCGATCATCGTGAAAAGACACATAGTAACGACCACGTTCCTCGTCGAACTCCCACTTGAGCTCGGTTGCGCCACCTGACCGCATCGTCGGCACCTGCAACTGTTTTGATAGAATCTGTGAGTCACGGGGACTCAGCAATCTCACACCAGCGAGATCAAGACTATTTAAGCTTAGAGGAAGGACAGAGTTGTGAGGTGGAGCTGCAGCAAGCGACTAGCATATATGGTGGCTACATTCGCAAAAGAGAGCGAGAAGAGAAGCAAGGCACGGTCGTGAAGCTGGTAGCGATCAAGAAGTGATCCTGAAACTACTTACGTCAAACATAACTCCAACACCGTGTTCACTTCCCGGACTCCGCCGAGAAGAGACCATCACGGTTACACACGCCGTTGATGTATTTTAATTAAGGTCAACTTCGGTTTTCTACAACCGACATTAACAAATTCCCATCGCCTCATAACCGCGGGCACGGCTTTGAAAGATAATACCTGCAGGGTGTCCCAACTTAGCCCATTATAAGCTCTCACGGTCAACGAAGGATATTCCTTCTCTGGGAAGACCCGATCGTCTCGGAATCCCGGACTACAAGACATCTCGACAATGGTAAAACAAGACCAGCAAAGCCGCCCGACAGCCGACAAATCCCGATAGGAGCTGCACATATCTCGTTATCGTGGCACATCCGGATGAGCAGTCCGTACAACTAAAACCAGGCCTCAAGTTTCCCCAAGGTGGCGCTGCAAAGGGCTCTAGTTTGGACCAACACTCTGAGGAGCATTGGCCCGGGGGGGTTAAATAAAGATGACCCTCGGGCTCGCGAAAACCCGGGGGAAAAAGGCTTAGGTGGCAAATGGTAAAACCAAAGTTGGGCCTTGCTGGAAGAGTCTTATTCAAAGCGAACTGTCAAGGGGGTCCCATAAATCACCCAACTGTGTAAGGAACGCGAAATCAAGGAACATAACACCGGTATGACGGAAACTAGGGCGGCAAGAGTGGAACAAAACACCAGGCATAAGGCCGAGTCTTCCACCCTTTACCAAGTATATAGATGCATTAATTAAATAAGAGATATTGTGATATCCCAAAAATATCCATGTTCCAACAAGGAACAAACTTCATCTTCACCTGCAACTAGCAACGCTATAAGAGGGGCTGAGCAAAGCGGTAACATAGCCAATCAACGGTTTGCTAGGAAAGGATGGTTAGAGGTTTGACATGGCAATATGGGTGGCATGATATAGCAAGTGGTAGGTAACGTAGCATAGGCATAGCAAAAGAGCGAGCATCTAGCAAGCTAAGATAGAAGTGATTTCGAGGGTATGGTCATCTTGCCTGCAAAGTTCTCAGAGTTGTCGAAAGCTTGATCCTCGTAGGCGTTCTCAACAGGTTCCTCGTTCACGTACTCGTCTCCCAGCTCTACCCAAAGCAAGAACACAAGCAAAGGACCAACAATCAATCACGGGCGATGCACAAACCACATGATGCAAAACATGACATGATATGCGAGATGTGAGATGCAATGCATATGCGTGCTCCGGAAGGAAACTGATGAACAAGGCATCAACTTGGCAAACCAAGTATACCGGTGGAAAGGTGAGATGATTTCGGTTGAAATCGATATAAAGATCACCGGAATCGGATGCACGGTTTGCAAATGGCAAGCAAAACAAGAATGACACAATTCTGCCATTAACATCATGATGCCACATAGCAAGCAACAAGAAATTAAGCTACTGCACCCAAACGTACCAACAAAGCATATGGCAGTGATCTACTCAAGATGCTTAACAAAATATGAACACTGAGCAGAAACAGCATCATGAAGCAATGTTTAGAGCAACCAAACATCATGCTACAGGAACATATCATAGAAACTTAAGGCATGGCATGATACTACTAAATGCATAGAACAAAAGTCCTTTAATGACCATGAGCCAAAAAGGATCAGAAGATAGGATTGCGCCCATGTAAACATAGCAAGTTTCGTTAACAGATTCAGCAAACAGGGCACGACATTGACAGAAGTATGAAGGCATCTTCGCGAGCTCGATGCACTCACTACAGAGCATTTCATGATAAACTAAGCATACATCCATCAATAAGACATGGCATAGAAGCTATACATGGCAAGAACAACATCATAGCATACACGGATCAACTACAACAACCTTGGCAAAATTGAATAACATGTAAACAACCTGCCAGGAAACATTTTATAGCAAAAGTAGGGCAAGAAAACGACATGCTAGGCTACTCCATAATTGCAAACAGGGGCATGGATGGATAGAGCATAACCATATGTTCAAAACATCCAAACTGAAGTATCTCAAAATAAGCATGGATCTCTCTGTAGCATCAAGTTTACATGGCATAAAAATAACAGCAGAACAGGGCTGAAATCAGCAACATCACGAAGCCTAGTTTGCATGCTTGTGCTAGTCACCACAGAGATCACAAAAATACATGGCATACACCCCTGTAAAGATGGGATGGCATATTAGAAAACACATGTAGGACTCAAGTTCATAAGGTGCACACATCAGTCATGGCAAAGATGACAAAAGTGCATGTTCTGTTAAGAATCTGAAACTAACATCACATAGCCCTCTTATAACAGCATTTCTGGCATCAATATGAGCTCAAATGAAAATGATGCAATGAGATGAAATGATGTACTCGTCAAGGCGGACAATTCGGTATGCTACACGCCCAAAACGGAGCCATGGTTGCAAAGTTATGGGGCGATGAACATGCAACAAAATTTATGACAGATAAGGACTTAGACGAAAATCGGGGGAGGAAGAAAGTCAACCCTAGAGGATCTGGATCCGGCTCGCCGAGGAAGCCGAGGCGACGCCGGAGAAGAAGCGGAGGTGAGGTCGGGAGGCTGCCGGGTGAGGCCGGCGGATTCGCACCACCGGGGCGGCGGGGGACGCGACGGGGCCGGGCGGCGGCGCGGTGGCGGCGGTGGGCGGCGGGCGCGGCCGGTCGGCGCGACGGGCGGTGGCCGGAGCGGGAAGGCGGCGGCGAGGGCGATGGCGGCGGGCGCGGTTGCCGGGCGGCGCGGTGAACGGGCGCTGGCGGCGCGGATCTGGGCTGGGGCCCGGGCGGGCTCATGGGCGGGCGGCGATGGGCGCTGGCTCGCCACGTGGCGGCTCATGCGTTGGCCGGGCGGCGGAGGGCGGACGCGTCCGGCGCGGTCCGGATGTGTCCGGCGGCGCGGAGAGGAGCGGGGCTAGGGTTAGGGGTGGAGTTGATCCGGAATTTCGGGGGAGGAGGTGTTTTTATAGGTAGAAAGAGCTAGGAAGCTCCAAATGAGGTGTAGTTTTCGCCCACACGATCGTGATCGAACGGCGATGGACATGGAAGTGACTTAGATGGTTTATTGGGCTGTTTTGGAGGAGTGTTGGGCTGCAACACACAAGAGGCCTTCGCGGTTAAGCGGTTAACCGTTGGAGTATCAAACGAGCTCCAAATGACTCGAAACTTGACAGGTGGTCTATCGGTGGTGTATCAAGGCCACTTGGCAAGCCTCGGTCCATTCCGAGAACGTTCAACACCTGCTCACGAAAAAGAGACAAGAGGGGTGCGCCGGTGCATGTAGGAGTGTCGGATTGCAAAATGGACAACGGGGAAAAAGCTCGGAATAATGAGACGAACACGTATGCAAATGAGATGCACATGATGACATGATATGAGATGCATGACATGAACAAAATGCAAAACGAAAAACAAAAACCCAACCACGGAGGGAATACCATAGCACATAGCCGAAAATGGCAAGAGTTGGAGTTACAAATATGGAAAGTTACATCCGGGGTGTTACATCGCCAGTCTCCGCTTATTCCGCAGCTCCTGCTGTGAGTTACAAATATGAGCAACGACACCGGTATCAAATACCCAGGAGTTACTACGAGTACTGGTAAGGTACACATAAATTATATGTATATCAAATATACCTTTAGTGTTGCCGGCCTTCTTGTCTGCTAAGTATTTGGGGCAGTTCCGCTTCCAGTGACCCTTCCCTTTGCAATAAAAGCGCTCGATCTCGTGCTTGGGTCCATTCTTTGACTTCTTCCCGGCAACTGGCTTACCGGGCGCGGCAACATCCTTGCCGACCTTCTTGAAGTTCTTCTTACCCTTGCCCTTCTTGAACTTAGTGGTTTTATTGACCATCAACACTTGATGTTCTTTCTTGATTTCTACCTCTGCTGATTTCAGCATTGAAAATACTTCAGGAATAGTTTTCACCATCCCCTGCATATTGTAGTTCATCACAAATCTCTTGTAGCTCGGTGGGAGCGACTGAAGGATTCTGTCAATGACTGCCACGTCCAGGAGGTTAATGTCCAGCTAGGACAGGCGGTTGTGCAACCGGACATTTTGAGTATGTGCTCACCGATGTAACTATTTTCCTCCATCTTACAACTATAGAACTTGTCGGAGACTTCATATCTCTCGACCGGGCATGAGCTTGGAAAACCAATTTCAGCTCCTCGAACATATCATATGCTCCGTGTTACTCAAAACGCTTTTGGAGCCCCGGTTCTAAGCTGTAAAGCATGCCGCACCGAACGAGGGAGTAATCATCAGATAAGACTGCCAAGCGCTCATAACGCCTTGGTTCTCTCGATGGTGCTTCACCTAGCGGTGCTTCTAGGACATATTGTTTCTTGGCTGCTATGAGGATGATCTCGTGTTCCGGACCCATCCGAATAGTTGCTGCCATCATCTTTCAGCTTGGTTTTCTAGGAAGCGTTGAAGTTCATGGTGACATGAGCGTTAGCCATTTGACCTACAAGACATTTTGCAAAGATTTTAGACTAATGTTCATGATAATTAAGTTCATCTAATCAAATTATTTAATGAACTCCCGCTCAGATTTGACATCCCTCTAGTCATCTGAGTGTTACATGATCCGAGTCGACTAGGCCGTGTCCGATCATCATGTGAGACGGACTAGTCATCGTCGGTGAACATCTCCATGTTGATCGTATCTTCCATATGACTCATGTTCGACCTTTCGGTCTCTTGTGTTCCGAGGCCATGTCTGTACATGCTAGGCTCGTCAAGTTAACCTAAGTGTTTTGCATGTGTAAAACTGCCTTACACCCGTTGTATGTGAACGTAAGAATCTATCACACCCGATCATCACGTGGTGCTTCAAACGATTTAACTTTAGCAACGGTGCACAGTTAGGGAGAACACTTTCTTGAAATTATTATAAGGGATCATCTTATTTACTACCGTCGTTCTAAGTAAACAAGATGCAATCATATAGTAGTGACATGATATGGCCAATATCATATAGCTCCTCTGATCTTCATCTTCGGGGCTCCATGATCATCTTGTCACCGGCATGACACCATGATCTCCATCATCATGATCTCCATCATCGTGTCTCCATGAAGTTGCTCGCCAACTATTACTTCTACTACTATGGCTAACACGTTTAGCAATAAAGTAAAGTAATTTACATGGCGTTTCTCAATGACACGCAGGTCATACAAAAAACAAAGACAACTCCTATGGCTCCTGCCGGTTGTCATACTCATCGACATGCAAGTCGTGATTCCTATTACAAGAACATGATCTCATACATCACATATATATCATTCATCATTCATCACAACTTTGGCCATATCACATCACAAAACACTTGCTGCAAAAACAAGTTAGACGCCCTCTAATTGTTGTTGCAAGTTTTACGTGGCTGCAATAGGGTTCTAGCAAGAACGTTTTCTTACCTACGTGAAAGCCACAACGTGATTTGTCAACTTCTATTTACCCTTCATAAGGACCCTTTTCATCGAATCCGCTCTAACTAAAGTGGAGAGACAGACACCCGCTAGCCACCTTATGCAACTAGTGCATGTCACCGGTGGAACCTGTCTCACATAAGCGCACGTGTAAGGTCGGTCCGGCCGCTTCATCCCACAATACCGCTGAAGCAAGATAAGACTAGTAGCGGCAAGAAAGTTGACAACGTCACGCCCACAACAAATTGTGTTCTACTCGTGCAATAGAGAACTACGATAGACCTAGCTCATGATGCCTTTGTTGGGGAACGTTGCATAAAATAAAATTTTCCCACGCTCACCAAGATCCATCTATGAGTTCATCTAGCAACGAGAGAGAGAGAGAGATGCATCTACATACCCTTGTAGATCGCAGGCGGAAGCGCTCAAGAGAACGGGTTGAGGGAGTCGTTCTCGTCGTGATCCAAATCACCGAAGATCCTAGCGCCGAACGGACGGCACCTCCGTGTTCAACACACATACGGTCAGCGTGACGTCTCCTCCGTCTTAATCCAGCAAGGGGGAAGGAGAGGTTGATGAAGATCCAGCAGCACGACGGCGTGGTGGTGGATGCAGTAGGGCTCCGGCAGGGCTTCGCCAAGCAACCACGGGAGGAGGAGGAGGTGTAGCAGGGAAGGAGGCGCCAAGACTTAGGTCCGCTGCCTCCCTCCCCTCCTTATATAGGCCCCTGGGGGCGCTGCCCTGAGATGGGAATCTCCCAAGGGGCGGCGGCTGGGGTGGAGTGCCCCCAAGGCAGTGGGTGCGCTTCACCCTAGGGTTTTCAACCCTAGGCGCAGGGGGGCAAGGGGCGCACCAGCCCACTAGGGGCTAGTTCCTCCCACTTCAGCCCACGGGCCCTCCGGGATAGGTGGCCCCACCCAGTGGACCCCCAGGACCCTTCCGGTGGTCCCGGTACAATACCGGGTGACCCCGAAACTTTCCCGATGGCTGAAACCGCACTTCCAATATATAATTCTTTACCTCCGGACCATTCCGGAACTCCTCGTGACGTCCGGGATCTCATCCGGGACTCCGAAAAACATTCGGTTTGCTGCATACTCATATTCATACAACCCTAGCATCACCGAACCTTAAGTGTGTAGACCCTACGGGTTCGGGAGACATGTAGACATGACCGGGTCAATAACCAACAGAGGGATCTGGATACCCATGTTGGCTCCCACATACTCCTCGATGATCTCATCGGATGAACCACGATGTCGAGGATTCAAGCAACCCCGTATACAATTCCCTTTGTCAATCGGTATGTTACTTACCCGAGATTCGATCGTCGGTATCCCAATACCTCGTTCAATCTCGTTGCCGGCAAGTCACTTTACTCGCATCCGTAATGCATGATCCGTGACCGGACACTTGGTCACTTTGAGCTCATTATGATGATGCACTACCGAGTGGGCCAGTGATACCTCTCCGCAATACGGAGTGACAAATCCCAGTATCGATCCGTGTCAACCCAACAGACACTTTCGCAGATACCTGTAGTGCACCTTTATAGTCACCCAGTTACGTTGTGATGTTTGGTACACCCAAAGAACTCCTATGGTATCCGGGAGTTACACGATCTCATGGTCTAAGGAAAAGATACTTGACATTGGAAAAGCTCTAGCAAAACGAACTACACGATCTTGTGCTATGCTTAGGATTGGGTCTTGTCCATCTCATCATTCTCCTAATGATGTGATCCCGTTATCAACGACATCCAATGTCCATAGTCAGGAAACCATGACTATCTGTTGATCAACGAGCTAGTCAACTAGAGGCTCACTAGGGAGATGTTGTGGTCTAAGTATTCACACGTGTATTACAATTTCCGGACAATACAATTATAGCATGAATAAAAGACAATTATCACGAACAAGGAAATATAATAATAATCCTTTTATTATTGCCTCTAGGGCATATTTCCAACAAGAGTAACCCATGATCCTAACTCTTTGTGAATTTGCAGTCCAAAGCAAATCTTAAACCATGCACAAATTTAGGGGGAGCTCCAGCTTTTCACATACTTCTCAAAGCGACAATGTTCTTCACTCTTATTATCATTTGTCGAAGCTTTGATCTATATGTTGTCATCAATTACCAAAAAGGGGGAGATTGAAAGTGCAACTATCCCTAGGTGGTTTTGGTAATTCCTAACAACATATAGTTCATTGAGCTAATGCTATTTCAAGACTAATTTTTCAGGAAAGCTCAATGATTGGCATGGCATGGATGAGAAAAGTGGACACCTCAAAATACTAAGGACAAAAGGATTGGCTCAAGCTCAAAAGTTCAAGACTCTACATTTTCTATTTTAGTGATCTAAGATCACATTGAGTTTATAGGAAAAGCCAATACTATCAAGGAGGGATGAGGTGTTGCTTAATTAGGCTCTTGCTCAAAGTGCTTACTGATATGCTCCAAAGCCCTCAACTACTTTCTCACATCCACATATGACCCAAACCAAAAGTCAAACTCGGCCCCACCGATTCTTTCTATCCGGCGCCACCGAGTTCAGATGTCATAGCCACTGCCACAAACCCTAGGCAAATCGGTCTCACCGATAGGGATCTCGGACTCACCGAGATGGGGTTGTAATCTCTCTGTTTCCCTTTGTAACAATTTGGTCCCACCGAGATTGCAATGTAAACTCTCTGTTTCCCTTTTGTAACATTTCGGTGTCACCGAAATGAGCGAATCGGTCCCACCGAGTTTACTTGGCCAACTCTCCGGTTAGCTTATTACCAAAATCGGTCTCACCGAGTTTGTGTAATCGGTCTCACCGAGATTACGTTATGTCGTAACCCTAACCTTATCGGTCCTACCGAGTTGCATGTTGGTCCCACCGAAAATCCTAACGGTCACTAGATTTGCTGAATCGGTCTGACCAAGTTTATCAATTCGGTCCCACCGAGTTTGGCAAGTTGTGTGTAACGGTTAGATTTTGTGTGGAGGCTATAAATACCCCTCCACCTCCTCTTCATTCGTGGAGAGAGCCATCAGAACGAATCTACACTTCCAACCTACATTTTCTGAGAGAGAACCACCTACACTTGTGTTGAGACCAAGATATTCCATTCCTACCATATGAATCTTGATCTCTAGCCTTCCCCAAGTTGCTTTCCACTCAAATCTTCTTTCCACCAAATCCAAATCCTGTGAGAGAGAGTTGAGTGTTGGGGAGACTATCATTTGAAGCACAAGAGCAAGGAGTTCATCATCAACACACCATTTGTTACTGAGTGGTGTCTCCTAGATGGGCTAGGTGTCACTTGGGAGCCTCCGACAAGATTGTGGAGTTGAACCAAGGAGTTTGTAAGGGCAAGGAGATAGCCTACTTTGTGAAGATCTACCGCTAGTGAGGCAAGTCCTTCGTGGGCAACGACCATGGTGGGATAGACAAGGTTGCTTCTTCGTGGACCCTTCGTGGGTGGAGCCCTCCGTGGACTCGCGCAACTGTTACCCTTCGTGGGTTGAAGTCTCCATCAACGTGGATGTACGATAGCACCACCTATCGGAACCACGACAAAAACATATGTGTCTCCAATTATGTTTGAATCCTCCAAACCCTTCCCTTTACATTCTTGCAAGTTGCATGCTTCACTTTCCGCTGCTCATATACTCTTTGCATGCTTGCTTGAATTGTGTTAAGATTGCTCGACTTGTTCTAAGTTGCTAAAATCTGCCAAGAACTAAAATTGGGAAAAGGCTAGATTTTTATTTGGTCAAGTAGTCTAATCACCCCCCCTCTAGACATACTTTCGATCCTACATGCACCCTTGCCGGGACCTCGGCAAGACTCTTGCCAAAGACATCCGCGGGGCTGCAGCCCGGCCGGCACCTGCCCAAAGCTCCATCGCCGTTCCATCACAGCAGCCAACCCGCCAACAAGGCAAGCACCTGCATGGCGATGTGCAGCTTCCAGGCCAACTCAGCAAGCACCTGCGTGGTGGCATGCAGATCTTCGTGAAGACTCTGCCACCGCGCCGCTACGTCTTGAGCTTGCGTTGGTTTTCCTCGAAGAGGAGAGGATGATGTAGCACAGTAGCGTAAGTATTTCCCTCAATTATTGAGAACCAATGTATCAATCCAGTAGGAGGCCACGCGCAAGTCCCTCGTACCTGCACAAAACGATAGCTACTCGCAACCAACGCGATTAGGGGTTGTAAATCCCTTCACGATCACTTACCAGAGTGAGATATGATAGAGATAATATTTTTAGTACTTTTGGTATAAAGATGCAAAGTAAAAAGTAAAAGCAAAGTAAAAACAAAGCAAGTATTAAAAGTGATGGAGATTGATATGATGAGAATAGACCCGGGGGCCATAGGTTTCACTAGTGGCTTCTCTCAAGAGCATAGATATTCTACGGTGGGTGAACAAATTACTGTTGACCAATTGACAGAATTGAGCATAGTTATGAGGTTATCTAGGTATGATCATGCATATAGGCATCACGTCCGAGACAAGTAGACCGAAACGATTCTGCATCTACTACTATTATCTGCACTCATCGACCGCTATCCAAAGATGCATCTAGAGTATTAAGTTAAAACAGAGTAACGCCTTAAGCAAGATGACATGATGTAGAGGAATAAATTCATGCAATATGATAAATACCCCATCTTGTTATCCTTGATGGCAACAATACAATACGTGCCTTGCAACCCTTTACATCACACCGGGTAAGGACACCGCAAGATTGAACCCAAAGCTAAGCACTTCTCCCATTGCAAGAACTACCAATCTAGTTGGCCAACCAAACGGATAATTCGAAGAGACTTGCAAAGATAACTTAATCATACATAAAAAGAATTCAGAGAAGAATCAAATATTATTCATAGATAAGCTGGATCATAAACCCACAATTCATCGGTCTCAACAAACACACCGCAAAAAGAAGACTACATCGAATAGATCTCCACGAGAGAGGGGGAGAACATTGTATTGAGATTCAAAAAGAGAGAAGAAGCCATCTAGCTACTAGCTATGGACCCGAAGGTCTGAAGTAAACTACTCACACTTCATCGGAGGGGCTATGGTGTTTGATGTAGAAGCCCTCTGTGGTGGATGCCTCCTCCGGCGGAGCTCCGGAACAGGCCCCAAGATGGGATCTCATGGATACAGGAAGGTACGGTGGTGGAATTAGGTTTTTGGCTCCTGTTCTGATCGTTTTGGGATACGTAGGTATATATAGGAGGAAGGAGTACGTCGGTGGAGCGTCCGGGGCCCACGAGGTAGGGGCGCGCCTGGGGCGCCTCCACCTCGTGACCGCCTCGCACTTCTTTGAGTAGGGCCCAAGTCTCCTGGATCACGTTCGGTTGGAAAATCACGTTCCCGAAGGTTTCATTCCGTTTGGACTCCGTTTGATATTTCGTTTCTTCGAAACACTGAAATAGGCAAAAAAACAGCAATTCTGGGTTGGGCCTCCGGTTAATACGTTAGTCCCAAAAGTAATATAAAAGTGGAAAATAAAGCCCAATATAGTCCAAAACAGTAGATAAAGTAGCATGGAGCAATCAAAAATTATAGATACGTGGGAGACGTATCACGCGCCAACCCAGCAGCCAGCCAACATGGCACTACACGCCTAGTCAACTCGGACGCGCGTCGAGGCCAGGCAAGGCGGCGACAGCTGGGACGAGCTTCCTTGCCGTCCCCGATAAAGCAAGAAGGGCACGTCGGCAGCGCATTAAATGCATTTGTCCTACGGTGCCAGGAGATAGACTCGACCACTGAACAACTTTCCACCTCCTGTGTGCCACTGTGGCAGCCCCTTTGTCTATAAAAGGAGGCCCGCGACGTACTGAGAGAGGATTCAGACTTTTTGGACCCTGCATGCTTTAAAGCTAGTCCAAGAACACCAGATAAACATAAACCAGCAGGAGTAGGGTATTACGCATCACTTGCGGCCCGAACCTGGATAACCCCCCTGCGTTGATCTTCGAATCCTGCTCTTTTCACAGCCCCGCGCCCGCCAACCGTAGGAAAAGGGATTCTTCATGATCCCATAGGTGTCGTTTCCCCTGACAAGTGGGTTAGACTTACATGTGCTAGTCATATGCTCCATGATGCTCTCTTTATCTTTCAATTCTTATCTTTTATGCGAGCATCATTGAAATTATCATGCCTAGCTAAAAGGCATTAAAGAAAAGCGCTTGTTGGGAGACAACCCAACACTTTTACGTACTGTTTTTGTGTGTTCAAATGATTATGCTACTGCATTGATCATTTTTTTATTGATTTTGTTTCAATAAAGTGCCAAGTAAAGCCTTTGGGATCATGTTGGGTGATAGTTGATTTGATCTTGCTGAAAAATAGAAACTTTTGCGCTCATGAAAATAATTCTTATTTTTAACAGAAGAGTGCTTTTGAGTTGATTATTTTTGCAGAATTTTAATATCAAATTGCTCACGTGGTCCTAATTGTTTCATAATTTTTGGAGTAGAAGAAGTATGGTTTGAGTACAGATTACTACAGCCAGTTCTGTTTTTGACAGATTATGTTTTCAATGCATAGTTTGCTTGTTTTCTAGTTTCTATGGCTTATATTGCTCAATATAAATTGTGGAATTATATTCTAGAGTAGGCATTGTGTGGAAAAAATTATTAATCTTGTCTTTGACAGTACCAAAGTGAAACAGTTTGCTCTTTATCATACTAACCTATCTCACAAAGTTCTGTTAAGTTTTGTGTGATTGAAGTTTTCAAGTTTTGGGTAAGACGTCGATATGAGGATAATTAGGAGTGACAAGACCCTAAGCTTGGGGATTCCCAAGGCACCCCAAGGTAATATTCAAGGAAGATCCAAGCAACTAAGCTTGGGATGCCCTGGAAGGCATCCCCTCTTTCGTCTCCACATTATCGGTAACCTCGCTTGGAGCTATGTTTTCATTCGTCACATGATATGTGTTCTACTTGGAGCGTCATTTTATTTTGTTAGGATTTGCTTGCTGTTATTTATAATAATGTTTTGCATCTTTTATTTCAATAAAAATGTCAAGGATGGCCTTCACCATGCTTATTTTGCAAGTATACTTGTTGTTGTTTCAAAACAGAAAGTTTACCGCTGTTGCAAAAATTCCTTAGAAAAGTCACAATGTTATAAAATGTTGAAACTTTATATTAAGCTCTGACAAATTTTATATAGTGTGGTAAAATTTTAATAATTTTTGGAGTTAGGGAAGTATGATGAATCTTGCATTCTTTACAGACTTTACTGTTTTGGCAGATTGCTGTTATGGTTGCATTGTTTGCATATGTTTGCTTGTTTAATGATTCTATTTGAGGATAGGAGTATTAAATATGCATAGGAATTTAGTATGCAATGTCAAATAATAATTTTAGTGATTTGCTGCAGTAGAGAATGATAAGGTTTTTGCATTGGTTTATACTAACTTATCTCATGAGTTCTTGTTGAGTTTTGTGTGGACGAAGTTTTTGATATTTAGGGAAACCGTGATATGAGAGGAATTAAGGAGACACAAAAGCTCAAGCTTTGGGATTCCCAAGGCATCCAAAGATAATATTTCAAGAAGTCTCAAGCATCTAATCTTGGGGATGCCCCGTTAGGCATCCCACCTTTCTTCATCAACAATTATCGGTTAGTATCGGTTGAGCCTAAGTTTTTGCTTCTTCACATGAGTTGTGCTATCCTTGAAAGGTCATTTTTTTGCTTGCTATTTTAATAAAATACTTAGATCTGAAAGTTATTTAAATAAAATAGAGTCCTCAAATAGTTGCTAGAGAGGCTAGGTAAGCGGCATTCACATCCTGTCAACAAAGCTCTTTTCTATGGAATTGCTCTAGTGCTTCACTTATATATTTTTGAGCACGGTGTGCTTTAGTATTTTTGAAGAAATTATCTTTTGCTTCACTTAAATTAATTTGAGAGAAATAAATATTGTGCTTATGATCTTCACTTACATCTTTTGGAGTAGCTTGTCATTTACTCTTGTGCTTCACTTATATCCTATGAGTAAATTGTTGAATAAATTTAATGTCATGAAGGTGAAATCATATCATGCCTAGTGGTAGCTTCACATTGGGTTTAGAAAGTGAAATCTTTTGAGGCTTAACAATCACAATATTTGTCATACAAGCAATTCATGAATGATTAGTATAAGGAAGAGAACTTTCACATGCAAATACACTATCCTGGAAATCTTTTGTGATTGTGAGCCCCCATCAAAATATTATATGCCAAAATTGTTGACGTTGGAAAAGGAAGACAAAGTAATGATTTATGTTTGTTCATATTCACATAGAAGTTATATAGTCATAGATCCTTCAACATGTGGTGCTTGCCCCCCCATGTTTGCTAGCCAAAAATTCCGCACCAAGTAGAGATACTACTTGTGCATCCAAAAACCCTTAAACCCAAATCTTATTTTCAAGAGTCCACCATACCTACCTAAGGAGTGAGCAAGATCCTTCAAGTAAGTTGTCATCGGTGCAACAAGGCAATAAAAAATGCTTCTGAAAGTGTGAGATCATTTAGTGTAAGAGAAAATTGAGCGTGGTACGAACTTGTGATGGCAAAGAATAAAAGCGATAGACTGCATAATAAAGGTTGCTATCATAAGGTGCAATATAACATGACGTGCTTTTGCACTAAGGGGTTGAGCATACAAACAAATAAGCGCATGGAAGCCTCTGCTTTCCTCTGCGAAGGGCCTATCTTTTACTTTTATGCATTTACTTTTATGCATTTACTTTTATGCAAGAGTCAAAGTTTTTCTCTCTATTCCTTTTTATTTTTTCCTTTGGCAAGCATCATGTGGTGAGGAAAGATCTAGGCACATACGTCCAGTTGGATATGGGTGGCATGAGTTATTATTGTTGACATCACCCATGAGGTGAATACGTTGGAAGGCGCTACTATAAGCCCCTATCTTTCTATGTGTCCGGTTGAAACGTTTTGCTCATGTGTATGCGGTGAGTGTTACCAATCATAGAAGACTATATGATGGCTGAGTATGTGGAGCTCTTACTTAGACTCTGTTCAATAAGTTGAATTGCAATTGCTTGGTGACTAAGAACATAGGTTGTTGAGTTTCAAGAGAGTTCATTGTTTGAACCTTAACATGTGAATTGGTTGCTACTATAACATGAGAAGTTTTATAAGAAATAATTGTCGTTATGATGCTAGGAAAAGTGATTGAAATTATCATTGATCAAACTTATGCACTTTGCTAGCATTCACACTTCATAAATTATTTCTTTTATCATTTACCTACTCGAGGACGAGTAGGAATTAAACTTGGGGATGCTGATACGTCTCCAACGTATCTATAATTTATGAAGTATTCATGCTGTTTTATTATCATTCTTGGATGTTTTACAATCATTTTGTAGCAACTTTATATCATTTTTTGGGACTAACCTATTGACCCAGTGCTAGTTGCTATTTTTTGCTTGTTTTTTACATCGCAGGAAATCAATATCAAACGGAGTCCAAACACCGCGAAACTTTTTGGAGATTTTTTATGGACCAGAACATCCAGGATGGGCTAGAGCACCACCTGGGCGGTGCCCCGAGGGGGGCATAACCCACCAGGGTGTGCCTGGGGGGCCAGGCGCGCCCAGGTGGGTTGTGCCCACCTCGGTGGCCTGCTGCACCCCCTCTTTACCCTATAAATTCGGAAATATTCCAAAAACCCTCAGGGTTAACCTAGATCAGAAGTTCCGCCGCCGCAAGGCTATGTAGCCACCGAAAACCAATCTAGACCCTTTCCAGCACCCTGCCGGAGGGGAAATCATCTCCGGTGGCCATCTTCATCATCCCGGCGGCCACCACGATGAGGAGGGAGTAGTCCACCCTCGACGTTGAGGGTTTGTACCAATAGCTATGTGTTTAATCTCTCTCTCTCTCTCTCTCTCTCTCATGTTCTTGAGATGTCACGATCTTGATGTATCGCGGGCTTTGTTAATATAGTCAGATCATATGGTGTTTTCCCCTCTCTATCTTGTGATGAATTGAGTTTTCCGTTTGAGGTTTCTTTTATCGGATTGAATACTTTTATGGATTTGAGAACACTTGATATATTTCTTGCAATTGAATACTCGTGGTGACAATGGGGTATCGTATTTATTCACTTGATATATGTTTTGGCACTCAACTTGCGGATTCCCGAGGTGACATTGGGGTAATCTATGCATAGGGGTTGATGCACGTTCTTGTCTTTGTTTCTCTGGTAGAAATCTTGGGGCACTCTTTGAAGTTCTTTGTGTTGATTGAGTATTATGAATATGAATTTGCTTTGGTGTTATTTTAGTACGAACTCTAGGATAGATCAAATGTAAAGAATAGCTTTGTGTTATTTTAGTACGAACTCTTGAATAGATCGAATAGAAAGAATAGCTTTGAGGTGGTTTCGTACCCTACAAACAATTTATTCTTATGTTCTCCGCTAGATAGGAACTTTGGATTGATTCTTCATCGCACTTTGAGGGATGGTTATATGATCCAATTATATTAGCATCGTTTAGAGATTGCACTAGAGAAAGTACGGACCCTAGGCCTCATTTTCAAGCATTGCAATACCGTTTTTGTGCCCGTTTACTATTTGCTACCTTGCTGTTTTTATTTATTCAGATTATAAAAATATATTTCTGCCATCCATATTACACTTTTATCACCATCTCTTCGCCGAACTAGTGCACCTATACAATCTACCATTGTATTGGGTGTGTTGGGGACACAAGAGATTTCTTGTATTTGGTTGCAGGGTCATTTGAGAGAGACCATCTTCATATTACATCTCTCACAGATTGATAAACCTTATGTCATCCACTTGAGGGAAAATTGCTACTGTCCTACAAAACTCTGTGCTTGGAGGCCCAACACGTGTCTACAAGAATAAAGTTGTGTAGTAGACATCAGTATCATGCATGAATGAGTTCTGAAGAGCGAATTTTATTCCTTTTTCTTGTCGGTTTGACCTCACAATGCAAAATCAATAAAGCGGAAGGAAATTGGTAAGGCATTGGATGATGGTGGTCCTTCCAAGCAACTGAAGCGGAGGGTCTCTATGGATTCTACTCCGCCATCCTCCCAACAAGATTCGCAAGACAACGCAAGGCTAGACAGTCAACGTAGTTGTGTAGATGATGAGCACATCTCCCCTACTCCACCATCACAGGTGCTTGCTCTAACTTGGCACTATTATATGTGGTTGCATGTTGCGTACGATGTCTAGGTTGTATTGCTTCTAACTTTGTTGAAGTGCATATGCTTACTTTACGCATAATGCCTATGAATATGACACGTGTTCCTGTTTCTAGAACATACTATATCTGATCACACCAGTTTCTTACATCGGACTACTGTTCTTGCATATCCTGCATCAGTCACTTATGATAAGGCACCTTTAAGTCACCACTGTGATATTGGTTGTGTCTTGCATATGATTTCTAGCATGTACTGCTTCTAATTTGTTGAAACGCCAGACAGTTTGAACTTAGCAAAATTATATTGGTTGCACCTTTCATATGGTGTCTAGCTTGCAGTGCTTCTAATTTGTTGAAATGCCTTCTGCTTAGTTACCACATCGTAGGTCTGAATATGTCACGCCGTCTTGTTTTTCGTACATATTCCATCCTCGTATCATGTGTTTTCCTTTCATCCGAGTAGTGTTCATCAGTATCATGCATGAATGAGTTCTGAAGAGCGAATTTTATTCCTTTTTCTTATCGGTTTGACTTCACAATGTAAAATCAATACAGCTGAAGGAAATTAGACCAGCAGTGGATGATGGTGGTCCTTCGGAGCAACTCAAACAGAGGGTCTCTACAGGTTCTACTCCGTCATCCTCCCAACAAGATTCGCAAGACAACACAAGGCTGGGAAGTCAACGTAGCTGTGTAGATGATGAGCACATCTCCCCTACTCCACCATCACAGGTGCTTGCTCTAACTTGGCACTATTATATGTGGTTGCATGTTGCATATGATGTCTAGCTTGTATTGCTTCTAACTTTGTTGAATTGCATCTTCTTAGTTTACACATAATGTCTGTGAATATGAACCATGTTCCTGTTTCTAGAACATACGTGTAGATGATGAGCACATCTCCCCTACTCCACCATCACATGTGCTTGCTCTAACTTGGAACTGTTATATGTGGTTGTGTGTTCTGTATGATGGCTAGTTTGTATTGCTTCTGATTTTGTTGAATTGCATCTGCGTAGCTTACAACTTATACCTGCAACGATCACTTACCGATAAGACAAATTTAACTTGGGAGTGTGATGTAGGTTGCATCTTGCATTGTCTTCTAGCTTGTACTGCTTCTAATTTCTTGAAATGGCACTTACGACGAGACACTTTTTACCTGATAGAGTGATAATGGTTGCATGTTCATATGGTGCCTAGCTTTCATTTCTTGTAATTTTGTTGAAATGCCTTCTGGTTACTATTTTTCATACATATTTCATCCTCCTATCGTACGTGTGAATATGCAATGCTGTCTTTTTTTGTATATATTCCGTCCTCCTATCCTGTGCTTGCCTTACATCAAAGTAGTATTCGTCTGTATCATGCATCAATCTGTTATGCAGAGCTAATTTTATTCATCTTCTTGTGGTTTTGACTTCATAAGGCAATATCTGAAAATAGGAAGGAAAAGAGTAAGTTAGGGGATGTTGGTGGTCCTCCGGACCGATGCAAACAGAAACTCTCTAGATTTGCCACTGCTACTGCTAACGAAGTTGAAGTTCCAAGTCTACACGATGAGTTCATCTCCCGTACTCCACCATTACAGGTGCTTGATCTAAGTTGACAGTGTGATAATTGGTTTCATGTTGCATATGTTGTCTAGCCTGTATTTCTTCTATTTTGATTAAATTGCACCTGCTGAGTTTATACGTTATACATGTGCATATGACATGCCTTTCTGTGTCTAGAATACACTTCATCTATCTATCATACCATGTTCTTACATCAAAGTACTGCTGTTGTGTATCCCGCATCAGTCACTCATGATTGGACGCTTTTAACATGCAATTTGATAGTGGTTGCATCTTGCATTGATTTATATGTTGTACTGCTTCTAATTTTTCAAAATGCCGCTTATGACAAGACACTTTTAACTTGGCAGTGATATTGGTTGCATCTTTCATATGGTGTCTAGCTTGCATCACTTCTATTTTCATGAAATCCTTCTGCTTAGTTTACACATACATCGTAGCTGTGAATATGTCACGCCGTCCTATTTTTCTTACATGTTCCATCCTCATACTGTTGTCTTACATCAAAGTATTGCTTGTCTGTATCATGCATCAATGAGTTCTGAAGAGCGATTTTATTCTTTTGTGTTGTGGGTACGGCTTGACATGGCAAAGTAAAAAAAGAGCAAGGAAAATAATATAGTAGGGAATGGTGTTACTCGTCGGGTGAAACGGAAAAGGATCTGCCCTCGAGATTCTGCTGGTACTTATAGTGCAGTAGAAGGTCCAAGTCCACCGGCTCAATCTACACACAATATCACCTGATCCACCAGCTGCAGCATCTGCTTCAACTGTACCAGCATCTCAACGAATTAATCGTCGTTTGCTCCGGAACTGGCCAGTTCCCAAGCTGCCTTCACACCTAACACTACTTCCGAAGCACTGCTGACACAACATGACTTGGCAAGATCAGATGAACCTCATGAGCATCAACACCAAGATGGTACCTGACCAAGTCAAGTTGCAGTTGCATGCTCCTTTATATGTACTCTCAAAGTTTGATGTGCACTAACACTTTCCATATTCGTTGTTGAACTAGCACCACGGCGCAAGTGGAAACAGATATCAGGGATAATGCTTGACAGATTAACAAATTCTAAAGGAGGAAGAATGGAGATCCATTTTGAGGCAGGTTTTAAAAGGCCACGTGATGCTACAGAGTCAGCCAAGTTAGTATTAGAGGCAGCCGTTGCCGTTAGGTGTCATGCACGTATCCTCCCAACGTGGATCCAGTACAGGAATGAGAATGACAATACCCAGTTTAACACCTTCCTTGACCATTTATCCGTAAGTAATGTTATTCATCGCAATTTGTAATATTGTCTTGCTCTGTCCCATACTTTCTAGCTTCCTCCTAATAAGACTCACATTCTTTTTTCAATAGATGAGGTTCAAGTTGGATCCGAAAGATGGTGCAACTAAACAAGCATGCACTCATGTTTTTCAGTCAACTCTGCGACAGTATCGGTACCACCTTAGAAAATCTCACTTTGAAGTCAAGGCTAACAATTAAATCGCCCAAACATCTCTAGTGGAATATATTACATATGAAGACTGGACAACCCTTGTTAAACACTGGTCTGATCCTAAGTCAGGTAGGGTATATGTATTTGATCAGACCACATATTGAACTTGTATTTATGTATGTGCCTTACAAGTGTATCTTCTTATAGGCTAACTATTTGAAGAACAAGACCAACCCTTCTAAAGTGAAATTCCAACAGACAACAGGATCTCGTAGCTATATTGCACACTGCGAGGCTTTTGTAAATAGCTGCTAGTTCCTTCTTTTTTTTGTGCCATATTATCGTATCTATGTTGACTTGTTACAAATACAGAGGAAAGCCCGTGCCGACCAAAACGAATCTGAACTGAATGCAGTGCAAATCTTCAAGGATTGCCACACCAGCAAGATGAAGGGCACGAGCACACTAGTTCAAGCCGCTGTTGTAAGTCCTTACCCCTCATGCCTTTGAACTGATTGGTACTGTGATGTGTTCATTTAACTACTTGGTTTGCAGCCAATGTCAGTTACTCTGTTCACTTTTATACACAGTTGTCTTAACGTATCATTTCACCTTACATGGTTTAAAAGAGATGAAGGATATTCTTTTGGTCTTGATCTGTAATCTAGTTGTGATGTTCACATGCGCACACAATGATACAATAGCCTGTTTGTTTTATATTTGTTTTCCCATGATATGAATGATGTCATACTATGTTCATCCTACTTTAAACCATGTCTCTTTATCCTTAGATGTCAACGAATGTGAGGAAATAGACAATACAGTAGGCATGCTACATGGACATATGTTCCGAAAGTGATTTTATTATGTAGTTGGCACTACAGTACATGCGAATGTATTACAGTAGTTCACCAAAATAAGTTATGTATAAATGTGAAACCTACTTTGTTTGTTTTTGTCTCATTAATAACTTATCTGGTACACTAATCTACAAGTTCAAACTTTCAGAAAGCTATGAAACAAATGATTGAACAGCCACAACCACCTGAAGGTGACGAGGCTACCACAGGCACAATGTCACCTCTTGCTGCAGTGCGCTAGTATATCTCCACTAACAGTGCAAAAAGCACCTTCCTGCGTAATTCTGGGTTGGTTGTCAAGGTAACCTCGTCCAAATCGCCTACTGAAAAAAATCTTCCAGCTAGACAGAGTGATATATCTGTGCTCCAGACAAAAGTCCAATCCCTAATGGACGTCGTTTTGGAAACAAGAATAGTGGTTGACAAATTTCGTCAAGATATGAATGGTTTTGAAACCAGACTATCAAATATTTGCTTCGTTGTTCAAGAGCAATGGCGGAAAAAGGGGAAGATCGTGCTGCTCCATCAGATTCTACAGCCTGAAACATTAGCACTCAGGTCAAATGATTTGTGCTTCTATAGATCTAATGGTGCTTTTATTAGCAAGGACTGTAAACTTTATGCCAACAGTCCTTTTGTTGTATGGTTGGAATTTATTTTGTTGTGATACAACATTTATGATGCTGCCAAAGGCTGCAGTAGTTACGACGCTATTTTTGTATAGTGTAGGTTTATCTTAGTAATGTATTCGGTCGAAAGCTACGTAGGAGCCCAACATGCCAACATTCGTCGGGTGCATTCCAATTGGGCTAAAAACGATTATGGGCCAAAATTTGCATGTAGCCCCCTAAAAATATTTGGGCCTAAATCAGCATAAGCTTTCATATTTTCCTGGTAGGTCTGCGCCCATAGTGGGCCTTTAACAGGCGTAAACATAATTTGGGCCCTCAGTACCAATAGGCCGTTTACAGGTGTAAATATCTCGAGCCCATAAAAAACATGGGCCTTTAATAGGCCGAAAGTGAGATTGGGCCTGATTGTGCCAAATAACCCACTGATCTTAGGAGGCCAAAATGGTGGCTTATAATTCAGATCGTTCACAGGCCGAAATTCAGACGGGCCATAAATGCGCTGACCTACTACATGGGCCTTTAACAGATCGGAAGTTCGGTCGGGCTTGATTAGTGTCATTTTTATATGGGCCGTTAATAGGCCCGATGTGACGTTGGGCCACATATGGCCCATGGATTTCGTCCGACATTAACATGCCGAAAGTCACAATAGCCTGAAAGTGGCCCAAATCTATAGTGGGCCTCTACCAGGCCGAATGTCAAACATGGACGAATATGACCCAAATCCTTCACGGTCGTTTACGGGCCGAAAGTTTCAATGGCATATAAATGGGCCCAAATGGAGCAGGACTGAGGGAGTCCCAGATTAGGGGGTGTTCGGATAGCCGGACTATCACCGTTGGCCGGACTCCTGGACTATGAAGATACAAGATTGAAGACTTCGTCCCGTGTCCGGATGGGACTTTCCTCGGCGTGGAAGGCAAGCTTGGCGATACGGATATGTAGATCTCCTACCATTGTAACCGACTCTGTGTAACCCTAACCCTATCGGTGTCTATATAAACCGGAGGGTTTTAGTCCGTGAGGACGAACAACAATCATACCATAGGCTAGCTTCTAGGGTTTAGCCTCTCGATCTCGTGGTAGATCTACTCTTGTACTACCCATATCATCAATATTAATCAAGCAGGAGTAGGGTATTACCTCCATCGAGAGGGCCCGAACTGGGTAAAACATCGTGTCCCTTGTCTCCTGTTACCATCCGCTTAGACGCACAGTTCGGGACCCCCTACCTGAGATCCGCCGGTTTTGACACCGACATTGGTGATTTCATTGAGAGTTCCTCTGTGCCGTCGCCGTTAGGAAGGATGCCTCATCTCGTCTTTAAAGACGATACTATCGCCAAAGGAGCCTTGGCCACCGGTCAGACTCTTCGGCTAGGTGGTTTTCTTATGACCGCCAGTTCGGCTACCGCGCCGACGGTGACTTCTCGGGTCATCGAAACCAATCTTCACGTTAACTCGGAACTTGCCGAGCAGTTAGATCCGATCGAGATCTCCTCCGTAAACGAGCTCTTCGATCGCATCGCCGCCCTGGGAGTCGCCACGGACTACGACCGGATCGGGCCTAAAACCGACCTGAGAGAGATCAACTCTCCCGAGGCTACCTTTCACGCCCAATATGCGACCCTATCCAAAAGGAACTCGAAGGTCCCACCAAGGATAGTCCCGCATATTGAAACTCTTTTGCAAGGTGGATATCATTACATCAACATTACATAATACATAGGGATACAACCAAGACATACAATATCACATGAATACAACAATACAACATACAAGATCAACATCCGACTACGGATGAATCATAAAAAGAAACTCAAACAATATCCACCCTGCTAGCCCAGGCTGCCGACCTGGAACCTATCCCCTGATCGAAGAAGAAGCAGAAGAAGGACTCCAACGTAAGCAAACATCACTCTCGCGTGATGATCATCGCATAACCTGTACCTGCAACTGATGTTGTAGTAATCTGTGAGCCACGAGGACTCAGCAATCCCATTACCATGGGTATCAAGACTAGCAAAGCTTAATGGGAAAGGAAGGGGTAAGGTGGTGAGGTTGCAGCAGCGAATAAGCATATATGGTGCCTAACCAACGCAAATAAGAGCGAGAAGAGAGCAAGCGGAACGGTCGTGAATCTAGCAATGATTAAGAAGTGATCCTGAACTCCTACTTACGTCAAACATAACCCAGAAACCGTGTTCTCCTCTCGATCCACCCCGAAAATAGACACTCACGGTTACGCACACGGTTGGTGTATTTTAGAAGAGTTTACTTCAAGTTTAATACAACCGGATATTAACAAATTCCCATCTGCCACATAACCGCGGGCACGGCTTTCGAAAGTTCAAACCCTACAGGGGTGTCCCAACTTAGCCCATGATAAGCTCTCGCGATCAACGAAGGATATTCCTTCTCCCCGGGAAGACCCGATCAGTCTTCGAATCCCGGCTACAAGACATTTCGACAGTAATAAAACAAGACCGGCAAAGCCGCCCGATGCGCCGACAATCCCGATAGGAGCTGCACATATCTCGTTCTCAGGGCAACACCGGATGAGACATCCTACGAGTAAAACCAGACCTCGAGTTTCCCCGAGGGGGCCCCGCAGTCTACTCGGTTCAGGCCAACACTTAGACAAGCATTGGCCCGGGGGGGGGGCTAATAAAGATGACCCTTGGGTTAATTACTCCCAAGGGAAAGGTAGGTGGTGGTGAGGCAAATGGTAAAACCAAGGTTGGGCCTTGCTGGAGGAGTCTTATTCAAAGCGAACTGTCAACGGGGTCCCATAAATCACCCAACCGCGTTAGGGACGCAAAATCCGGGAACATAATACCGATATGACGGAAACTAGGGCGGCAAGAGTGGAACAAAACACCAGGCATAAGGCCGAGCCTTCCACCCTTTACCAAGTATATAGATGCATTAATAATATAGGAGATATTGTGATATCCCAACAATAAACATAATCCAACATGGAGCAATCTTCATCTTCACCTGCAACTAGCAACGCTATAAGAGGGGCTGAGAAAAGCGGTAACATAAGCCAAACAACGGTTGCTAGGAAGGGTGACAATGGTTAGAGGTTCATGGCAATTTGGGAGGCTTGAGCAGCAAGTGATAGGTAGCGCAGCATGGCGAAAGAACGAAGCATCTAGCATAGCAATGATAGTAATGAGATCCAAGGTGACGGTCATCTTGCCTGAAATCCCGCAAGGAAGAAGAACAAGTCCATGAAGAAGATGAAGCCACGAAGACGAACCAAGCGTAGACGAACGAATTCTCACGATCGCAACGAAACGGGAACTATCGAGAAGAAGCACACAACATGGTAAACACACCACACATATACAAGACATGATGCACAACAAGCATGATGCATGGCAAAGCTAGATGAGACTACTCATGTCAAGAGATGATGCATACAAGAACAACACATCAAGACAAGATTAAATGAGGCCGGAAACAACATATAACAAATCCGGTAAGTCCTCATATGCAAATTTCGAATTTGGTCCAGACCTGAATAAACCTTATGTTCAAGTTGTTAAACAGCAAGTTAAGATGCACCAAGAGAATCTACACGAAATTCTAGTCAAGTTACATATAAAGTTCATTTAATTCGGAGCTACGGCCTAGAAGATATGAGCAAAACAAGTTAAACATGGCATTGATGCAAAATGCATACAAACATCAAGCAAACACCTCAAAACAAGGATGTAACATGATAATAAAAAACTACATGCAAAATCAAGCAAGTTTCATATAAAGCACACTCAAAAAGGAGTAACGGTTCAACACACACTCTATACAAGTTTAAAGGACAAGCTGTCCAAAACAGCAACTAGGCATATTGCAAGCATCAAAACAATATGCTACAGCATCTCAACGTGAAAACAAAAGGCAAGGGCATGACGTATAGGTAAAGCATGACAAAACATGAACACTGAGCTATCTCCAAAAATCACTAGAATATGCTCAAAAGGACATGGCAAGATTGCAAATAATAACAGTTTCAGGCTTTGCAGAAATAACATTAGGTTGCAATCTTTAGAGATATCAAACAACATGTTACAGTAACTTATCAATGCAAACAAAGGCATGGCATGAATCTACTAATTGCATATAACAAAAGTCCTTTACTAATCATGAGCCGAAAAGGATCAGAAGATATGATGGCACCCATGTAAACATGGCAAGTTATATTACAGATTCATACATGGCAGGAACAACAATAAGTAGGCATGTTGGTGAGCTTGAACCACTCACCACAGAGCAATACATGGCATGGCAAGGCAACCAATAGTAAGAAGACATGTTTATGAAGCTAAACATGGCAAGAGAAAGTTCATAGGGTGCATGGATCACTAGCAAAGCTCATGGCAAAACTGAACTTAATGTCAACAGGCTGACAGCAACATTATTTAGCAACTTGAGAGCAAGATTACAACAATTTACAGCAGACTATAATTGCAACAAAGGGCATGGCTGGATAGAGCATTCCATGTATAACAAATCATCCTTAGTGAACATCTCCAGATTATGCATAGAATGACTTGTAGCAGCAGGTTTACATAGCATCATAATATAACAGAATCAGCCTAGCAAAACAGCAACAGCAAGTACCCTACTTAACAAGCTCGATGCACTCACTACAAGACCCACACAAATCCATGGATGACACCACTGTAAATATGGCATGACATAGCACAAAACACATGTAGATCTCATGCTCATGAGATGCACACACAAAATGCAACAAAAATGACAAATCATCAAGTTATAACAGTTTCAGCAGGTTAACATCATATAGCACTCTTGCAACGATGATTAAGGCATCAAGATGGACTCAAACATACATGGTACAATGGAATGAAATGAATAGCATCTCCTGGTGAACATTTTGATATATCATACATGCAAAATGGAGCTACGAGCAGAGAGTTATGGCATCACAAACATGCACACATAATGTCAATTTTCAGGGACTTTGGCGATTTTCCAGAAAAAAAACAGGTGAGCGCATAGTAACTATACGTCGCCCGGGGCGGGATTTCGTGGGTTCTCACCTAGCGGGCCAGGCCCAGAGCGCGGAGAGGAAGAAGACCAGCTGCTGGGCCGGGGAGATGGGCCAGCGGGGGGGCACGTGCAGAGGCACGGCTGCGCGTGTGCCCGCACGCTCGCACGGTCATGGAAGGCCGCGCCGGCGGCGGCTTCCGGCAATGTAGGGGCGGCGGCGAGGCAGGGGTGGTCCGGCCAGACCGCCGAGGTCGGGAACGGGCAGATCTGGCCTTGGGGAGCGAGGATCCGGCGATGGCGGCGAAGACCGGGATCCATGGGCGGCGGCGGAGCTACTGGCGGGGCGACCATCCATGCCGGCGGCGGCAGCGGTTCCCTGCAGGGGAGGGCAGAGAGGGAGGAGGAGGAAGGAGGCGAGGCGTTGCCCTGGGGGTCGCCGGCAGAGGCTCCGGTGGCCGGCGATGTAGGCAGCGGCGCAGACGAGCTCGGGATCGGGCTCCTTCCAATCCAGACGAGCGAGGAAGGGAGCTCGGGGCTGCGGGCTCACGCGCGGGGGAGCGGCGGCGTGAGATCCGGTCCTGCGCGGGCCGGATCTGGGCTTCGGCGGGCCCGCGGCGACTGGAGGCGTGGGGGAGGACAGGTGGAGGGCGCTGGTTGGGCGAGGGCGAGAGGCTGGCGGCGGCTGACCATTCCGAGCGCGCCAAGTGGCGGGAGCAGGTGGAGGGCGGCGGTGCTGACGTGGTGGCGGCGGGGCTGCGGTCGGGCGCGGATCCCGAGGAGGGTGGCGGCGGGACAGAGGTAGGGGAAGGCTAGGGGGTAGGTTTTGACCAAAATGGAGAGGGGTGTCTATTTATAGCAGGTAGGCTAGGTTAGGGGGGTTTTGGGGCTTTCAGAGCCCTCCGATCGCGATCCGATGGTTCCGGTCGGAGGGGAGGTTTAGGTGGACTGTGAAGAGTAGTTGGGCTGAGAGGAGAGAAGAGAAGTTGCAGCCCGGCGGCAGTTTCGGAGACCGAAACGTCCGACGAAGGTACCGACAGCGGTACCGCTATATGTTTAACGGTTGGGCAGTCAAACGGACTCCGAATGCGACGAAACTTGACAGGCGCTCTGTCTACACTATAATAAGACCGCAAGCCAAGCTTCAACCCATTCCGAGAACATTTAACACCCGCACACGAAAAGAGGCAAAAGGGGGCGCCGGGGGACATAGGAGTGCCGGATTGCAAAACGGACAACGGGGAAAATGCTCGGATGCATGAGACGAACACGTATGCAAAATGAGATGCACATGATGACATGATATGAAATGCAGATGATGACATGGCAAAATGCAACACGCAAGCAAATGACATGGCAACGACGGCGATCAACTGGCAGACACCTGGCGCATCGGATCCGGGGCGTTACACTACCCATCATGTTGCTGTGATAGAGGAGCAATACGGCGATTCTTCCTCTATATTAAGGACTAGCTACGTCCGGATTCCCGATCCCTCCATGCCGGATTGCCGCAGAGGGACGGATGTCGATCAAGCCCTGAACTTAAAGTCAGGCGGCAGGTTGGATTCATTGGATAGCATTCAAAAATCCAAACTTCCAAGTTCGAAACTTCGCCCTCGAGTCTTAAATTGACGGGTTTTGATTTAATTCCACCCGCCCACCCAAACTTTAGCGATCTATCCCGAATTCGCAAGAGCCCGCTGAAACAAGACATCATTACTCGCCGATTCCTCCCGGTTATGGACAGGATAAAGGACTGCCGAGAGGAGGACTATAATCTCACTTTTCTGCAATAATTGCACGGACAAGGGAATCTTAAACGCCATAAGTCGTCGCGAAATTACACGCTTTGCTGACTTGGTGACCATAGTACAAAAGTACTATGCGATGGGGAGTGCTTGGAAAACCGAAAGTAAATTTTTGGATAATCCGGCCCCGAATACAGCCCTAGTCCGAAATAAAAGGGTGCACCATCACCAAGCACCTGGGTTATACACCAAAAAACAAAAACCCCCTAAAGGGTACAGAACCGTACTGGAGGGTTGGCTAAACGGACCCTGCAAAATTCATAGCACAGAGGGCGCCACTCCAACTCATAGCCTTCGAGCATGTTGGATACTACGGCAGGTGGCCAAAAGTGGCGAAGAGCTTCTAGCCTCAGAATCCCAGCCCAGCAACACCAGTACGGTGTTAACAGTCTTCGAGACTTTCGCATCAAATAACATGCGGAAACAAACACTCCGCAACCTTGCCGAAGTCTACCAAGTAGCAACAATAAATCCATGGAGTGACACGGCTATTACCTTTAATGCCAAGTGATTTAACCCAAATTCGAACAGCCCGAGCACCAGCCGCATTGGTCCTCAGTCCAATAGTGGAAGGCTTTCTCCTTACTAAGGTACTCATGGATGGCGGCAGTGGACTAAACCTCATCTACGAGGAAACCCTCCGAAAAATGGAAATAGACTGGAACCGCATTGAGCGAAGCAGCACAACCTTTAGAGGAATAATCCCTAGCCGGGAAGCATGCTGCACAGGAAAAATCACACTGGACGAAGTGTTCGGCTCGACGGACAATTACAGGTCCGAGGAGGTCACATTTCAAGTGGCCCTGTTCAGCAGCGGATATCATGCTTTATTAGGGCGAGAGGCATTCACAATTTTTCAAGCTATACCCCATTATGGGTACATGAAGCTTAAAATGCCCGGACCTAACGGAATCATCACTCTCGCTAGTGATCCGAACATAGCACTCCGCGCCTAAAACAAGACAGCTACACTAGCCCTCGAGGCACTATCTGAAGCCCTAGCGGCCGAAGAACTCACTGCGATGCACTCCACGGTGAACAGGGACGATGTGATACTTGATAAAAGATCCAAGTCCACCTCTTTTAAACCAGCAGATGAAATAGTCAAATTCCAAGTCCACCCAACGGACCCTGCAAAGACGGCCTCCATTGGGGCACAATTAAACCCTGATGTAGACGCCGCACTACGAGAATTTCTACGAGAAAACTGGGACATTTTTGACTGGCACCCTTCAGACATGCCAGGAATCCCACGTCGGCTGGCCGAGCACAGCCTAAATATCCTAAAAGGATTCAAGCCAGTCAAACAGGCTCTTCGGCGTTTTCCGAACCCAAGAGACATGCCATGGGAGAGGAGCTAGCCAAACTTCTGGAAGCCAGATTCATCAGAGATATAAAACATCCGGACTGGCTAGCAAATCTGGTGATGGTACCAAAGAAGGATAAATCCTGGCGCCTATTTGTTAATTTCAAAGACCTTAATAAGGCTTGCCCAAAGGATCCCTTCCCCCTCCCCCACATTGATCAAATTATCGACGCTACAGCAGGACACGACTCATTGTGCTTCCTCGACGCGTACTACGGCTACCACCCAATCAAGATGGTGGAGCCAGACCAAGCAGCAACAGCATTCATCACTCCATACGGCCCATTCTGCTTCAAGAGAATGCCCTTCGGGCTCAAAAACGCCGGCGCACCATATCAGCGCATGATTCAAACATGTCTGGCAAACCAGATCGGCAAAACAATGGAAGCATATGTAGATGACGTGGTCGTCAAATCCAAGCATGTAGAAACTCTAGTAGACGACTTGTGGCTCACATTCGACAATCTTCGAAAATATGACAGTAAGCTCAATCCGGAAAAATGCGTCTTCGGCGTTCCAGCCGGAAAGCTCCTGGGCTTCATTGTGTCCGGTGGAGGAATTGAAGCAAACCCAGCCAAGATCCGAGCTCTGTCACAATTGGATATTCCAAAAGACCTCAAACAAATACAAAAATTGACTGGATGCGTAGCGGCTCTAAGCCACTTTATTTCCCGTTTGGGAGAAAAAGCGTTACCCTTTATCGCCTCCTCCAAGCATCAACACTTTGAGTGGGCGGAGGCCGCCATGGCCGGACTCAAGAAATAAAAGCCATATTGGCAACAAATCCGGTCCTGGCCGCGCCCAACATGGGCGAACCAATGCTATTATATATCGCCGCAACACATCAAGTTGTTAGCGCGGTGCTCGTCGTCGAACGAGAACGGACGGACACGGTTCCCTCTTCAAAACGGTTTACTATGTGTCCACCGTCCTAACTCCATGCAAGTCCGGTACCCACATTATCAAAAGATAGCATACGCGGTGTTCATGGCATCCCAGAAGCTGCGACACTACTTTCAAGAGTATTCGATAACGGTAGCCTCCGAAGTACCTCTTAACGACATTATAAACAACCGCGACACGACGGGCCGGATTGCTAAATGGGCCATAGAGCTCCTTCCATTTGACATAACTTATAAGCCACGGACGAGCTATTAAGTCGCAGGTTTTGGCCGACTTCGTGGCCGAATGGACCGAAGCCGAACTCCCTAAAGAGTACAGCGCATACTCCAATTGGATCATGCACTTTGACGGCTCCAAAATGTTGGCCGGCCTGGGGGCTGGCGTCGTCCTGACGTCCCCAACCAGGGACACAGTCCAATACGTCCTTCAGATAATGTATACGGACTCCAACAACGCAGCGAATACGAGGCCCTTACGCACGGCCTCCGGATGGCGATCTCCATGGGCATTAAACGCCTAGAGGTGCGCGGGGACTCGAACCTCGCGATATCTCAAATAAACGGAGACTTTGATGCCAAAGATCCGAAAATGGCAGCATCGCAATGCGGTCCTAAAATGTCAGACGGTTCAAAGGGCTCGAATTTCATCATATAGCCGGGATAACAACCAGCGGCGGACATATTGGCACGCATCGGCGCAAAACGCGATGCCGCCCCGTAACATCTTCCGAGCGGCTGTTCAAGCCATCCGTATTATGGGAAGGGGAGTCCGGAAATAACAATCCGGACCCAACCGCACTGCCTGACGCTGAACACTCTGACACAATCGGAGGCTCTGCCACCAAGATAACACCCTCCGCCCACGAAATAATGGCGGTTATCGCCCCGTGGACGGAACCATTCCTAGCCTACCTAACTAGGCAGGAACTCGCCGAAGACCAAAATGAGGCTCGCTGCATAGTACGGCGATCTAAAGCCTATAAAGTCCATGAGGGAGAGCTCTATAAGAAAAGCACAACAAGAGTCCTTCAAAGGTGTATCTCCGAAGAGGAAGGGCGAAACCTCCTGGCTGAAATTCATGCCGGACTGGGTGGGCACCACGCCGCAGCCCAGGCCCTTGTAGGCAAGGCCTTCCGTACAGGATTTTATTGGCCGTCGGCCCGGGCAGATGCACAAGATTTAGTCCAACGATGCGTCGGTTGCCAGCTTTTTGCTAACCAAAGCCACATGCCACCCACCGCCCTCAAAACTAATACCCATCACCTGGCCGTTCGCGGTCTGGGGGCTTGACATGGTTGGACCCCTTAAGGGAGGAACCCACAAGCAAAAATACCTATTGGTCATGATGGATAAATTCACCAAATGGATAGAGGCCAAACCTGTTAAAACGGCCGAATCCGGACCGGTGATAGACTTCATATCAGGGGTAGTGCATCGTTACGGCGTCCCCCACAGTATCATCAATGATAACGGCACCAACTTCACGGCCGATGAGGTCAAATTATGGTGCAAAAACATGGGCATCAAGCTCGATTACGCCTCAGTCTATCACCCTCAAACCAACGGTCAAGTCAAGCGAGCAAACGGTCTAATCATGAGCGGCATTAAACCCAGACTAGTGCGGTCCCTCAAGGAATCTAACACGCACTGGGTTGAGGAGCTCGACTCCGTACTGGGGCTGCGGACCACGCCGAATCGGACTACGGATTCACACCATTTTTATGTTGTGCGGCGCAGAGGCAGTCTTGCCTGCGACATAATACATGACTCACCTGGCGTGCGCATGTATGAAGAAAGAGAAGCCGAGCTCGATCGGCAGGACAGTTTGGACGCATTGGAGGAGGAGCGCGACGTGGCAAAAGCTCGTTCGCATTTTGTCAACAGCAGGCTCAAGATATCAAAGCGAGGAAAGCACGGGCCAATGCTTATAACGTTGGCAAACTAGTTCTCGCTGCCGGACAAGAAAAAGGACAAACTCAAGCCCAAATGGGAAGGTCCTTCATCATCGACCATGTCCTGACCGCGGAGCATACCGTCTGCTAAACGCATTGGATAACCGACTCGAGCCGAACCCATGGAGCGCAGCCTGCCGTCTCTGACGATTCTACGCCTAAGCGTCGGACTCCAAGTTCGTCTCCTTCCTCCGTCCACATTTTCTATTTTTGCTGTCTTTTATTTCTCTCCTTCCTCCTCCTTCTTCTTGAAGCCTTTAGAGGCTCGTTTGCGCTTTGTTCAAGACATATTTGACGCGTTGTCCGCGCTCATTATACCTGGGGGCTTCTTTAACAGAAGCTTATTTATACGGGCTTCATGCCCAACACATGCGTCAAACTTCCGCATGTACCTTTTATTCACCATTATATGCATCGATATGACTTAAGTTTTGGCCAAGCTGGGTTGCCTGGCTCCTGTGCTTACCCCTACGTTCCCGATTGTTCGGCTAGGTAGTAAAGGGAGCACCTCTGCGATTGTTACTGCCGGGTCAGCCGGATGTGTACCTCAGACTAGGTGAAGCCGAAAGCTAGCGTTCTTAAGGGAATATTCGGTCGGTGAACTAAAAGATGATTTTTAACTATTTATCCATCTGCCCCTAGATGATTTTCTGCTTTCTTAGCAGTTTTGACATGCACTTTAGGGCATGCCTCCCAGCGAAAGGAACCCTTAACGGAACTATTCTCCCTGGAAGATGTTTCTTACTATCCATGTAATATAACATAACTAGTTGGGCACTTGTCTGATATAGCAATAGTGACCCCTACGCCTTTTCTCCATGCATGCCCCGGTTCTTATATAACCGCGAGGGTATTCGGACACACTCCGGACTATTGGGTCCCGAGGTTGAAGCGAAAAGGTCCTCTATGACAAATGATCTACAATCCGGCTAGAAAACATTTTTCATGTCATATTCAATTACATAGTCAAGTCGACTCATTGTATTCCTCCTAAATGCCATCTAATAGGCTATCTAATTTACAATCTTGCTGGGAATACTTGGCGGCCAATTCTACTTGGTCGTACACTAAGCTTACAGGGATCTCCTTCCCATCAGGCCCCACAGGTCCGACCTCGCCATGTGGTTTGGGTCAACAACCGTGTACAGCGTCTTTACCATGGCCCAGCCTCCTGGCGCCTTGACGGCAGGCCGATATCTTCCATAGTCGGAAGCGCCGCCGTGCTCCTTGAAGCCGCTCTGTCGGCTCCCCAATGCCTTCGGCAGGGAGATAGATGGCCACAAGGCCTGGCCGCGCCTTTCATCACTGCCGAACTTCGTTCATTATAGCTGACTTAGTTCGGGAAGAAGATCACCAAGAAACTGGGCATCTCCTCCTCGGGACGACCTGTGAGCAAACCTACATACATGTTTATGTTAGCCGCCTTCCTCGCCGAACTCTTTCAAAGTTCGTTCAAGCACTTACCGAAAATGCCGCGACGAAGCCGTCGATTCTCCTTTACGGAGTCAGACAACTGGGCACGAACATCCTTTAGTTCCTCACCCAGTTGGGTGTTGGCGTCTTGGAGGTTATTTTTCTCCTGCCGCACCCTCGTAAGCACGCTCTCGCTGGCCTTTAGCTGGCGCAGGAGCTGTTGCTTGTCCGGATCTAGTCCGGCGCCATCTGCAATATTATTGTCAGATTTACACACACGCCGCACTTTATAAATTATTTATCTTTCGAGGCATATATTACCAGAGGGGGTCTCTGTGGCTCCCCCTGTAGCGGCTAGTGCGGCCTCAAGTTGGGCCTTGCATTCTTCAAGCTCCTGGGACAGTCGGGTATTCATTTCTGTAAGATCATGCATATCAATTGATCCTTAAATCAGTTATTCTAACTATTTTAAGTCTCGGGGGCTACTGGCATATATAACTGTCAAATTTCCTCACCCGTATGTCCTTTACATACTGCTCCGTGGCTCTGGCTAGACCATCTTGAGCGGCACGGAGGTGCGCATCTCCCGAATTGAAGGCATTCAAGGCCTCTTGGGAGAAACATGCGTCACGAAGAACTGTCCGGCGGCGCCTGTGATTCATGGCGCTCTCCACCTCGGAGTTGGTGGCGGACAGTCTGTCGGCATCCTCTGTCGGAGGAGCATCCGACGCACGCCTCGTGCTCGCCTCCGCTTCTGGACCCGGCTTTGGAGCCTGGCTGGCGGAGGTTCGATTGGCAACCTCTCCGGACTCAGTCCGGCGAGCGCTCTTTTTCCTGAAAAGAGCACCAGCGTTAGTACGCCTTCCAGGAATCAATCCTGGGAATATGGTGACGCGCCATACCATTCCGGTGGAGTTTCGATCCGGACGGCACTTCTTTTTAGTCTGCGGGGCCGTACTGCCCCTTGTTGGCTAGCCACCACGGCTCGGCCTCCTGCCTTGAAGGCACCCCCTGCGAAACACCATTGGTATATGGTATTCAAAAAACTAAGCACGGATGGGTCATGGTATCCGGACTTCGGTCATGGTTACCTGGGAGGCCGGAAATAATCCGGGGTAGTCGGCCGTAATGGCAACCAAAGCATTGTCGATGCTAAGTTGGTGGAACACCCCGTCGATCAGCTCCACCTTTATATCCGGGTCCTCTTCGGAGGCCGGATCGAGGGACCGTTCCGGATCCTCGGGTTGTGGAGGCGGGCTGTGTATCTTCTCCATGGCCCGGCGCAGTTCCTACGTAGAAACCATAAAATGAGATATTTAACCACGGGAACATGGATCGGACAGGCCACAAAGATATTTGCTTACCCAACTTCGAGGATTATTTGAAGAAAACCCGCTCAGTGGATTGACGCGGAGAAAATCCTCCTCTTCCCCTTTGTACATGGCGGACAAGGTCTTCACCAGTTCGGTGACCGATCCCGGCCCTTTGCGGCCATGGCGGGTGGCGTCGTCCTCCCGTTGAAGTCCCACATGGGTGGCCCCTATATTGGAGCGGCTGCATCGCCCTCATGATGCAGATTGCCATGACTCCAATCATGGTCAATCCGGCATGAGCCGATAATCTTATTCGGCTCATCAAGTAAAGGACGCGTCGGTCATTTTCCCTCAGGGGCTCATGGCGCCAGCTTAGGCGCTTCTTCGAGGAGCATTGCTAAACTCCGGAAGGCCGATCCGAACAGGATCCGCAGCGGACGTCCTCCATGTAAAACCATTCCAAGGCCGGTCTTAGGGCGCCTTCTTCGGGTTCGGATAGATATCTGGTCCCGGCGATGCGCCATACCGGCCCGCCCACTTGATATATTGACCCCTCATGAGAACGGAGTACTAGGCAGAATAATCTCTTCCACAGCGCAAAATGAGCCTCGATGCCCAAGAACAGTTCGCAAAGGGCCACGAAGCCCATGATGTGCAAAATGGAGGCAGGCGAAGGTGGTGCAAGCTGGAGGCCGTAGTACTCCAAGAGCCCCCGGAGAAACGGATGAATTGGAAATCCGAGTCCTCTTACTAGATAAGAGACAAAGCACACCCGCTCTCCTTTAGAGGGATCGGGGATACTCTCCGCTTGCTTTCCGCCCTTGTAGGTGGCAAGTCCGGCTCGAACCGGAACCATGAAGGCCGGGGGAAGAAATCCCTTGGTTTGGAGTATAACTAGCTCGCTATGCAGGACTGAGCATCTCTCCCAATTTCCAGGCGGAGGGCTGGGAGCGCGAGAGGAGGAGCCGCGTCGACTGTCCATGATGGAATGGGTTTTTGTCAGAGGCGCTCCGATGAAAGCTCGCGGAGGGGGGATGGTGTGACTCAGATCTAGATCCTTATCTCTTTTATAGGCGGCTCATTTGCGCAGCTAGGGGGGTAAGTGTAAAAATACACTGGCTTTTGGCATTCATTCAAACACATGGAAGATGGCCATTATTGGGCGTAGAAGCCAAGGAGCGCAGCATTTATCATAAGCCGGACACTACTCGACAAGTATATGGAATTTGGAGAAGAACCCGCCTCGCAATGCCGAAGACAAACTACGCGCCGGACTTATCGTCACTGAAGCCTGGTTCGGGGGCTACTGAGGGAGTCCCGGATTAGGGGGTGTTCGGATAGCCGGACTATCACCGTTGGCCGGACTCCTGGACTATGAAGATAAAAGATTGAAGACTTCGTCCCGTGTCCGGATGGGACTTTCCTTGGCGTGGAAGGCAAGCTTGGTGATACGGATATGTAGATCTCATACCATTGTAACCGACTCTGTGTAACCCTAACCCTATTCGGTGTCTATATAAACCGGAGGGTTTTAGTCCGTAGGACGAACAACAATCATACCATAGGCTAGCTTCTAGGGTTTAGCCTCTCTGATCTCGTGGTAGATCTACTCTTGTACTACCCATATCATCAATATTAATCAAGTAGGAGTAGGGTATTACCTCCATCGAGAGGGCCCGAACCTGGGTAAAAACATCGTGTCCCTTGTCTCCTGTTACAATCCGCCTAGACGCACAGTTCGGGACTCCCTACCCGAGATCCGCCGGTTTTGACACCGACATGTCAAACATGGGCCTCAACCAGGCCGAATGTCAAACATGGACGAATATGACCCAAATCCTTCACGGTCGTTTGCGGGCCGAATGTTTCAATGGCATATAAATGGGCCCAAATGGAGCAGGACCTTTAACAGGCCGGAAACACACCGGGCCGCCAAATACTTAGCGGACTATTAACGGGCCAAAAGTGACCATGGGCCGCGATGATGACAAGTTTAGGACAGGCCGTTGACGGGCCGATTTGACACTAGTCGTATGGGTCTTAACTGAGAATGTTGGGCCTTTAGCTGGGTCGGCCCGTTATGGTCTGCGTAATCTTGTGGGCCTTTAGCTGGGCCGACCCATTATGGTCCGCTAAATCTTGTGGGCCTTTAGTTGGGCCGGCCCATTTAATTTTATGGGCCACTTTTGGGCCGGTCCATGTGTCAACATATCATAGGAGCATCTCGCCCATTGGATGAGTGACACCTGTGCCAACGCGGAGCTAACACGTGGTTCCGTCAGCTAATGATAATTTTACACGTGGAAAATCGGCATTGGTCGTGGCTGTTAGCGGGTTATCAGATCCAAAATCGGACCCGATAGCTTAACAGCGACCCGTTACGGTGGATGCCACATGTCAGTCACCCTTGACGAAAGCACTTCCATGACGCGACATTTATCGTAATGGAAGTGGACAATTCCGTGATGATAATTTTGGTAATGTCATGGAACACTTCTACGACAGCACATGTATGACTATCTTGATTCTGTCATAAAATCGTCATGGATGTACATGCATGACAGAAAACGTGACCTACTGTGACAAACACGTATCATCACAGAAATATATTTTTTTGTAGTGCCTAGAGATTTTAGAGAAGTATTTAATAAACCTCCTATAGAAACCAGCATGACCAAGGAAACTTCTTATACCTTTAATATCTTTAGGACACGACATCTTTTCAATAGCTTCTACTTTAGCTTTATCAACTTCAATACCTATTTTAGAAATTTTATGCCCCAAGATATACCTTCATTAACCATAAAGTGGCACTTCTCCCAATTCAAGACAAGATTAGTTTCTTCACACTCTGCAAAACTCGATCAAGGTTGCTTAAGCAATCATCAAAAGAAGTTCCATAAACGGATAATTCATCCATGAAAACCTCAACAATCTTTTCACAAAAGTCAGAGAATATAGCAGGCATACATCTTTGAAAGGTAGCAGGTGCATTACATAAACCAAAAGGCATACGTCTATAAGCAAAGGTATCGAAAGGGCAAGTAAAAGTGGTTTTCTCTTAATCTTCTTTTGACACAGGTATTTGAGAGAAACCAGAATAACCATCTAGAAAGCAAAAGTAGGTATGTTTGGATAATCTTTCTAGCATTTGATCAATAAAAGGTAGAGGGTAATGATCTTTTCTAGTAGCTTTATTCAATTTGCGGAAATCTATTACCATTCTATAACCTGTAATAATTCTTTGAGGAATCAATTCATTCTTATCATTTGGAACAACAGTAATACCTCCATTCTTTGGAACACAATGAACAGGACTTACCCATTGACTATCAGCAATAGGATAAATTATACATGCCTCCAGAAGCTTTAGTATTTCATTTCTTACCAGTTCTTTCATCTTAGGATTTAAGCGTCGTTGATGATCAACGACTGGTTTAGCATCTTTCTCCAATTTAATTTTGTGCTGACATAAAGTGGGACTAATGCCCTTAAGATCATCAAGAGTATATCCAATAGCGGCACGGTGCTTCTTTAGAGTTTTCAATAATTTCTTTTCTTCATGCTCTGAAAGGTTAGCACTACTAATAACATGATATATCTTCTTTTCATCAAGATAAGCATATTTCAGAGTACCAGGTAATTGTTTAACCTCATACACGGGATCACCCTTAGGTGGGGGAGGATCCCTGTCGGTGTCAAAACCGGCGGATCTCGGGTAGGGGGTCCCGAACTGTGCGTCTAGGCGGATGGTAACAGGAGACAAGGGACACGATGTTTTTACCCAGGTTCAGGCCCTCTCGATGGAGGTAATACCCTACTCCTGCTTGATTAATATTGATGATATGGGTAGTACAAGAGTAGATCTACCACGAGATCAAGGAGGCTAAACCCTAGAAGCTAGCCTATGGTATGATTGTTGTTCGTCCTACGGACTAAAACCCTTCGGTTTATATAGACACCGAATAGGGTTAGGGTTACACAGAGTCGGTTCCAATGGTAGGAGATCTACGTATCCGTATCGCCAAACTTGCCTTCCACACCAAGGAAAGTCCCATCCGGACAAGGGACGAAGTCTTCAATCTTGTATCTTCATAGTCTTGGAGTCCGGCCAAAGATGATAGTTCGGCTATCCGGACACCCCCTAGTCCAGGACTCCCTCAGTAGCCCCTGAACCAGGCTTCAATGACGACGAGTCCGGCGCGCGTATTATCTTCGGCATTGCAAGGCGGGTTCCTCTTCCAAATACTTCATAGAAGGTTTTGAACACAAGGATAGTGTCCGGCTCTGCAAAACAAGTTCCACATACCACCGTAGAGAGAATAATTTTTGCACAGATCTGCTGACGTATTCCACGGCGTGACATCACACCACGGCCAGGCCTTTATACTGAATCGTTTTCTTGTTCCACCTCAGCGCATTTAGCGAGGCAGTTTCCTTGGCACGTCTTATCAAAGCGAGATCGTGCCCCCTTATTCCGGGATTCCCATCAATATGGACGTGGGTAACCCATCCGCGCCATTGATTACGGCGCTTGGGAGATAAGCGAGTTTTACCAGGTGGCGGGGGCGCATAACCGTCCGTCCATATAAGGGATAAGGATCCACCTTTTCACCTCGCCTTCTTCCTCCTTTGCTCATCCATTTTCGCTTTTCGAGCTCCAGCGCCCAAGTCCGCACATCCCACCTCAACCTTCTCCAACTATGTCCGGAGCGGGAGGCAGGTGGATGGCCTCCTCCGTCACGGAGGGCACATCAAAAGCTGCGGGAGGCGGATACTTGTCCAGCAACATCGCACACCGGCTACCCGACGAGGGCAGCTCATTCCAACCCCTGGCCCCATGAGAGGCTGGTGTTTCTCCCCACTTCCTCCATGGACTAGGTTTTCCACTTCACCCATTTGTCAGGGGCTCATGTTCTACTATGGCCTGGACTTCCACGATCTGGCCCCGAATTTCATCCTCAACATCTCGGCGTTTATCGTCGTGTGCGAATCCTTCCTCTGCATCCAGCCCCACTTCGGCTTATGGCTGAAGATCTTCAATGTCAAGCCGAAGGTAGTGGGCGGCCGCAAGCGGAGTGCAGAGGCGCCATGGTTGGCAAGATGGCCGAAGTCCTATGGCTCGAGGTCTCCTTTGTGGAGACCATAAATGGGTGGCAATCGGGGTGGTTCTACATCACCGAGCCGCGCGACTCCAAATGGGCGGCGGCCCCCGAATTCAGATCTGGCTTCCCCACACGGCTCTCATCATGGAAAGAGACTGGCCTAACATGGGGGAATTCGGACGAGCTATCCGGACTCAAAACCTGCGTCCGAAACCTGGTGGACAAGAATCTCAGGCTTGTCAACGTAATCCAGGTGATGCTCATCCGCCGGATTCTCCCATGCCAACAACGGGCCTTCAAATTGTGGGAGTTCAATCCGGCACAGCACTCAACGCTGAAAAGGCTCTTCGACACTACGTACGAAGATGCCTGGAAGGTGCTGTTCAAGGGCGCCGAGGCTCCCACATCCGCTACCGAAGATCACGGATTCAACTCGCAGCGTCAAGCCAGCGAGGTAAGTTATTTTACCCTTTATGGGACTCTTTTTTCATAGTTTGACTCTATGCGGGATCTAAAAACTCCCTAACCTTTGACAGGACTGGTGAAGACGTCCAGACAGATTAACCGTCGGCCCCTTGCCGAAGACCAGCGGACGCCCGATTGACAGGCTGCTGGCTCCGTACCTCACGTGGTGCCGAGAAGAAGGCCAAGAAGGAGGCCACGGGAACTCGAAGAGCTCCCGCGCCAGTCTGTCGGACTCACCGCCCGACAACTCAGCGGAATCCTCCTCCGAGGAAGAGGAGGAGGAAAAAAAGCCTCTCCCAGCAGGGGAGAGAGAAGAAAGGAAGGCCGCCTAACCGGGAGGCCGGAGGAATCAAGAAGGAAGGACCCTTCATCCGGGCTTCTCCACCAACGCCGACAACGACGAGGAGGAGTGGCCAACAAGGGCTAAGCCCCTGGTGAGATCGTAAGTGTCCGGATACCCATGGTTTTTTCATTGCATAGTGTTCTCTAATGCCGAACAATCATGCAGCCCGCCCAAGGACGGGTTCGCCGCTTCGTCGAGCGGGTCCCTGAATTCATCGGAAGTGGAGAGTACTTCACTTCCGGCCGTCTCCTCACCTCACGCTGCGGACGATGCCGAGGTGGGGCCCCGAGGGGGGCCTGGTCAAGAGGAGGTGGCACAGGAGGCGCCGCAAGGGAGCCTCCCAGACTCCAGGCGCGAGGGGAGCGAGACCCCCAGGGGCTCTAAGCCCGACCCTCGTACGGACTCCATACCGGAACCTTCAGCGGTTCCGAAGTCCGGCAAGCGGTCCATTCGTAGGAAGGTTAATACGCCGGTGTCCTCCGCCCAACCGAGAGCCTTTGGATAGCTTCTTGGGCGCTTAGCGCCTCCATCGAGGAGGAGCACCGCACTTGTTATGAGTGTGGTGATCCGAAAGTTCGATCCGCCAAGAGAGGGCTGGTGAAGCTCTGTACCAGCCTTCTAACGAGGCTTTGAGGTAAGTTTAGAATATGTAAAAATATTATCGCATAGACAGTAGCCCTGATGCTTAGTTCGGTGTTGGAAAGAAAAGCGGACTAAGGATCTAAAAAGATATCGTGGGAGTCTAACATAAGTATGTCAATATGGGAATGCAGGTTCTTGCCGACCTCTGCCGACCTTGTTGTGGAGGTTAATGCATTGAAGCGAGCCTCAAGCGGTCCGAGAACGAGCTCGGCCTTGCCAAGAAGCAGCTCGAGGACAAGGAAGGTAAGTAATGCCTTATTAAAGAAATACCTTATAGAAAGGATTTGGTTGCAAAGATAACGGAATAACATGGGTACTGCAGGGGCCACGGCGAGGTGGCAACCTCAAGGAGGCGGTGTCATGCGCCGAAAACAAATGGTGCGGGCGCACCGAGCGAGAGAAGGGGAGGCGCGGTTTGGCGGAGGTACGGCAAGAGCTCCGGGCTCGTGGAAAAACACGAGGGTTTGGGCGTGACTCGACCCGAGAGTCCGAGCTTGCCTCGGCTCTTGAGAGTGCCGAAGCCACTAAGGCCGAAGCCCAAAAATCCCTCCAAGAAATTGAATCATTAAAGAAGATAGCGGCGGGTAAGGTATTCTTTCTGCAAGGCAAGCATGTGAAAGTGAATTACCTATTACTTACCCGGATTCGGAGCTCTCCAGGAGCATTCGGAGATCTGCCCCGTAGTGTGTCTGATGCTGCCGCGTTCTACCGCGCCAAGGAGGGAGCTCGGCGGAGAAGGTGTTCGGTCTCATAGATTGAGGCCGACCGTCTGTGTGTTATCGAGCGACCAGCTGAAGCAGCTGGTCGAGCTCCACAAGATCGTCGAACAGGCCATGAAGGGCCTCATAGTTTGGCTGTGGCCATTGGAAGCCATGCTTGGGAGCTATTTCGGGTTAGTGCAGCGGCTGGTGGACGCCTGTCCATGGATTGAAGTCATCAAGCGCTCCGTCTGCATTGAAGGTGCCCGTAGGGCCCTTGCCCGTGCTAAAGTGCGCTGGGGCAAGCTGGATGCGGAGAAGCTTGTGACGGACGGGCCACCGAAGGGCAAGGAGCATCGCATGCCCGAAATGTACTATGAGGGCGTCTTGAAGGGTGCCCACCATATAGCGGATGAGTGCTGCAAAGATGTAGTTTTTGAATAGACTCGCATTTGTTATCTTGTATGCTGAAAACTTGTTCATATGCGCTAAGAAACGCGTGTTAATTTAAAATATTACCTTCTGTGCGGCCGTTTATCAAATTTGAGAGATGGCAAGTCGTTGGCTTCAGCCCCCATGCCACGAGTGCTGGGTTGTTCGGGATAAACTTGAGCGCTCTTGTTCCCATTCTTGGGTCCATCGAGGAGGCGCTCACGCAACGCGAACAAGGCAACCAGACTTATAGTGCTTGAACACTCTCACTTAGCCATAGAATTCTATAATTTTAAATTTCGTGAAGCCCCTAGTATTCGGAAGACCGAGTTGAGGGGCACTATCACGCCTTGGCCGGATAATTCCGGTTCCTCGCTCTAAGCGGCATAAGTCTTTAGGGACCCGAAAAAACCTCTCGAACAGCGACCGGCTCTCGCCCCATCATGACGGTCAGTTTTAGCTTTCTCCACTAAGGTGCTCAACCCAGCTCAACCGGGGCACAATCGCAGTGGTTCTCCTGGTGCCGCGTTAGCCGATAGAACGGAACATAAGGTAGCAAAACACAGGAGCCGGGCAAACCCAACTATTGACCCAAGACATGATTCGGAGCCGATGCATATAATGCTATAAGTTCGGGGTGCCGCACTTGTGAAAGTGTTCGGACTTGTCACACCATAATTTTGGGGTACTTAAGCCCCTGGTGTATTAGCCGTACCAAAGTGTACGGGTGCAACATGTCATGAAATGAACATATATATAGATAAAGAAAGGATTGTAATAATAGGCAAAAGCTATGTATTGTTTATTCAAAAGAAACTGCAAATAAAAGCAGAACGATACAAATTGTGCGATAAGCAAGGTACGAGACTTTTTAACATGTCCCCCTCCAGGGGTAAGCTGCGGGATGGTATGTAAAACAGGTATACTGCTCGTAAATAGAGACCACCTGGACACTCGACGTAGTTTTCTGCTTCCGTAGCTGTTGCATCGTGTATTTGGCGTGAATGCCAGACAGGGCTTCTGGAGAACAGAGTCCTGAAAGTAAGAAAAAAAGAAAAAAGAAAAAGAATGACACAATCGGGGCCCTCAGTGCGGTTGAGCCGCGTGCAGGCGTCTTGGTGGTCGTGCCCTCCCCTTAGGCCCATGGTATCTCCGAGCGTAGTTATGTGCGCGTAATCGGCTTGGCCGCAATTTTGCGAGGGCTGGGGTTGGGGCGGATTACTCGCGATGCTTGGATCGTGCCAGGCGGTCTTGTTGTAGGTTACTCGGTAGCGCAGCGGTGTCCGGACGTTTAATGGCGGACTCGAGAAATGTTGTGAGAGGCTGCTTTGCACCTCCGCCACGAGCCGCCGTGTGCTCCTCCTTCGGAGAGGCGTTCGGTGTTTCCATTGACCGTGATTACTCCTCAAGGGCCTGGCATCTTGAGCTTGAGGTATCGTGAGTGCGGCACCGCATTGAACTTTGTAAATGCGGTTCGTCCAAGCGATGCATGATAGCCGCTGCGGGGCGGGACTATGTCGAAGATTAACTCTTCGCCGGAAGTTATCCGGGATCCGAAGACCACTTCGAGTGTAAGCGAGCCTGTACAATTGGCCTCTACACCTGGTATGGCGCCTTTAAAGGTCGTCTTTGTAGGTTTAATCCTTGAGGGTCTATGCCCATTTTGCACATCGTATCTCGATAAAGCAGGTTCGGCTGCTGCCGCCGTCCATCGGGACTCGGTGAGGTGAAATCCGTCAATAATTGGGTCAAGAACCAATGCGCGAAACCGCCGTGGACGGATGCTAGTGGGGTGGTCCTTGATCGAAGGTGATCGGGCAGGAAGACCATGGGTTGAACTTCGGGGCGACTGGCTCCATCCCGTATACGTCCCTTAGTGCATGCTTCCGCTCCCTTTTGGGTATGTGGGTTGCGTATATCATGTTCACCGTCCGCACTTGTGGGGGAAAGCCCTTCTGTCCTCTATTGTTCGGCGGCCGGGGCTCTTCCTCATCATCTCTATGCAGCCCGTTGTCATTGAGTTCGGCACTTAACTTGCCTGCTTGCTTGAACACCCAACAATCCCTGTTGGTGTGGTTGGCTGGTTTTTCGGGGGTGCCATGTATCTGGCACAAGCGATCGAGTATTCGGTCCAAGTTGGACGGGCCCTGGGTATTTATTTTGAATGGCTTCTTCCGCTGACCGGGTTTAGAGCCTCTGAATCCGGCATTGACTGCCGTATCTTCAGCATTATCACCGTTAATGCGGCGCTTGTTCTTGTTGCGACGCGACCTGCCATTGCTTTCATTGGTATCCGAACTACCAGGGTTTTTGGTCAAGTTTTTACTACGAGCTAGCCAGCTGTCCTCTCCCGCGCAAAAGGGGGTCATGAGTGTGGTGAGGGCTGCCATGGATTTCGGCTTTTCCTGTCCTAGGTGCCGGGCTAGCCACTCGTCGCGGATGTTATGTTTGAAGGCTGCAAGGGCCTCTGCATCCGGACAGTCAACGATTTGATTTTTCTTGGTTAGGAACCGTGTCCAGTATTGTTTGGCCGATTCTTCTGGCTGCTGAATTATATGGCTAAGGTCATCGGCGTCTGGCGGTCGCACATATGTGCCCTGGAAGTTATCGAGGAATGCGGCTTCCAGGTCCTCCCAACAACCAATTGATTCTGCTGGCAAGCTGTTGAGCCAATGCCGAGCTGGTCCTTTAAGCTTGAGTGGGAGGTATTTGATGGCATGTAGATTATCACCGCGGGCCATGTGGATATGGAGGAGATAGTCCTCGATCCAGATCGCAGGATCTGTGGTACCATCGTATGATTCGATGTTTACGGGTTTGAAGCCCTCAAGGATTTGATGATCCATTACTTCATCTGTGAAGCATAGTGGGTGTCTTGGCGCCTCAGATTGGGCTATATCACGGCGTAGCTCATATGAGCTTTGTCTCTGTGTTCGCCCGGCGAGTTGTTGTATCCGGCGTGGCGGTTATAAATCACGTGTCGTGGGCGCCCACGCAATCCGTGAATCGATCTTGTTTTCCTTGCCTTGTCCTCCAATATGTCTTGCAGTGCGGGCGCGTTTCCCGTGCCTTGGTACTTTTCGGCGACGCGGAGTGCGGCTTGAATGGAGGGTCTAGAGGCCTCTCGTCGCGACCACAGGGGTGGCGGTCGGCCGCTTCATGCGCTGGTGATGTAGGTTTGGGTGCTGCTTCCTCTAATTGGGGTAGCAGCCTGCGTTGGGGTATCTCTTGGAGGCGTCGAGTTTATACTCTTGGCTGCAAGGACTTGATCCATCCGTCGACTAGCAAGTCTTGGTCAGCTCTAAGCTGTTGCTGCTTTTTCTTGAGGCTGCTTGCCGTGGCCATAAGCCTGCGTTTCAAACGCTCCTGTTCGACGGGGTCCTTAGGCACGACAAATTCGTCGTTGTCGAGGCTTGCCTCTTCTTCGGAGGGGGGCGCATAATTATCGTCCTCTACCTCTCTGTCTGCCGCATTGTCATGCGGAATTGCTTCTCCCTCCTCCTGCGCTGAGTCCTGCTGGAGGGGGTCATCTTCGGCACTGTCCGAGGTATTATTGTCTCCCGTGCCGGAATCACCGTTTTTACTGTGGTGGGATTTAGAACGGCGCCGCTGATGTCGACGCTTGGGTTGTTTCTTGGAGGGGTCATCCTCCGCCGTTCCATCGCCATTCCCATCTTTTGGGATGTCCACCATGTATATGTCATACGACGAGGTGGCCTTCCAGTGCCATGTAGGCGCTGGGTCTTGGTCGTCTCCAGCATCGTCGTCCATATCGTCGATGTCTTCGGAGTCGAATTCGAGCATGTCGGTTAAATCATCGACAGTGGCTACAAAGTGGGTGGTGGGTGGGAGTTGAATTTCTTCATCGTCCGCATCCCAACCATCCTGACCGTAGTCCGGCCAGGGCTCTCCTGATAAAGAGAGAGACTTTAGTGAATTCAAGATGTCACCAAAGGGCGAGTGCTGAAAGATGTCCGCGGCAGTGAACTCCATGACCGGCTCCCAATCGGATTCGATTGGCGGTATGGAGGGTTGAGTCGGAGAGGAGTCCGGCACCTTGGAGTCTGATCTTCATAAAGGACAGGGATGGAGTTCAGCTCAATCGCCGTTGAGATCGTAGCCCTCAAGGCGGTGTCCAACCACTCGTCCTCGATCGGGAGTCGGCTCGAGCTAAGGGTCGGAGGCGGACGCTGTGCGACCTCGGGACCTTGTCGGCGGCGAGCTAGATCATGCCCATCAAGGCAAGGCGGGCGCACTTGGCTGTGGCTCGAATCCGTCGAAGATCAAGTCTCCGCGGATGTCGGCCGTGTAGTTCAAACTCCCAAATCTGACCTGATGGCGGGCGTAGCTTCGATCTGCTCCGGATGGCCAAGTGAATTGGCCCTTGATGCAAAGCCGGCGAATACGAAGATCTGTCCGGGAGAAAAGTCTCACCTGGACCGCGTCGTTGTTGATGATCGAAGGAGCCATCGGGCCGATAGGTGACGACACGAAGGAACTCTCAATGAAAGCACCAATGTCGGTGTCAAAACCAGCGGATCTCGGGTAGGGGTCCCGAGCTGTGCGTCTAGGCGGATGGTAACAGGAGACAAGGGACACGATGTTTTTACCCAGGTTGGGCCCTCTCAATGGAGGTAATACCCTACTCTGCTTGATTAATATTGATGATATGGGTAGTAGAAGAGTAGATCTACCCGAGATCAAGGAGGCTAAACCCTAGAAGCTAGCCTATGGTATGATTGTTGTTAGTCCCACGGACTAAAACCCTCGGTTTATATAGACACGAATAGGGTTAGGGTTACCAGAGTCGATTACAATGGTAGGAGATCTACGTATCCGTATCACCAAGCTTGCCTTCCACGCCAAGGAAAGTCCCATCCGGACAAGGGACGAAGTCTTCAATCTTGTATCTTCATAGTCTTGGAGTCCAGCCAAAGATGATAGTTCGGCTATCCGGACACCCCCTAGTCCAGGACTCCCTCAATCCCCAAGGATTTCAACAGGAATTGTCTTTCAAAATAGGTCCTTGATTAAAGAATACTTCATATGTTTCCCTTCTTTCATTCATAAACATATCATTTTCATGGTCTAGCAAATATTGTTCTAAAGGATCATTAGGAGGCATGGCAATAGAAGCAAGACCAACCATTTCATCCTTACTAGATAATTATTTATCATGGGGTTGTCTACGAAATTTAGAGAAATTAAAATCATGAGACATATCTCCTAACCCAACAGTAACAGTATCTTTCACGCAGTCTATCTTAGCATTAATAGTATTCAAGAAGGGTCTACCAAATATAACGGGACAAAAATTATCTTGTGGGGAAGCAAGATAAAGAAAATCAGTAGGATATTTTATCTTCCCACACAATACTTCAACATCTCTAACAATCCCAATTGGTGATATAGTATCTCTATTAGCAAGCTTAATAGTAACATCAATAGCTTCTATCTCAGCAGGAGCAATACCATTCATAATTTCTTTATATAAGGTATAAGGAATTGCACTCACACTAGCAACCACATCACATAAGCCATGATAACAATGATCTCCTATTTTAACAGAAACAACAGGCATGCCGACAATAGGTCTATGTTTGTCTTTAGTATCAGGTTTAGCAATTCTAGCAGCTTCATCACATAAATAAATAACATGCCATCAATATTATCAACCTAGAGATCTTTAACCATAACTCTTACGAACCACAGTTGAAGCTTTAGCATGATCCTTTATTCTAACAGGGATGGTGGCTTCTCAATATAAGCAGTGGGAACAATAGGATCAACATTATAAATATAGTTTCTTCTTCTACTTTAATAGGTTCTACTAGTTTCAATTCAATGGGAGGATGAAATTTAAACCACTTCTCCTTAGGGAGATCAACATGAGTAGCAAATAATTCACAAAAGAAGCTACTATCTTAGAGTCAAGTCCATATTTAGTGCTAAAATCATGAAAATCATCGGTATCCATAAAGATTTAACACAATCAAACTTAAGGTTTATACTTGACTCCTTACCTTCGTCGAGATCCCAATCTTTAGAGTTGCGTTAATTTATTTCAAATAAATCCTATTTTAATTCAATATCCATCTTCATATAGGAACCAGTACAATAAGTATCAAGCATGGATTGATCATTATGAGAAAGCCGAGCATAAAAATTTTGAATAATAATTTCTCTTGAGAGCTCATGATTGGGGCATGAATATAACATTGAGTTAAGCCTTCCCCAAGCTTGAGCGATACTTTCTCCTTCACGAGGCCAAAAAATTATATATATAATTCCGATCATGATGAACCAGATGCATAGGATAAAACTTCTGATGAAATTCCAATTTCAATCGGTTGTAGTTCCATGATCCAATATCATCCAATAGCCTATACAATTTCAATGCCTTTCCGTTCAAAGATAAAGGGAAGAATTTCTTCTTGACAACATCCTCGGGGCATACCTGCAAGTTTGAATAATCCACAAACTTCATCCACATAGATTAGGTGCATATTGGGATGTAATGTTCCATCTCCTACATAAGGATTAGCTAGCAGTTTCTCTATCATACCCGAAGGAATTTCATAGTAAATATTTTCAGTAGGTGCAGTATGTTGAGGAGCAACTAATTGTGGTTCTGTTCGAGCTGAAGATACCTTGAACAAATCCCTCAAAGGATTATTTTCCATAGTAACAAGTGACAGTAAATTTCAGCACACTATATAAATGTTTCCTTACCAAATTCCTCTTACCAAAGGCGCTTTACTCCCCGGCAGCGGAGACAGAAAAGAGTCTTGATGACCCACAAGTATAGGGGATCTATATTAGTCCTTTCGATGAGTAAGAGTGTCGAACCCAACGAGGAGCAAAAGGAAATGACAAGTGGTTTTCAGTAAGGTATTCTCTGCAAGCACTGAAATTATCGGTAACAGATAGTTTTATGATAAGATAATTCGTAAAGGGTAACAAGTAAACAAAGTAACTAAGGTGCCGCAAGGTGGCCCAATCCTTTTTATAGCAAAGGACAAGCCTGTACGAACTCTTATATGATGCAAAGCGCTCCCGAGGACACATGGGAATTGTTGTCAAGTTAGTTTTCATCATGCTCATATGATTCGCGTTTGTTACTTTGATAATTTGATATGTGGGTGGACCGGTGCTTGGGTGCTGCCCTTCCTTGGACAAGCCTCCCACTTATGATTAACCCCTCTCACAAGCATCCGCAACTACGAAATAAGAATTAAGGTAAACCTAACCATAGCATGAAACATATGGATCCAAATCAGCCCCTTACGAAGCAACGCATAAACTAGGGTTTAAGCTTCTGTCACTCTAGCAACCCATCATCTACTTATTACTTCCCAATGCCTTCCCCTAGTCCCAAATAATGGTGAAGTGTCATGTAGTCGACGTTCACATAACACCACTAGAGGAGAGACAACATACATCTCATCAAAATATCGAACGAATACCAAATTCACATGATTACTTATAACAAGACTTCTTCCATGTCCTCAGGAACAAATGTAACTACTCACAAAGCATATTCATCACATAATCAGATGAGTATTAATTATCATTAAGGATCTGAACATATGATCTTCCACCAAATAAACCAACTAGCATCAACTACAAGGAGTAATCAACACTACTAGCAACCCACAGGTATCAATCTGAGGTTTTGGGACCAAGATCGAATACAAAAGATGAACTAGGGTTTGAGAGGAGATGGTGCTGGTGAAGATGTTGATGGAGATTGACCCTCCCTTGATGAGAAGATCGATGGTGATGACGATGGCGATGATTTCCCCCTCCCGGAGGGATGTTTCCTTGGCAGAACAGCTCCGCCGGAGCCCTAGATTGGTTCTGCCCAGGTTCCGCCTCGAGATGGCGGCGCATCGTCCCGAAAGCTTATTCTTGAATTTTTAGGGTAAAATACACCATATAGCAGAAGATGGGCACCGGTGGCCTGCCATGGAGACCACAAGGTCGGGGGGCGCGCCCAGGGGGTAGGGCACTCCCTCCACCCTTGTGGATGGCTGGTGGCCCCCTCTGGTTCTTTCTTCGCCCAATATTTTTTATATATTCCAAAAATCAGCTCCATGAAGTTTTAGGACTTTTGGAGTTGTGCAGAACAGGTCTCTAATATTTAATCATTTTCCTGTCTAGAATTCCAGCTGCCGGCATTCTCCCTCTTCATGTAAACCTTGTAAAATAAGAGAGAATAGGCATAAGAATTGTGATACAATGTGTAGCAACAGCCCATAATGCAATAAATATCAACATAAAAGCATGATGCAAAATGGACGTATCAATCCAGTGCCCGGTGCCAGCTCTTGTTTGTTGCATGTTTTTTGTTTCGCAGAATATCCATACCAAACGAAGTCCAAACGCGATAAAAACTTACGGAGATTTTTCTGAATACATATGATTTTTGGGAATTGGAATCACCGCGAGACAATGCCCGAGGGGCCCACAAGCCACAGGGGCACATCCCAGGGGTTAGGGCGCACCCTGGACCCTTGTGGTCACCCCGTAAGGCGGTTGGTGCCCTTATTTCGCCGCAAGAAAGCTAATATCCGGGTAAAAATCGTGTTAAAATTTCAGCCCAACTGGAGTTACGGATCTCCAAGAATTTAAGAAACGGTGAAAGGCCAGAATCTGGGAATGTAGAAACAGAGAGAGAGAGAGAGAGATCCAAGAGAGAGAGAGGGCTCTCGCCCCTCCGCAGCCATGGAGGCCATGCACCAGAGGGGAAACCCTTCTCCCATCTAGTAGGGGGGGGGTCAAGGAAGATGAAGGAGGGGGGCTCTCCCCCCTCTCTCCCGGTGGCACCGGAACGCTGCCGGGGCCATCATAGTGACAACGATCTACACCAACAACTTCGCCGCTGTCATCACCAAGTATCTCCCCCTCTATGCAGTGGTGTAACACCTCTTCTCCTCACTGTAATCTCTACTTAAACATGGTGCTCTATGCTATATATTATTTCCCAATGATGTATGGCTATCCTATGATGTTTGAGTAGATCCGTTTTGTCCTATGGGTTGATTAATGATCATGATTGGTTTGAGTTGTATGTTTTATTATTGGTATTGTCCTATGGTGCTCTTCGTGTCGTGCAAGCGTGAGGGATCCATGCTGTAGGTTTGCAATATGTTCATGATTTGCTTATGGTTGGTGACGTGAGTGACAGAAGCACAGACCCGAGTAATTAGGTTGTTTGTGTATGGGAGTAAAGAGAACTTGATACCTTATAATGCTATGGTTGGGTTTTACCTTAAATGATCTTTAGTAGTTGCGGATGCTTGCCAGAATTCCAATCATAAGTGCATATGATCCAAGTAGAGAAAGTATGTTAGCTTATGCCTCTCCCTCGTATAAAATTGCAATAATGATTACCGGTCTAGTTACCGATTGCCTAGGGACAAATAACTTTCTTGTGACAAAAATATCTCTACTAAAACTAACTTAATTGTTTATTTATCTAAACAGACCCTAGTTTTTATTTACATGCTCTTTATTATCTTGCAAACCTATCCTATCACACCTACAAAGTACTTCTAGTTTCATACTTGTTCTAGGTAAAGCGAACGATAAGCGTGCGTAGAGTTGTATCGGTGGTCGATAGAACTTGAGGGAATATTTGTTCTACCTTTAGCTCCTCATTGGGTTCGACACTCTTACTTATCAAGAAAGGATACAATTCATCCCCTATACCTATGGGTTATCAAGACCTTTTTCTGGCGGCGTTGCCGAGGAGCAATAGAGTGGAGTGAATATTCTCGTGTGTTCTTGTTTGCTTTATCACTAAGTAATTTTTTATTTGCTATTCTAATTTGTTCTCTATCTTTAGTTATGGATATGGAACACGAAATACCAAAGAAATTAGGTGTACTTGCTACTCACGGTGTTGGGGAACCTCCTAAAACCCTCGATGCTCGTTATGTGAAAAGTATTAATCACTACTTTGATAATCCTGATAAAACCCCATTCAACTTGATAATGGGAGACACGTTGGACCAACATGAATACTTTAGGGATTATCGCTTGACTCAAAAAAGGAAACTATTATGGGATCAAATTCATATGTTGCATTGGTATGCTCGGAATTTATGCTTGAGATATGATTATAGTTGTTGCTCTAGGACGAAAGCTCCACACATTCCCTTTTCATGAAAATTTAATGTCACGACCGTTTTTCCAATAAAAATATTTATTGAGAAACTGATCTATTAATTCCAGTGTGAGGAAAAACTTCCTTACTGGTAGACAGAACCTTGATACAATAAGCCAGTAGCATTTAATATATTACAGGGTCGAGCTGGGGTTGCTCAACAAATTATTACAAGCACGCCAATACTTATACATAGTGGCGGATATGACCTGATGGAGTGGTGGCATACTCTTGACTCGAGGTAAAGTAGTGGAATAACACGATGGAGTGGATAATATGACTCCTACCTGGCGGCTCATCGGCGCCGAGGTGAGGCTCGATGAATTTATTTAGGTAGCGGAAGCGGATATAACACGATGACTAATCCGAGGGTCATACGAGACTGACCAGGATTCCTCTAGGCGTCGGACTCGCTATCGAACTCTTCATCCATGAGATCGCTTTCACAAGCATCGGCCAAATCAACAAGCCAGGTGAGTACTTTGAAAGTACTCGCAAGACAGTTCGGACAAAAGATATAACAAATGTATGCACAAATACGTCATGAGTAATTTAATATGCACATTCAAATCAGTATCACAAGGTAAGTAAAGAGGGAGTCGGCGGTAGTCCGCTCGAAAACCCAATAAAATAAACCAAAAACCGATCGGGTGTCTGAAGCGACTCCACGAAGGATGAATAAAAAAGTAAAGCATGCCGCAATCGGGCGTCTAAGCGACACCTCATAAAGGGCTTATGCTGAAAGAAAAAGACATGCGTGCCACAGTCGGACGTCGAAGCGACATCACAGAAAGGGCTTATATCAAAAGTAAACAAATACAATGCCACGATCGGACGTCGGCGACATCGCATAAAGGGCTTATATCAAAAGTAAATAAATAACAATGCATGATCGGACGTCTGAGCGACACCATGAAAGGGCTTATATCAAAAGTAAATAAATAACAATGCCGCGATCGGACGTCGGCGACATCGCGAAAGGGCTTATATCAAAAGTAAATAAATAACAATGCCGCATGATCGGACGTCTGGCGACATCGCGAAAGGGCTTATATCAAAAGTAAATAAATAACAATGCCGCGATCGGACGTCTGGCGACATCGCGAAAGGGCTTATATCAAAAGTAAAAAATAACAATGCAGCGATCGGACGTCTGAGCGACATCGCAGAAAGGGCTTATATCAAAAGTAAATAAATAACAATGCCGTAGTCGGACGTCTGAGCGACATCGCAGAAAGGGCTTATATCAAAAGTAAATAAATAACAATGCCGCAGTCGGACGTCTGAGCGACATCGCAGAAAGGGCTTATAATTCACTTTTCATATCGGTTAACTTGCAAGAAATAGTGCTCACAGGAAAATATTCATCACATGATAGTAAACGGGTTAGTCCATCCACAGGAAATAAACATTCAACACTCATGTGGTTCTCAGGAGTTTCTGTCATCGGGACTGACATTTGACAAGATAAGATGAACACAACACTTGGACCTGGATAAGATGATTTCAAGGATTATTGACTCTGCAGAGTTTGTACTAAATTATCCACAGCCAACGGATTTCCGTAGTCTCGAAGGACTAGTTCCGTTCACGGTACCGGAGGAAACACATCTAACCATTACACACCCATCCCACCTTACGTTGCGAGGAATCACCCTAGACAGCGTTCAAGAAAAACTTTGAGGCGGGAGATCACAATCTCGAATAGCATGGGATCAAATTTATATCTGGCGCTCTAAGGGTGCCCCCTCTCGGTCCCAACCGGAAACACCCATGCCTCCCGACCGGATGATAGTCTTTAATCCAGGGCCATGGAACCCTCATCCCGGCCTCTCGATTTGGTGTGTACCAGAAAGTGGTTTGCAACTTACTAAGCCGTATCCCTTGCGGAAAACATGTGGTAGTACGGAAGGGGAGACGGACGGGAACTGGACTGATTTATGTTGACACTGGGTGAACGGTCTGGCATAAGACTGGCATGCTACAACACTGCCATCTTACCCATTCTCATGCCAACTCATGGCCATGCAACTCATTTCCATCAACTCATGGATTTCCGAAACTCACTTGCCTTAACTTTTTACGTGATATAACTTTCATCGAGATGCTCTGAACATGCCATGAGACTAATTAATGCAAACATGCCCAAACACTCATCATACCAAAAGTTCAAACATGCTTTCCTGGTTCGGAGTAGTCGGGGCCTAGCTCGGTGAAGTTCGCGGTTCCGTCACCTCCTTCGGTATCTACGGTATAGAAAAATACACGCACTAACGTAAATTCCATGGGGTGCACAAAAATATTCCAAATATTTTTCAAATAAATCTGATAAAAAAACTAGACACAATTTTGAAGAGGACAGAAAAAGAATCACTCAAAAATCCTTTTCTGTTTAAAAGTTATAAGAGTTTTGGTCCAAGGACCTTTCTGTAATGAAACAGAAAACTCTTAGGGGTCTAAGCAGAATAGTCCAGAAAACGATTCAGATTAGAAAGCGCCTTTGCCAGAATACGCTTTCGGAAACGGTTCGAAAAAAAAAGGATAGAGAGGCTAACGGGCGGGTCCCCCCGTCAGGTTTGAATATTCAAAAGAGGCGACAGAGCTCGTCGGCGCCCGAGAGCTGCGGTGGTTGCCGGCGGCGATCCACGGCGAGGCAGGGGGGTCGGGGGGTACCTCTGTGATCAGCGCACCCTTCCGCATCGGTGGGTGGTGGTGATGGTCGCCGGCAAGCACCACGTCGACGGCGGCCCTTGCTCCGGCGGACGGTGGTTCGGGAAGTCGTGGGTCTCGTCGGAGAGAGTTTCTGGGGTCAAATTGGAGTGGGGGTTAGTCTCCTAGAGGTGCCATGAGGCCACGGGCAAGTCTAGGAGGTGGAGGAGTTCTCACCAGAGAGAACGCTGCCGGAGCCCGAAGCGGACGGAGGTGGCCGGAGTTGAGGAAGAAGGGCCCCTCGAGGCTCTTCCAGTGGCTGGGCGGGGTCTGGTGAGATGGTGGAGGTGTGCGGGGTCGAGAGCGAGCTCGGAGGTGCTATATATAGCTGGCCCGAGGCGGTTGTCGAGAACGGGATAAGTCCGGCGAGCGATTATGGCGGTGCTGTGGCTGGATGGTAGGTTTAGGAGCTTGAGCATCGACTAGGCGAACCTTGCTTCCATCCGGTGCCTAACTCAGCAAGGTAAAGGCGATTCGGCCTGTCCCCAATGGAGCGGCCGTGCGGCACGTCGGCGGCGAGGGCGCGCCAGTCTTGCGCCGAGCCGCGGCGACGGTGCTGCATCGTCTTGTTGGCAAGGAGAGGCGGCCCGCGGAGCTCCAGTGGCGTGGGTGGTGCGAGCGGCGTTGTGCGCAGGTGCCCCTGTTGGCCGCCACGGGAGGTCCCGCGCGCGGAAGTCGCCCGGCGCAGCGGGCCATGGTGCCACCGGCGCTAGGAACCAGCCAAGTGCTCGTGCGGCGCCTGGACAGGAGGAGGAGCCATGCGCATAGCGCCAAGTGCCTGATTGACGGTGACCAGCCTCGTGAAACTGAATTTCTGAATGTCTGAATTTCTCGAAAGTGCAAAGTGACGATGCATGCTAGGTGTTGACAGAATAATTTTGGCATGTGGGGATTTTTCCTTGAGCTGATTTTTGGTGGAGTGGCTTCTCATTGCAACTGGAGGTTGCCTGAATTTTGGTGGAATTTTTGGAGAAGAGGAGATATGAATTTCACCAAATTTGACAAATCTGGTCCAAACTTGCAGAAGCTGAAACTTGAAAATTTTGAAAAGAAGAAGAGTAGATCTTGATGGTTCTAGGTTGTGGGTGCTAGGGACTATCCAGAGGAGTTGATTTGAGATCAAAGTTCAAAGGCATTAAGGTACTTGCTTTGCAAATCACCTAGGCTCAAAAATATGGACAAAATTGTTTTGGGCAAAGAAATAAATGAAATAAAAATCCAAAAATGAGTTGGACTGGTTGGGACAGAATATTTGGATTGTCCCAAAGTGGAAGGAGGGGTTTTGGGAAGATTTACCACAAGAGGCAAGATAAAACCATGGGTGGTTTTAAAATAAGAGAAGAACCAAAACTCCTAGGGTTTTCTTCTAAAAGAAAAAATAAATCCCAAAAATAAATTTGAGAAGGGGAGAATCAGAAGAAAGGTTTTTTTAAATAACCAACACCATAGTTGAAGAAGATGCCAAAATAAAATCCTTTGCCAAAGTGGAAAATCTTGAGAGAAAGAGATTTTTGGAAGGGTTTAAATGACCTCCTTCAAAACCAACAAAGTTTTTTGTTGAAAACCAAAACAAAAATTTTGGAGTGTCACAACACCTACCCCCTTAGGAAAAATCTCGTCCCCAAGATTTCAGCTGATTCTCAAATAAGTGTGGGTGCTCTGTCCGAAGAAAATCCTCTCTTTCCCAAGTGGCTTCACTCTTGGTGTGGTTGCTCCACTGAACCTTGAAGAACTTGATGGTTTTCTGTCGGGTCCTCCTTTCAGACTCCTCCAAGATTTTTATTGGATGTTCTCGATATGTGAGGTCTGGCTGCACGTCAAGGTTTTCATTGGATACTTGCTTCTCTGGGTTGCTCACGCACTTCCTCAATTGCGAGACGTGGAACTCGTGGACGTCGGATAAATCTTCAGGTAAGTCTAGCTGGTAGGCTAACGTGCCTCTCCGTGCCACTATGCAGAATGGTCCGATGAATCTTGGTGCCAGCTTCCCTTTAATCTTGAATCGATGCAGGCATCTCATAGGGGATACTCGTAGGTACACAAATTCACCGGGTTCAAAGCTGATTCCCCGATGTTTTTGATCGTAATAACTCTTCTGTCGACTTTGGGCTGTCTTGAGTCGATCCTTAATCACCTTAACTTTATCTTCAGCCTCCTTGAGCATGTCTGGGCCGAAGATATGGTTGTCTCCGGTTTATGACCAATTTAGCGGGGTACGACATCTCCGCCCGTACAGAGCCTCAAATGGTGCCATTGCAGGCTGGCTTGATAACTGTTGTTATATGCGAACTCTGCGTATGGTAAGCTCTCTTCCCAACTGGTCCCATAGGTAAGGACACATGCTCTCAACATGTCTTCTAGAATCTGGTTTACGCGTTCAGTTTGTCCATCTGTCTTGGGGTGGTATGCGGTACTGAACGCCAGTTGAGTTCCCAGAGCTTGTTGTAAGTGATCCCAAAATCGGGAGACAAATTGAGTGCCTCTGTCCGATATTATTTTCTTTGGAACTCCATGCAAGCAGACGATACGGGAAAGATAAAGCCTAGCAAGCTTCTGAGTGGTGTGGGTTGTCTTCACGGGGATGAAGTGTGCTACTTTAGTTAGTCTATCAGTGATGACCCAAATGGCATTATTTCCGTGTCGTGACCGAGGTAGCCCAACAATAAAATCCATCCCAATCTCGTCCCATTTACACTTGGGTATTTTATTTGGTTGTAAAAGTCCGGCCGGTTTCTGGTGCTCGGCCTTGATGCGTTGACAAGAGTCACAACATGTGATGAACGTGGCTATGTCCCTTTTTAGACCGTGCCACCAATATTTTTCCTGAATATCCTTGTACATTTTGTCCCTCGGGATGTATCGAATCTGGCGGTGTGGCCTTCAGCTAAGATCTGCTGTTTAAGATCCTTGATATTTGGTACGCAAAGTCTTTCTCCATACCACAATATTCCCTGCTTATCGATAACGAACTCTGGGGCCTTGCCCAAACTCACTTTCCGTCTAATGCCTTCAATGCTGGGGTGTCCATGCTGAGCTTCTTTAATTGTTTCCATCAGGGTAGGCTGTATTTCTAAATTTGATATGCTGCCTTTGGTGACTATCAGCAAGTTGAGTTTAGCAAACTCCTGCCGAAATTCAGGTCTCAGGTTTGGCAGGCCGTTGTCGTTTGGGCTAGGGTTCCGACTTAGAGCGTCTGCCACTACATTTGCTTTTCCTGGATGGTAGTGGATTCCAACGTCATAATCCTTCACTAGTTCCAACCAGCGTCGTTGCCGTATATTCAGTTCCGGTTGTGTGAAAATATACTTAAGGCTCTTATGGTCCGTGTATATCTCACAATGATTTCCAAGTAAAAAGTGTCTCCATTCTTTGAGTGCATGAATAACTGCTGCTAACTCTAGGTCATGAGTAGGATAATATTCCTCATGCTTGCGAAGTTGTGCGGAGACATATCGACTACCTTGCCTTCTTGCATCAACACGCATCCGAGGCCCTTAGGGATGCGTCAATACACCTCAAAATTCTTGTGTATATCGGCACAATTAATATTGGTGTTGTCGTTAATTTCCTTTTTAATTCTTGGAAACTTTTCGCAAGCTTCCGTCCATTCAAACTTCTTGTCTTTCTTGAGTAGCTGCGTCATTGGATTTGCTATGGTGGAGAATCCTTCAATAATTCTTGGTAGTATCCTGCCATTCCCAAGAAACTTAAATCGTCCGTTCTGTTGGCTGGTGGCTTCCAGCCAAATCACGGCCTTGACTTTCGGGTCTCGGAAATACCTTCTTGGGTCGATCGTGGCCCGAAAACCTACTTGCCTTAGCCAAAATTCACACTTGCTGAATTTAGCGTACAATTGATGTTTCTGAGTTCCCTAGTACAATTCGGAGATGTTCAGCGTGCTCTTGGTGTCTTGGGTATACCAGAATATCATCGATAAATACCACAACAAACTTGTCCATAAACTTCATAAATACTTTGTTCATGAGGTGAACAAAATATGCGAGGCGTTTGTTAGTCCGAATGGCATTACGGTGAAGTCATACAATCCGTATCTGGAGGTGAAAGCCTTCTTGGGAATATCTTGATTCGCACCTTTAATTGATGGTATCCCGACCTCAAGTCAATTTTGAGAATACCTTGGCTTGGCGAGCTGATCAAATAAATCATTTATCCGTGGCATCGGATATTTGTTCTTGATTGTGACCATGTTAAGCGCTCGATAGTCTATGCACAATCTCAGTGTTCCATCCTTCTTTTTGGCAAATAAAATTGGTGAACCCCAGGGTGAGGAGTTGGCTCATATATAACCTTTATCCAGTAATTCTTTTATTTTCTTCTTCAGTTCTACCAATTCGGATGGTGCCATTCTGTATGGTTTCTTATATATGGGGGCGGTTCCGGGTGCTAGCTCAATGCTGAATTCTATCTCTCGTGCGGTGGCATGCACAGTAGTTCTTGGGAAATATGTGCGGAAATTCACACCTCTGGAACCTTACTTAATTCAGAAATATCCACCTTGTTCAATCTTGGTTGCGGGATATTTTTCTTTCTTTGGCTGAAACTTTTATGGTCTTCCGTGGTGGTGGGTGAGAATCACGGTCCGGTTGAAGCGATCAATAAAACCTTTGTTGGTGGTTAACCAATCCATCCCTAGGATGACATCCAGTCCTTATTTTCCAACACGATAAGATTGGCGTGAAACTTCAACCCTTCAAACTCAATAATCACTCCTTGGCAATAACTCGGGTAACTTGCTTAATCGAGGGGACTTGGCGATCATAGATTTTTCAAAGGAAGCATCGAAAAATTATTTTGCAATGCAAAACTTTTGAAATGAATGAGTGAAGCTCGAGAATCAAACAAAACCATGGCAGGTATTGTGTTGACAGGAAGCGTGCGAGTATGATATCTGGGCGTTACGTGCTTCCTCTTTGGTCACGTGGTTCAGATGACCCTTCTGTGGTTGTTATTTGGGTTGAAATTGTTGCGCTTTGGCGCGAATTATTGCCTCCGTTGTTCGGCTTTGGGGTCGAGTTCCTTGGCTTGGGGCCTTTGCTTGGCATAGTGCCCTTCTTCTCCTAAGCGTAACAGGTAGCGTCTGGGCGGTATGTGAACTCCTTGTCCCTTGCATGGAAATTCTTGATTGGGCGTGAGGCGCTTGTCGTGGGTTTGGGTGCCCAACTTTTCGAACATCTGTCTTGCTGCGGTGGTTGCGGGCATGATTAGTCTGGTCCCTTTTTCGCTTGGAAATCTTCAAGCTCGTCTCTCATTTTCCAAGGTAATGGCCTTATCCACCAGCGTCTTAAAATCTGGAAAGGTGTGCACAACCAGTTGGCATTTAAGCGCGGTGTCGGACCGTCTAGGAATTTTCCATCTTCTTGCTTTCCGACATCGCTCCTCGTTGGCGTGGCGAGACAACGAGTAAACTGACTGTTGTATTCTGACACCGTCATTGTCCTTTGCTTGAGGTCATCAAATTCTCTCTTTTTGATCTTCATAAGACTCTTAGGAATATGTGCCCCACGAAAACCTTCTTTGAACTCCTCCCAGGTTATATTATTTTCATTGGGGTGCATGTGTAGGAAATTTTCCCACCACGATGCGGCTGCTCCAGTGAGATAGTGCGGTGCATATAGTACTTTCTCAAGATCTAAACACTGGGCAATAATTAATTTTATTTCCATTTCTTGAAGCCAGTCCTCGGCTTCAAGAGGTTTGTCAGTGTGAGAAAATGTTTGGGGACGCGTCTTCTGTAGCTCAGATAACTTTGATTGCTGCTGAAACTGTCCACAGTGATTTCCCATATTGATGACTTGGTTCATCATTTCCTGATGTTGTTGCTGACTTTGCTCATAAAGATGGCACATTTGGGAAAGTGTTGTTTCAACATCCTGTTGACTTGACTGCCCTGTGTGAAATTGTTGCTGGGTTGTGTGCCATAATTTTGCTCTGGCGGAGTTGGCATGGAGCGCGCCCAGGGCGAGACATTGTTCACTGTGGGGATATATTTTGTAAAACTCATAAGAAAAGAAATTGAGTCGCAAAAGTCAATAAATTCATGAAGGCGGAAAGAGTCTCAAATGCTCCAAGATTTTTTCAAGAGAATAAGCGTTTGCACGGAGAAGGACTGCTCATTACATATCTTACACGCAAGCAGTAATTATACAATACATCACTCAGGATATGCGTACATATTCCTGACATGTTATTAGGCTAGTGCACTCCTCCGGTTCCTACATGATGCGCAAACAAGCTACTTCTCACAACTTATGTACATATAAACATATCGCACAAGTCGGTACATCGCATATGGCTAAGCGTACTCGATCGGAGATGGTAATGATTTCCCTTGGCCTGCCGAGGGGTGGCCTTGATGAGGTGGGGACTCAACCTCCTCTTGATAATAGGCTCCGGGCGTGAAGTGCTGCGCTGAGTTGGTGGAGCAGGCGCCCTATCTTGGGACAACACGAACATGAGCGGGCACAAGGGGTGGTGCAGAACAAACTGGAGTAGGCGCAATGACATGGTTGAATTCCTCAGTGGTAGGCAGGCGACTTGTAGTGGCGAGAGCAGTAGGAGCAAAAGATGCTGATGACGAGACGAAAGTCAGTGGCGGTGTGGTGCGCAGGAGCTCCCTCCTGTTGGCGGCACAGCCATGGACTGAGTCCATGCGGGCAGCCACAAAGTAAATCCACCAGGTTGTGAAGGCTACCTCCAAAGCCGGAGATACTCGATAAGCATCTCAAAAGCCTCGTCTCGTACTCCTCAGGGGAAAGAGAGCAGCGTAGTGGCAGGTGTATGGCACGTGACATGGAAGGTAGCGGTAACGACGAGTCTTCATCGAAGGAAGGATATCCACAGACGAGCTATCGCCTCACGGGCTGCCATCTGCAGTGCATGCTTCTCCGTAGGCATGGCTCTCCCAAGAACCGGAAGCGCTCAACTCACCCTCCCTTGAATTGCACCGCGGCCTGGTGCATGGTTAGGCGGTCATTGACCTTGTCTTTGAGAGAGTGAGAAGGCTGGGCGCCAGATGGCCCCATCACGACTTGGGCGATGAAGGAGAGAAGCAGCGAACCCATCGGGCATGTTGGCGAACATCTGTGACTCGCGATCGTTGCCACCATCTACAAAAGTAGGCAAAAATTCTGAGTGGTCAAATCATAAATTTATCTTGGTGTCGAAATTGACTACATTTGTAAAAAAAAATAGCTCTAATATGCTAATAACCGATTAGCGATCGCACCTAGCAGCTTCCTACAGTTAGCCTGGCTCTGGTACCAAGCTTGTCACGACCGGTTTTCCAATAAAAATATTTATTGAGAAACCGATCTATTAATTCCAGTGTGAGGAAAAACTTCCTTACTGGTAGACAGAACCTTGATACAATAAGCCAGTAGCATTTAATATATTACAGGGTCGAGCTGGGTTGCTCAACAAATTATTACAAGCACGCCAATACTTATACATAGTGGCGGATATGACACAGTGGAGTGGTGGCATACTACTAACTCGAGGTAAAGTAGTGGAATAACACAGTGGAGTGGATAATATGACTCCTACACTGGCGGCTCATCGAGCGCCGAGGTGAGGCTTGATGAATTTATTTAGGTAGCGGAAGCGGATATAACACGATGACTAATCCAGGGTGCATACGAGACTGATGGGATTCCTCTAGGCGTCGGACTCGCTATCGAACTCTTCATCCATGAGATCGCCTTCGTCAGCATCTGGCCAAATCAACAAGCCAGGTGAGTACTTTGAAAGTACCCGCAAGACAGTTCCGACAAAAGATATAACAAATGTATGCACAAATACGTAATGAGTAATTTAATAATGCACATTCAAATCAGTATTACAAGGTAAGTGAAGAGGGAGTCGGCGGTAGTCCGCTCGAAAACCCAATAAAATAAACCGAAAACCGATCGGGTGTCTGAAGCGACTCCAGGAAGGATGAACAAATAAGTAAAGCATGCCGCAATAGGGCGGCTAAGCAACACCTCATAAAGGGCTTATACTGAAAGAAAAAGACATGCGTGCCACAGTCGGACGTCGGAGCGACATCACAGAAAGGGCTTATATCAAAAGTAAACAAATACAATGCCACAGTCGGGTCTGAGCGACATCACAGAAAGGGCCTATATCAAAAGTAAATAAATAACAATGCCGCAGTCGGACGTCTGAGCGACATCGCGAAAGGGCTTATATAAAAAGTAAATAAATAACAATGCCGCATTGGACGTCGGCGACATCGCGAAAGGGCTTATATCAAAAGTAAATAAATAACAATGCCGCGATCGGACGTCTGAGCGACATCGCGAAAGGGCTTATATCAAAAGTAAATAAATAACAATGCCGCGATCGGACGTCTGAGCGACATCGCAGAAAGGGCTTATATCAAAAGTAAATAAATAACAATGCCGGATCGGACGTCTGAGCGACATCGCGAAAGGGCTTATAATTCACTTTACATATCGGTTAACTTGCAAGAAATAGTGCTCACGGAAAATATTCATCACATGATAGTAAGCGGGTTAGTCCATCCACGAAATAAACATTCAACACTCATGTGGTTCTCGGGAGTTTACATCACTGGTGACATTTGACAAGATAAGATGAACACAGCACTTGGACCTGGATAAGATGATTTCAAGGATTAATTACTCTGCAGAGTTTGTACTAAATTATCCACAGCCAACGGATTTCCGTAGTCTCGAAGGACTAGTTCCGTTTACGGTACTTCGGAGGAAACACAGCTAACCAGTACACACCCATCCCACCTTACGTTGCTAGGAATCACCCTAGACAACGTTCAAGAAAAACTTTGAGACGGGGAGATCACAATCTCGAATAGCATGGGATCAAATTTATATACGCGCGCTCTAAGGGGTGCCCCCCTCTCGGTCCCAACCGGAAACACCCATGCCTCCTGACCGGATGATAGTCTTTAATCCAGGGCCATGGAACCCTCATCCCGGCCTCTCGATTTGGTGTGTACCAGAAAGTGGTTTGCAACTTACTAAGCCGTATCCCTTGCGGAAAACATGTGGTAGTACGGAAGGGGAGGCGGACGGAAGCTGGACTGATTTATGTTGACCTTTGGGTGAGCAGTGCGGCATAAGGCGGCATGCTACAACACTGCCATCTTACCCATTCTCATGCCAACTCATGGCCATGCAACTCATTTCCATCAACTCATGGATTTCCGAAACTCACTTGCCTTAACTTTTTACGTGATATAACTTTCATCGAGATGCTCTGAACATGCCATGAGACTAATTAATGCAAACATGCCCAAACACTCATCATACCAAAAGTTCAAACATGCTTTCCTGGTTCGGAGTAGTCGGGGCCTAGCTCGGTGAAGTTCGCGGTTCCGTCACCTCCTTCGGTATCTACGGTATAGAAAAATACACGCACTAACGTAAATTCCATGGGGTGCACAAAAATATTCCAAATATTTTTCAAATAAATCTGATAAAAAAACTAGACACAATTTTGAAGAGGACAGAAAAAGAATCACTCAAAAATCCTTTTCTGTTTAAAAGTTATAAGAGTTTTGGTCCAAGGACCTTTCTGTAATGAAACAGAAAACTCTTAGGGGTCTAAGCAGAATAGTCCAGAAAACGATTCAGATTAGAAAGCGCCTTTGCCAGAATACGCTTTTGGAAACGGTTCGAAAAAAAAGAATAGAGAGGCTGACGGGCGGGTCCCACCCGTCAGGTTTGAATATTCAAAGAGGCGGCAGAGCTCGTCGGCGCCGAGAGCTGCGGTGGTGGCGGCGGCGATCCATGGAGGCGGGGGATCGTGGGGTACCTCCGTGATCAGCGCACCCTTCCGCGCGGTGGGTGGTGGTGGTGGTCGCCGGTGAGCACCACGTCGGCAATGCCCTTGCTCCGTGGACGGTGGTTCGGAAGTCGTGGGTCTTGTCGGAGAGAGTTTCTGGGGTCAAATTGGAGTGGTGGTTAGTCTCCTAGAGGTGCCATGAGGCTACGGGCAAGTCTAGGGCGGTGGAGGAGTTCTCACCAGAGAGAACGCTGCCGGAGCCCCAAGTGGATGGAGGTGGCCGGAGTTGAGGAAGAAGGGCCCCTCGAGGCTCTTCCAGTGGCTGGGCGGGGTCTGGTGAGATGGTGGAGGTGTGCGGGGTCGAGAGCGAGCTCGGAGGCGCTATATATAGCTGGCCCAAGGCGGTTGCCGAGAACGGGATAAGTCCGGCGAGCGATTACGGCGCTGCTGTGGCTGGACAGTAGGTTTAGGAGCTTGAGCATCGACTAGGCGAACATCGATTCCATCCGGTGCCTAACTCAGCAAGGTAAAGGCGATTCGGCCTGTCCCCAATGGAGCGGCCGTGCGGCACGTCGGCGGCGAAGGCACGCATACTGTGCGTGCCGAACCCACGGCGACGGTGTTGCATGCGTGTGCTGGCAAGGGAGACGGCCACGCGGAGCTCCCAGGTGGCGTGGGTGGTGCCGAACGGCGTTGTGCCGCAGGGTTTCCCCTATTGTCCTCCACGGGAGGTCCCGACGCCGCGGAAGACGCCGGCGCAGACGGGCCATGGTGCCACCGACGCCAGGAACTAGCCAAGTGCTCGTGCGGCGCTCTGGACAGGGAGGAGGAGCCATGCGCAACGCGCCAAGTGCACAGTTGACAGTTGACCAGCCTCTGACGAAACTGAATTTCTGAATGTCTGAATTTCTCTGAAAGTGCAAAGTGACAGTGCATGCTAGGTGTTCGGCAGAATGATTTTGGCATGTGGGGATTTTTCCTTGAGCTGATTTTTGGTGGAGTGGCTTCTCATTGCAACTGGAGGTTGCCTGAATTTTGGTGGAAGTTTTGGAGAAGAGGAGATATGAATTTCACCAAATTTGACAAATCTGGTCCAAACTTGTAGAAGCTGAAACTTGAAAATTTTGAAAAGAAGAAGAGTAGATCTTGATGGTTCTAGGTTGTGGGTGCTAGGGACTATCCAGAGGAGTTGATTTGAGATCAAAGTTCAAAGGCATTAAGGTACTTGCTTTGCAAATCACCTAGGCTCAAAAATATGGACAAAATTGTTTTGGGCAAAGAAATAAATGAAATAAAAATCCAAAATGAGTTGGACTGGTTGGGTCAGAATATTTGGATTGTCCCAAAGTGGAAGGAGGGTTTTTGGGAAGATTTACCACAAGAGGCAAGATAAAACCATGGGTGGTTTTAAAATAAGAGAAGAACCAAAACTCCTAGGGTGTTCTTCTAAAAGAAAAAATAAATCCCAAAAATAAATTTGAGAAGGGGAGAATCAGAAGAAAGGTTTTTTTTAAATATCCAACACCATAGTTGAAGAAGATGCCAAAATAAAATCCTTTGGCAAAGGGGAAAATCTTGAGAGAAAGAGATTTTTGGAAGGGTTTAAATGACCTCCTTCAAAACCAACAAAGTTTTTTGTTGAAAACCAAAACAAAAATTTTGGAGTGTCACATTTAACGATAATGAAACCTTGGCTTCTTATGCTAATGGTAGACATGATTACTATGGTGTGGAAAGAATAGAAGAATTCATTGCTTTTAAGGTTGCTTATGAAATTGAATCTTTGTTTGAAAAGTATGAAGCTTTTGATGATGATGTTTATAGGCATGCAAATTTTGCTATGAGAAATATGAATAAAATGTCAATATTGATGCATTTATTGAGAAAGTCTACACTGTCCAAGAAGAGAATAATATTTTGCAGTAATCGATGGAAGAAGAAATTGCTAAAATTGTGAGCTCATAGGATGAAAAAGATGATGAGGAGAGCGAAGAACAAAAGGAGGAAGAGCGGATTAGCTACCCATGCCCACCTTCTAATGAGAGTAACTCTTCAACTCATATATTGTTTAATTTCCCTTCATGCTTACCGAAGGATGAATGCTATGATCCCTTGAATTCGTTTGAAATATCCCTTTTTGATGAAATTGATGCTTGCTATGCTTGTGGCCATGATGCCAATTTGAATTATGCTTATGGAGATGAACTTGTTATAGTTCCTTATGTTAAAAATGAAATTTTTGCTATTGCACCCACACATGATAGTCCTATTATCTTTCTGAATTCTCCCAACTACACTATATCGGAGAAGTTTGCGCTTATTAAGGATTATATTGATGGGTTGCGTTTTACCATTACACATGATGAGTGTAATATGCATGTGCTTTCTGCTCCTACTTGCAATTATTATGAGAGAGGAACTACATCTCCACCTCTCTATGTTTCCAATAAGATAAAATTGCAAGAAATTACTTATGCTATGTATTGGCCTTTACTTGATGTGCATGAATTGTTCTTTTATGACGTGCCGATGCATAGGAAGAGAGTTAGACTTCGTCATTGCATGATATATGTTACTTTGTGCTCAGTACTAAATTACAAATCATTGTTAATTAAAATTGGCTTTGATATACCTTGGGATCCGGGTGGATCCATTACTTGAGCACTTTATGCCTAGCTTAATGGCTTTAAAGAAAGCGCTGCCAGGGAGACAAACCGGAAGTTTTACAGAGTCATTTACTTCTATTGTGTGCTTTTAAAAAGTTTAAAAACAAAAAATATAGAGGGGGACCTAAAAGTTTTCAAAAAGAAAAGTGAACGTAAGAAGGACGAGCACCGTTGAAGTGGGGGAGCTCCTTGAACTTTGTTCATGCCCATGGAAACTTTGCAAATCTTGAATTATAGAAAATTTTCAACAAAAATAATTATCCCCTTGTACAAATCCATTGTATTATAAAAATAATGTGCCAAGATTTACCTTTAGGATGATTAGATTTCTTATTTGGTATGTGCACTGCAAAAACAGAAACTTTGGTTCCAAGAAACAAAATTGTTTAAAATCACCGAAACGTGATAATATTCTGAATTTTTTACACAGTACTGCTATACAAATTGTCTATTTTTTCCTAATTTTCTAAAATAAATAGAGTTACAGAAGTATGGTGAATGTTCAGATTACTACAGACTGTCCTCTTTAAGACAGATTCTGTTTTAGATGCATTTTTTTGCTAGTTTTGATGAAACTATCGATTTTATCGGTGGTATAAGCCATGGAGAAGTTATAATATAGTAGCTACAATGCAAAAATAAAATATGAATGGGTTTGAAACAATACTTGAAGTGGTGATTTGTTTTATTATACTAACGGATCTCACAAGGGTTTTGTTAAGTTTTGTGTGGTTGAAATTTTCAAGTTTTGGGTGAGATCACGATGAATGAAGGAATAAGGAGTGGCAAGAACCTAAGCTTGGGGATGCCCGAGGCATCCCAATGTAATATTCAAGGGCTCCCAAGCTACTAAGCTTGGGGATGCCCCAGAAGGAATCCCCTCTTTCTTCAAACGATCATCGATAATTTTACTTGGAGCTATAGTTTTATTCATCACATGATATGCGTAAATCTTGGAGCGTCTTTTCTGTTTATTTTTCCTTTTATTTTATGCACCATGCTGGTATGAGATAGTCCTTGTTTGATTTATAGAATGCTCTTTGCACTTCACTTATATCTTTTGAGTATGGATTTATAGAATGCTTCATGTGCTTCGCTTATATGATTTGAAGTTTGGATTGCCTGTTTCTCTATGCATAGAAAACCGCCATTTGTGGAATGCTCTTTTGCTTCACTTATATTTGTTAGAGCGTGGGCATATCTTTTGTAGAAAGAATTAAACTCTCATGCGTCACTTATATCTACTTAGAGAGTTAACAGGAATTGGTCATTCACATGGTTAGTCATAAAATCCTACATAAAACTTGTATATCACTGAATATGATATGTTTGATTCCTTGCAATAGTTTTGCAATATAAAGATGGTGATATTAAAGTAATGCTACTAAGTAGTTGTGGATTGGTAGAAATACTTCCGTTAAGGTTTGTGATTCCCGAAGCATGCACGTATGGTGAACCGTTATGTGATGAAGTCGGAGCATGATTTATTTTTTATTGCCTTCCTTATGAGTGGCGATCGGGGATGAGTGATGGTCCTTCCTATCAATATATCCCTCTAGGAGCATGCGTATTAGTACTTTGTTTTGATGGCTAATAAACTTTTACAATACGTATGTGATTTCTTTACGACTAATGTTGACTCCATGGATTATACACACTCTCACCCTTCCGTCATTGCTAGCCTCTTCGGTACCGTGCATTGCCCATTCTCACCTCGAGAGTCGGTGCAAACTTTGCCGGTGCATCCAAGCCCCGTGATATGATACGCTCTATCACACATAAGCCTCCTTATATCTTCCTCAAAACAGCCATCATACCTACCTATCATGGCATTTCCATAGCCATACTGAGAAATATTGCCATGCAACTTCCATCATCATCGTATACATGACTTGAGCATTCATTGTCATATTGCTTTGCATGATCGTAAGATAGCTAGCATGATATTTTCATGGCTTGTCCGTTTTTTTATATCTTTGCTATGCTAGATCATTGCACATCCTGGTACACTGCCAGAGGCATTCATATAGAGTTATATTGTTCTAGATATCGAGTTGTAATATTGAGTTGTAAGTAAATAAAAGTGTGATGATCATCATTATTAGAGCATTGTCCCAGTGAGGAAAGGATGATGGAGACTATGATTCCCCCACAAGTCGGGATCAGACTCCGTAAGAAAAAATAAAAATAAAAAAATAGGCCAAAAAAAAGAGAGAGCCAAAAAAACAAAAAAAATGAGAGAAAAAGAGAGAAGGGGCAATGATACTATGCTTTTACCACACTTGTGCTTCAGAGTAGCACCATGTTCTTCATATAGAGAGTCTCTTAAGTTATCGTTTTCATATACTAGTGGGAATTTTCATTATAGAACTTGGCTTGTATATTCCGATGATGGGCTTCCTCAAATGCCCGAGGTCTTCATGAGCAAGCAAGTTGGATGCACACCCACTTAGTTTTCAGTTTGAGATTTCATACACTTATAGCTCTAGTGCATCCGTTGCATGGCAATCCCTACTCACTTGCATCGATATCGTTTGATGGGTGTCTCCATAGCTCATTACTTCGCCTAGTTGATGTGAGACTTTCTCCTTTTTGGTCTTCCGCACACAACCTCCACCATCATATTCTATTCCACCTATAGTGCTATATCCATGTCTCACACTCATGTATTGCGTGAAAAAGGCTTGAGAACATTAAAAGTATGAAACAATTGCTTGGTTTGTCATCAGGGTTGTGCATGATGAAATACTTTGTGTGATGAATATGGAGCATAGCCAGACTATATGATTTTGTAGGGATAACTTTCTGTGGCCATGTTATTTTGAGAAGACATGATTGCTTTGTTAATATGCTTAAAGTATTATTGTCTTAATGTAAAATGATAGACTATTGCTTTGAATCACTCGTATCTTAATATTCATGCCATGATTAGATTATGTGATCAAGATTATGCTAGGTACCATTCCACATCAAAAATTATCTTTTTTATCATTTACCTACTCAAGGACGAGCAGGAATTAAGCTTGGGGATGCTGATACGTCTATGTAATATCTATAATTTTTGATTGTTTCATGCCAATATTCTACAACTTTCATATACTTTTGGCAACTTTGTATATTATGTTTGGGACTAACATATTGATCCAGTACCAGTTCTTGTTTGTTGCATGTTCATTGTTTCGCAGAACATCCATACCAAACAAAGTCCAAACGCGATAAAAACTTATGGAGATTTTTTTGGAATATATGTGATTTTTGAGAATTGGAATCAACGTGAGACGATGCCCGAGGGGCCCACAAGCCACAGGGGCGTGCCCTGGACCCTTGTGGTCACCCTGTAAGGCGGTTCGTGCCCTTCTTTCGCCGCGAGAAAGCTAACATCCGGATAAAAATCGTGTTAAAATTTCAGCCCAATCAGAGTTACAGATCTCCGGGAATTTAAGAAACGGTGAAAGGCTAGAATCTGGGAACGCATAAATAGAAGGAAACAGAGAGAGAGAGAGAGAGAGAGAGAGAGAGAGAGAGAGAGAGGAGAGATCCAATCTCGGAGGGGCTCTCACCCCTCCGCCGCCAGGGAGGCCATGAACCAGAGAGGAAACCCTTCTCCCATCTAGGGGGGAGGTCAAGGAAGAAGAAGGAGGAGGGGGGCTCTCTCCCCCTCTCTCCCGGTGGCACCGGAACGTCGTCGGGGCCATCATCGTGACTGCGATCTACACCAACAACTTCGTCGCCGCCATCACCAACTCTCTCCCCCTCTATGAAGCGGTGTAACACCTCTTCTCCCCGCTGTAATCTCTACATAAACATGGTGCTCAAAGCTATATATTATTTCCCAATGATGTATGGTTGTCCTATGATGTTAGAGTAGATCCGTTTTGTCCTATGGGTTGATTGATGATCATGATTGGTTTGAGTTGTATGTTTTATTATTGGTGTTGTCCTATGGTGCTCTCCATGTCGCGCAAGCGTGAGGGATCCCCACTGTAGGGTTTGCAATATGTTCATGATTTGCTTATGGTGGGTGGCATGAGTGACAGAAGCACAGACCCGAGTAAGTAGGTTGTTTGCGTATGGGAGTAAACAGGACTTGATACCTTATAATGCTATGGTTGGGTTTTACCTTAATGATCTTTAGTAGTTGCGGATGCTTCCTAGAGTTCCAATCGTAAGTGCATATGATCCAAGTAGAGAAAGTATGTTCGCTTATGCCTCTCCCTCATATAAAATTGCAATAATGATTACCGGTCTAGTTATCGATTGCCTGGGGACAAATAACTTTCTTGTGATAGAAAGCTCTCTACTAAAACTATCTTAATTGTTTCTTTATCTAAACAGCCCCCTAGTTCTTATTTATGTGCTCTTTATTATCTTGCAAACCTATCCTATCACACCTACAAAGTACTTCTAGTTTCATACTTGTTCTAGGTAAAGCGAACGTTAAGCGTGCGTAGAGTTGTATTGGTGGTCGATAGAACTTGAGGGAATATATGTTCTACCTTTAGCTCCTCGTTGGGTTCGAAACTCTTACTTATCGAGAAAGGATACAATTAATCCCCTACACTTGTGGGTTATCACTACTCTGGACCACCTTCCCTTCCCTCCATCGCCATGGAAGCATCCCATACGTCGCTCGTCACTGTGGATGTCATCCATGCGCCAACCCCTTCGGCGGACCTCGTTGCCGGCCATGTCGCGCCTATCATGGGTGCAAGTCTGACAATAGCGTATGGGTGAACAAATTAGAGGGCATAGCCTAACTATGGCGCAGTTGTTACTCTCGGATTTACGAGTTCAGGCCCCTCATGGTGGAGGTAAAGACCCTATGTATCGATGATCTGGAGTTGTGCTTGATTGAGTGTATGATTACAAAGGTTGTGAACCCTTGCCAAGGAGCCGAGGGGTGGCTTATATAGAGTCCGTCGGCCCCTCATGAATGCTGCCATAACCAAGGGTTAAAGGGGGAGTTTAAGGGTGCATGTTACTGGTAACAGATGTATTGATTACGCTTGATGAGGGTGGACACACTTCATGACCGTTGCGGTTCTAGTGGGACCCCTAGTCTTCATCATCTAAGTGATGGTAGGTTTAGTCGAGTGAAGGAGGTCGGTCGACTGAGACTTTGCCCTTCGAGTGGTTGGTATCTTCCAAGTGGATCGTCTGGTTATAGAGCATTTGAATGCTGGCATGGCCCTGGGGCCCAGCGTAAGGTGCATATGGTCCAAGGGTAGGGTCTCTAGGTCAGGCCTATTACCTACCCTTACTATATATCCCCATCATTAGCCCTCGAATCAGTCGAGGTTAGTCAGGCTGAGTCGGAATGATTCTCCAATCAATCTGAGTGCTTCAGAGGCACGCAAGAGCTTCCGTTGTTCATCTGACGACTTTGTCCTCTCATGATGCTTCGGCCGATTCTGGAATATGTGATCTCTGAGTGAAGTCGTGTAGCAGTCTTAAGCCAGACAAAGGATGTGTCCTCGGAGTGAAATGCGTCCTCACGCGCCGGGTGGCAGGCCAGACCCGAGCGTTTTTCGAAGGGTTTTAAAGAGAAAGCAATCGGGTTGCCAGATCCCGGATTTCGCGAGATTTGAAATCAGAAACGGTGGGGCGTGACGCCTCGATTTTTGCCCCGCTTTTCTCCACGTACCGCAAGATCTCCGCCAGTGGGATTTGGGGTGATCCGCGGGCCCGAGTGCCAACGGTGCAGATCTGCGGGCAGAGAGATTGGAGGTATAAAAGGCTGCCGCATTGGAGAAGGAGAGAAATGAATCTCCATTTGCCCCCTTGCCCTCAATCTCCCACTCTTCCTCTCCGCCTCCCCTCTGCGCGAGTCCGCTCAGCACCGGAGCACCCCGCCGCGATGGAGAAAGACAAGACATGGTACTACCATCCATAAAACTCAACGAGACCTTGAGATCTACCGAAAGGCCTAAAACTCCTACCTAACACTTGATACTAATGATGCTAAATGCATCCTATGACAAAAAGAACACGTAGATTAGAAGCATGGAAGTAGTGAAATATCTTTCATAAAACCTAATAATGGTTAAACATAGGACATTAAAACCTCATGGTTGAACCATTTCGCATCGAGATATGTTGTCTTTGTTTCCAGAACAAATCCAAAAACATAATATTCTTACCCTGGCGGTGAGTGAACTTGGGAAGATAACGAGGGAGCTAGTACCCGCGCACAGGGCGGATGCTGCCACATAACAATCTCTTGGCCCACCTGTATCGGATCCAATTAGTTACCATTGAAAATAAGTCTGTGCTTTCCATTTGAGATATTGCAGTTGAACAAAGATAGAAGGTCCAAATATATTGTCCTTGGATGATAGATGTGGAATAAAAACATAAGTTGCCCATTAGTTTCTCAAGCAATGAAAACAAAAGATTAGTTCAAATCTTCAAATAGCAATCCAAGGTGGTTAGCAGAGCTCGAATAGAAGACTTCAAATAACTGAGGAAGTTATAAGATCACCTTTTCCTGATTATCCTCTACTGAATCCAAATCGAGGTGGTCACACTTGCTATAGGCGTGCCACAAAGTTCATGTTGAGCAAGATTGTAGACCTTCTCTCTCTATCAACATGTCATCACATTTTACACTGGCCAAAAGAGGAGTAATTCAGTGGTCTGACATAACTATACTCATCATAACCGATGATTGCGTAGAGTCGGTAATCATAAGTAATCAACATAGTGAATGATGGTACCCGCAAAAAAACTGAATGATGGAATGAGAAGATGAATAAATCTCATGAAATAGAATAAGAGACAGAACCCTGAAAGAAAAAACATAGTGCTTGCAGATAAGAACACCATATAAAATCGATGATCACCAATCAAGAAATTTCCAAAATATAGTATGACTTGCAACAAAAATATTAATGGATCATATCAAGTTGCCATATTTCATCCTTGGACAATACATAGCGATGTCGATCGAACTGATAATTTCACGACATCTGCTAGTCACAAATGGTAATAGGACAACACCAAAACATTCTCTTATCCATCCACTCTCCTAAATAAAAACACTAGGAATGCAACATATGACAGTGTTCTCATTTCCTTGGAAGTAATAATAAACTACGAAAGTACTAGATAACTGATCATTGGAACCAGAAAACATCCATTGCTACCTCAGAAGGTCAAAAGCATCTAATCTCTAGCAAAAAAACAGAAGTATAAATTCACAACCAACAACTCTAAGGGCTCATTTGGTGAGCAGGGAAAACGCAGGGATCCCCGCCTGATCCCTGGGACAAAAAAGCACGAGATATACCCACCCAGGGATTTCGGAACGTTCATTTGGTCAGAGTCTGGGGGAGGGAAATGTCGGCCCATCCCTGCCGAAACCCGGGGATAGAAATAAACTACCCGAGGCACGTGGGAGGAAATCTCCGACTCTCTCGCGCGGGCACTCTCATTCGCGAACAACATGGCCAATCCGTTTCTCCATGGCTGCAATCACCGCACTATAGTACCTCTGGTGCATGAACTAAAATCTTCTCATGATGGCATCAAGCGCCGCAACATCTGGGTAATTTCCACAGCACCCTCCCAGACCCCCAAATGGTCATGTGAATTTGCCACAGGGTTTTAATTTTGTCAAGAATATTTCACCCAATGTGTATCTACCCAGGGCGTATCTCCCCTAGCAGCCAAACAAATCCTAAGGAGTCACAATCCCCCCCCCCCTCCCTGTCCCAGCAGGAGTTTCACTGGAGCTCTACTTTTCAAATACCAAAAAGAAGTATTTGTGTAGAAGTTGTTGTTTGAGAACACAAACCTCGAGATTGTAAATAGTAGATGATTCCTCTTCTAATGTTGCTTGCAACATTGAAACTACAGCTCTAGGCATAACCATACTTGTGGCAATCAAGTAGAGGTGTCGTCTTCATCACCTGATACAAACCAAACAAGTAAATGAGCTGGATGGAAAGATGCCTTTCATGCCAACTCATGTTGTAGATACGTATATGAAAACACAAGATTTATAAAACCAGCTGGTCTACCTAATTATAGAGAGCACCTAAGCGGTGTGAGTCTTTGCGACCATTCAATTTCACCTCTTCAGTTTGACAGTTTCACTTCTCTTGTTAATGCATTCGGCTGCTACACGTGGGCCTATATTCTCCTTGTGTTGCTATCAGATATGGGTGGGTAGATTTATTGGTCAATTACAGGAGGTGAAACACAGCAAATACCTAGTGCATCAATCCCCTACATTACAACCTGACGGTTAAACCATTGCGCATCAAGATATGTTTGTCTTTGTTTCCAGAACAAACCCCATAAAACATAATATTCTTGCTCTGGCAGTGAGTGAAACAGGGAAAGATAGCATGGAAGCTAGTACCTACTCACGGGGCGGATGCTTCCACAAAATGAACCCTTGTCTCACTCATGGTCGGATCCATTTAGTTACCATTGAAAATAAGTTTGTGTTTTTCCATTTGAGATATTGCAGTTGAACAAAGATAGAAGGTCAAAATATACAGTCCATGGGTGATGGTGGAGTAAAAACATAGGTTGCAATTAGTTTTCTCAAGCAATGAAAACAAAAAATTAGTTCAAATCGGGTCAATAGCTCATGTGCGACATCTTTGAGGTGAAATGGAAGGAGTGCGACGTAGTTGACGAAAATAGTTGTAGTACTATGTTTCAGAGGCCCAAATAGCCAAGGCCCACTCGGGCAATTAAACTGGTCGTCAATGGGAGTGAGGTTATGTTTAAGACATGTGGGTCCCACTTGGCAATGCATCTAGTTGCGGGCCCCACTTGGCAGTGCATCAGGTGAAACGTGTCCCCATGCATGTCTGAACGTGTACCCCTCCCACCCCTCCTCTTTGTTCTCGGTGGTGAGCCAGCGCCAGCACCGAAGATTTTGTTATCGGTGATAGCAGCACGGAGGAGCTTTCGTTCTCGGTGATGGCGGCGGCTGTGCTGTGTGAATCCGGAACCCTGTCCCGTTCCCCTCCGTGTCGAGCTAGATCTCACCGCATCGCCTCTGTTTCCCTCCCTTTTTGGTGTTTTTGGTCGATTTGATCCAGATTTGGGTGGGTGGGAGGGGAGCTGACCGCGATGGAGCCGCCAGAGACAATAACATCGACTATGTAATCCCTTAATGTGCATCCTTTCCAAGCTATGCGATTTGTGCCTCGTCTGCTTCCGCTAGGTCACCTCACACTGCCGCGAAACAAGGCACTGTGGAATTCATTCCTTCTAAGGCGAAGCTAGGTGATGGTAGCATGCGGGACATAGAGAGAGATACAATTGTGAAGTGGGAGATTGATCCATAAGAACTACAGAGCATGGAAGAGAAGGTCGTGAAGAATCTGGTGGAAAAAATTGGGGAGAGCATTTTTGGAGGTCCAGAGCAAGAGGTAGCATTGTTACAGTTTGATAATTGGAAAGGAGAGTATCTGATAATTGAGGATGGTGAAGACATGGTTGATGAAATCGATCGACAAGATGGCTGGACAACCAAACAGACTATGTTTCATGCAAAGCTTGTTGATCTGAAATCAGATTCTAAGGTTGGATATGTGCCCTCAAAGTTAGCTTCACAGATGGTAGATGATGATTGGGCTTCAGAGAGGCAGATAATGCCCATGTGTATAGGTGAAGTGACAGTATTACCTGAGGGGGTGATGCAAAAGAGGGCTCTGATGGTGTTGGAAGGGTTGTTTCTGTTGATTGGAATTCAGTAGAATTAAATGACCCAACTGATTTAGCCATTGCACCAATGGCTGACACTGAGATGGCCATTTTTTTTGGTGTTCCAGTAGCTGATGAAGATAAGGAGGAGAAGGATGGTGAATCTAGTATACCTACTGATACTGATGCTAACAGAGATAGAATTGAAGATGTGGATGGATAGTTGATGGAAGATGCTGCAGATGATGTAGATGATGCACATGATGATGAGTTGGTAAATGTGTATGACAAGGAAAACCATGTTATTGCATTGAGGAAGTTGTTCCCAAACATGGATGAGTTTAGGATGTGTTTCAAGACTTATGCAATCAAACATGAGTTTGATGCCAAGACTAAGTGGACTGATAGAAAGAAGTTTTATGCAAGATGTAGAGGTATTGATGGATGTTTCAAGCCTTGCAAGTGGTACATATCTGCTAGACGCCAACCTGATGGAAGTACCATTAGGGTGAATCAAATCCCACACCAACATACTTGTATTACAAGTTCACAGAGAGTATCAACCATGACATCACAGCTTTGGATTGCAGAGAAGATCACTCCTATTTTAGCCAAGAAACCAAACACACAGTGAAGAATATTTTTCCCATTGTGATCAGAGGGAGTTCTTCGGCCATATGTGGATGAATTTGATCAAAAAATTCAGAGGGGAAGAATTTGCTCACATGTGGTCAGCAGCAAGATCTTACACTAAACAGACACATTCATATCATCTTAGTAAGATAATGACAGCATGCCCTGAGTTTGGTCCATGGGTGAACACCTACCATTATCTATTATGGTATAGGTCGGGATTTAACACTGCCATCAAGTGTGACCATATCAACAACAACTTGGCAGAAAGTTTTAACAACAAGGTGAAGCAGTTAAAAAATTTGCATGTGCATGCCATGGTTGACCAAATCAGGATCATGATCATGCGCTTGTGGGAATTGATAAGAAGGATTGGTGATTGTCTACAAGGGGATAAGCTTCCTGCAATGGTACAACAAGTGGTCAACGGGAGCAGAAATCTTACACATTTATCTGTTGAAAAATCTTCTGTGTGGGGTGCTGAAGTTAGAGATACCAAAACTGGTAGAAGGCATGTTGTTAACACTGAAATGCATGATTGCACTTGTTTGGAGTAGCAGCACACTAGGAAACCATGTGATCATGCCATACTTTTCTTGGCCTCCCGGCCGAAGATAAACATGCACCTATATTTGCACGAATATTACTCAGTAGCAAGATTCCAGGCTGCATATGCAACTCCAATTCCAGCACTTACAGATCAGTCTCAGTGGCCTGAAGTGGAAATTGAATTTTCCATGTGTCCTCCCCTAACAAAAAGAAAGGCTGGTAGGCCTAATGAGAGTAGATTCAAGGCATGGTTTGAGAAAGGTGGGAGTAGTAAAAAGGGCAAGGGAAAGAAGGATGCAAAGCCAAAAAGGTCCCAAAAAGGTAACAAAAATAGATGCAAGTTGTGCCAGGAACTTGGACACCGAGTTAGATCTCCCAAATGTTACACTCCTGAAAGGCCAAAGTATGTGGGCATATGTTTGCATTGTTTACTATTTTGTTGCATTTTCTAATTACTAACCAGTTGACATGCTTTATCTTTTTAGGAGGAAGCGTGCAGGTGCGCCCCTTATTGTTGAAGAGTGTTGGCCAAAGAAAAAGGCAAGAGGCAATGGCTCTAGAAGAAAGAGAAGTTTTGGTAAAACAATACACATTCAACTGGACTTGGATGGTGTGGTGCAAAATGAGCAAGACTTGGATGTGCTACTACAAGATGAGCAAGATTTTCATGTTTTGGTGCCAACTGAAGATATGGGTACCTCTGAAGATATTCCAGCTGATGTTGTGCAAGCTGAGCCTATGTTGGAAGTTGAGTTGCCAACTGAAGATATTCCAGTTGATGTGGTGCCAACTGAGCCAATATTGGAAGTTGTGTTGCCAACTGGTGATATTGGGTCCAATGATACTGCAACTATTGTGGTGCAAAATGAACCTTGTGTTCCAGGCAGTCCAGTGAAGAAAATCAAGAGCTTGAGTGAACTGGGTGTTGTACAACCAAAAACAAGCATTGGTAAAAGAAGAAGAAGAAATCGAGTGGTAGGAATAAGCAGAAGTGAAAATTTGTTGAAACTTGTGTATTGCTACTATGTTGTAGTAATAAAACCTTGCCTGAACTTGTGTAATGGTATTTTACTTTGATATGATGTGTATTTGTGTATACTATTCAAGTTTGAGACCAAATTCAAATTTGAGCCAAAATTCAAATTTGAAGTTATTTGGTCTGTGGTATTTGTTACAACGATTTCTGGACTATTACGCATGTTAGTTTATTAATTGGAGCACTTTTATTATGTGAAACTCTGGACATGGAAAATGTGCTCCACGTGACCTCCAAAACCCCTCCAAAGCTAGGGAAAACAGACCCATTTGTAAGCAAGTTTTTTCTGACTTTCTCTAAATGAGCCCAAAAAGGAAACTTGACATCTAGTGTGTGTATATAAGAGTCCTTCCTGATATTGGATCGTATCGATCAATTATGACATGTTTAACACTAAACCCTAGCTCACTTCTCTTCAAAACCCTACAACCTTGTTCTTGATAACCATCTTTTGTGAAGGTATTTTCATGAAAATATCTGTAGTACAAGTTTCTTATTTTTCCTAGATACTTAGTCACATAGAACAATGATTGGCACAAGTTTTATATATTTTTGATTTTTTTAATTAGTTATGCTCAACCCTAATCGTTGAAAACCTCTCAAAACCCCTCAAAACCCCATCAAAACCCCATCGAAACCCTGCACTCCTCTGGGGCATTGGATCACTGTGAATGGATGGTCTGGATTAGGCACTAGGGCTAAGTCAGTGATCTGCGGGCTGCACTCTGATTGGCTGATTCGAAGATGCTGAATATTATAACACGCAACATTCTGGACCATTGGATGGATGTGAACATAATCAACGGTCTGGATCAGGAGCCACGTCATAGATCCGCGTGCTGCGCTTTCATTGGCTGGTCGTTTTAGCCCATTTTTTTATGTTATAAGACTGAGCTGGCCTGCCATGTGTTGTTGGGCTTAATTAAAGCGGCGCACCCGTTGGACCAATGGACACGACACTGCATTTGGCCTGAAAAGCATGTACGCGCCCGTAGCCCTGCCGCGGCCGCCCTCGCAGCGTTCGACGTTGCATGCATAGCATCGAGCACGCCTGCCGACACCCTCGTCGCATTATGGCTATTTACCCATTCTAGATAGGTCTAGATGCCGGACCATCGCTAGCCGCTGCATGCATGGCATCGAGCTCATCTCTCCATGCATTTTTAATTTCTACAGTGCTACGCGGGTCGTTGGCATTACTACCACAATGCATGCGCGTGTACACACGGGTTGGCTCGGGCGACTCAATGCCACATTGCTCGTTTCTCATGCCATTATGAGGGAGAGGAAACCAAAACATTAAAACGGTGCAACTCGGCTATTTAAGCACACCCAAGCCTACATCTTCCTCTACATATTCCTCTCACTCTCCTTCATCTCCCATCTTCCCCACAAGCCGTCCCAAGATCCACTCAAAGCTAGCAAGCAAGATGCAGTTCACCGGGGCTACCTACCGTGTGCCGCCCACCTTCCCCGAGAGGCTCTACCCTGCCAGAGTCCGGGTGTGGGTGATATCGAGGTGGAGGGGTGCAAGGGGGCTGACCGAGTTCTTCTTCTCCGACGGCTACCTCCACCTCCCGAGGGTCTCTATGGCCATGTTCCGTGTCTAAGAGGTCAGTAGCAATGGCCATCCTATCAGGCTCATCATGAGGTTCACCATCCCCTTCGACGCCTACTACCTCCTCGGCCGTGTTTTTGGTGTGGATGCGAGTTCATCGCATTCACCATGTACAACATCTTCACCGACTTCGACAGTGCCTTCCCCGCCGATGAGCGCATGCACACCCTCCCGTACCCCACCGACGACGACGAGTGAAGGAGTTGGCCATGGAGGAGTTGGCCATGGAGGAGTTGGCCTTGGAGGAAGCAAGCAAGCAAGCCAGTGGTGTTTTATTATTGTCGTGTTGGGTTGAACTATGAACTATCTATGTTGTAATGGTACTATATATGTCGTGCTAACCTTATCTATGCAATGCTACTACTTATGCTACTATATTATGATGTGTACTATCTAGTTTTTTTCTATCAAGTTGATATTGGTAAGTTGATATATATCGTGCTTGATGTTCTATGGGTACCCATGTGTTGGGGAACGTAGTATTTCAAAAAAATTTGCCTACGACCGCGCAAGATCTATCTAGGAGAAGCATAGCAACGAGCGGGGAGAGTGTGTCCACGTACCCTCGTAGATCGAAAGCAGAAGCATTTAGTAACGCGGTTGATGTAGTCGAACGTCTTCGCGATCCAACCGATCAAGTACTGAACGCACGGCACCTCCGCGATCTGCACACGTTCAGCTCGGTGACGTCCCTAAAAATCTTGATCCAGCTGAGGTCGGGGGAGAGTTCCGTCAGCACGATGGCGCGGTGACGGTGATGATGAAGTTACCGGCACAGGGCTTCGCCTAAGCACTATGATGATATAACCGAGGTGTAAAACTGAGGAGGGGGGCACCGCACACGGCTAAATATTAACTTGTGTGTCTATGGGGTGTCCCCCTCCCCCGTATATAAAGGAGGGGATGAGGAGGCCGGCCGGCCACAAGGGGTGCGCCAAGGGGGGAGGAATCCTACTCCTAGTAGGAGTAGGTTTCCCCCTTTCCTAGTCCAACTAGGAGGAGAAGGAAGGAGAGGGAGAGGGAGAGGGAAAGAGGGACCGCGCCACCCTCCCCTTGTCCTATTCGGACTCCCCTTGGGGGGGCACCACCTACTGACCGCAGCCCTCTCTCTCCCCTAAGGCCCACTAAGGCCCATAACTTCCCAGGGGGTTCTGGTAACCCTCCGGCACTCTGGTTTTATCCGAAACTCTCCGAACACTTCCGGTGTCCGAACAACATGGTCCAATATATCAATATTTATGTCTCGACCATTTCAAGACTCCTCGTCATGTCTGTGATCTCATCCGGGACTCCAAACTACCTTCGGTACATCAAAACACATAAACTCATAATATCAATCGTCATCGAACATTAAGCGTGCGAACCATACGGGTTCAAGAACTATGTAGACATGACCGAGACTCATCACCGGCCAATAACCAATAGCGGAACCTAGATGCTCATATTGGATCCCACATATTCTACGAAGATCTTTATCGGTCAAATCGCATAACAACATACGTTGTTCCCCTTGTCATCGGTATGTTACTTACCCGAGATTCGATCGTCGGTATCACTATACCTAGTTCAATTTCGTTACCGGCTAGTCTCTTTACTCGTTCCGTAATGCATCATCTTGTAAATAACTCATTAGTTACATTGCTTTCAAGGCTTATAGTGATGTGCATTACCGAGAGGGCCCAGAGATACCTCTCCGACAATCAGAGTGGCAAATCCTAATCTCGATCTATGCCAACTCAACAAACACCATCCGGGACACCTGTAGAGCATCTTTATAATCACCCAGTTATGTTGTGACGTCTGATAGCACACTAAGTGTTCCTCCGGTATTCGGGAGTTGCATAATCTCATTGTTATAGGAACATGTATAAGTCATGAAGAAAGCAATAGCAACAAACTAAACGATCATAGTGCTAAGCTAACGGATGGGTCATGTCAATCACATCATTCTCTAATGGTGTGATCCCGTCATCAAATGACAACTCATGTCTATGGCTAGGAAACTTAACCATCTTTGATTAACGAGCTTGTCAAGTAGAGGCATACTAGTGACACTCTGTTTGTCTATGTATTCACACATGTACTAAGTTTCCGGTTAATACAATTCTAGCATGAATAATAAACATTTATCATGATATAAGGAAATATAAATAGCAACTTTATTATTGCCTATAGGGCATATTTCCTTCAGTCTCCCATTCAGTCTTCCACTTGCACTAGAGTCAATAATCTAAATTACATAGTAATGATTCTAACACCCATGGAGTCTTGGTGTTGATCATGTTTTGCTCGTGAGAGAGGCTTAGTCAACGGGTCTGCAACATTCAGACCCGTATGTATCTTGCAAATCTCTATGTCTTCCTCCTTGACTTGATCATGGATGGAATTGAAGCGTCTCTTGATGTGCTTGGTTCTCTTGTCAAATCTGGATTCCTTTGCCAAGGCAATTGCACCAGTATTGTCACAAAAGATTTTCATTAGACTTGATGCACTAGGTATGACACCTAGATCAGTTATGAACTCCTTCATCCAGACTCCTTCATTTGCTGCTTCCGAAGACGCTTTGTACTCCGCTTCACACGTAGATCCCGCCACGACACTTTGCTTAGAACTGCACCAACTGACAGCAACACCCTTCAATATAAATATGTATCCGGTTTGTGACTTAGAGTCATCCGGATCAATGTCAAAGCTTGCATCGACGTAACCATTTACGATGAGCTCTTTGTCACCTCCATAAATGAGAAACATATCCTTAGTCCTCTTCAGGTATTTCAGGATGTTCTTGACCGCTGTCTAGTGATCCACTCCTGGATTACTTTGGTACCTCCCTGCCAAACTAATAGCAAGGCACACATCAGGTCTGGTATACAGCATTGCATACATGATAGAACCTATGGCTGAAGCATAGGAAATGACTTTCATTTTCTCTCTATCTTGTGCAGTGGTCGGGCATTGAGTCTGACTCAACTTCACGCCTTGTAACACAGGCAAGAACCCTTTCTTTGCTTGATCCATTTTGAACTTCTTCAAAACTTTATCAAGGTATGTGCTATGTGAAAGTCCAATTAAGTCTCTTGATCTATCTCTATAGATTTTGATGCCCAATATTTAAGCAGCTTCACCAAGGTCTTTCATAGAAAACCTTTTATACAAGTATCCTTTTATGCTATCCAGAAATTCTATATCATTTCCAATCAACAATATGTCATCCACATATAATATTAGAAATGCTACAGAGCTCCCACTCACTTTCTTGTAAATACAGGCTTCTCCAAAAGTCTGTATAAAACCATATGCTTTGATCACACTATCAAAACGTTTATTCCAACTATGAGATGCTTGGACCAGTCCATAAATGGATCGCTGGAGCTTGCACACTTTGTTAGCATCCTTTGGATCGATAAAACCTTCGGGTTGCATCATATAAAACACTTCTTCCAGAAATCCATTCAGGAATGCAGTTTTGACATCCATTTGCCAAATTTCATAATCATAAAATGCGGCAATTGCTAACATGATTCGGACGGCTTAAGCATCGTTACGGGTGAGAAGGTCTCATTGTAGTCAACTCCTTGAACTTGTCGAAAACCTTTCACAACAAGTCGAGCTTTGTAGACAGTAATATTACCGTCAGCGTCAATCTTCTTCTTGAAGATCCATTTATTCTCTATGGCTTGCTGATTATCGGGCAAGTCAACCAAAGTCCACACTTTGTTCTCATACATGGATTCCATCTCAGATTTCATGGCCTCAAGCCATTTCGCGGAATCTAGGCTCATCGTCGCTTCCTCACAGTTCGTAGGTTCGTCATGGTCAAGTAACATGACTTCCAGAACACGATTACCATAGCACTCTGGTGCGGATCTTACTCTGGTTGACCTACGAGGTTCGGTAGTAACTTGATCGGAAGTTTCATGATCATTATCATTAGCCTCCTCACTAATTGGTGTAGGAATCATAGGAACTGATTTCTGTGATGAACTACTTTCCAATAAGGGAGCAGGTACAATTACCTCATCAAGTTCTACTTTCCTCCCACTCACTTCTTTCGAGAGAAACTCCTTCTCTAGAAAGGATCCACTCTTAGTAACGAATATCTTGCCTTCAGATCTATGATAGAAGGTGTACCCAACAGTCTCTTTTGGGTATCCTATGAAGACACATTTCTCTGATTTGGGTTCGAGCTTATCAGGTTGAAGCTTTTTCACATAAGCATCGCAGCCCCAAACTTTAAGAAACGACAACTTGGGTTTCTTGCCAAACCATAGTTCATATGGTGTCGTCTCAACGGATTTAGATGATGCCCTATTTAATGTGAATGCAGCCGTCTCTAAAGTATAACCCCAAAATGATAGCGGTAACTTAGTAAGAGACATCATAGATCGCACCATATTTAATAAAGTGTGGTTACGACGTTCGGACACACCATTACGCTGTGGTGTTCCGGGTGGCGTGAGCTGCGAAACTATTCCGCATTGTTTCAAATGAAGACCAAACTCATAACTCAAATATTCTCCTCCATGATCAGATCGTAGAAATTTTATTTTCATGTTACGATGATTTTCCACTTCACTCTCAAATTCTTTGAACTTTTCAAATGTTTCAGACTTATGTTTCATCAAGTAGATATACCCATATCTGCTCAAATCATCTGTGAAGGTAATAAAATAACGATACCCGCCGCGAGCCTCAACACTCATTGGACCGCATACATCAGTATGTATTATTTCCAACAAGTCTGTTGCTCGCTCCATTGTTCCGGAGAACGGAGTCTTAGTCATCTTGCCCATGAGGCATGGTTCGCAAGAATCAAGTGATTCATGATCAAGTGATTCCAAAATCCCATCAGCATGGAGTTTCTTCATGCGCTTTACACCAATATGACCTAAACGGCAGTGCCACAAATAAGTTGCACTATCATTATTAAACATATATCTTTTGGCTTCAATACTATGAATATGTGTGTCACTACTATCGAGATTCAACAAAAATAGACCACTCATCAAGGGTGCATGACCATAAAATATATTACTCATATAAATAGAACAACCATTATTCTCTGATTTAAATGAATAACCGTCTCGCATCGAACAAGATCCAGATATAATGTTCATACTTAACGCTGGCACCAAATAACAATTATTCATGTCTAAAACTAATCCCGAAGGTAGACGTAGAGGTAGCGTGCCGACGGCGATCACATCGACTTTGGAACCATTTCCCACGCGCATCGTCACCTCGTCCTTAGCCAATCTTCGCTTAATCTGTAGTCCCTGTTTCAAGTTGCAAATATGAGCAACAGCACCAGTATCAAATACCCAGGCACTACTGTGAGCATTAGTAAGGTACACATCACTAACATGTATATCAAATATACCTTTCACTTTGCCATCCTTCTTATCCGCCATATGCTTGGGGCAGTTCCGCTTCCAGTGACCAGTCCCTTTGCAGTAGAAGCACTCAGTCTCAGGCTTAGGTCTAGAATTGGGCTTCTTCACTTGAGCAGCAACTTGCTTGCCGTTCTTCTTGAAGTTCCCTTTCTTCCCTTTACCCCTTTTTCTTGAAACTAGTGGTCTTATTGACCATCTACACTTGATGCTCCTTCTTGATTTCTACCTCCACAGCCTTTAGCAACGCGAAGAGCTCGAGAATTGTCTTATCCATCCCTTGCATATTATAGTTCATCACAAAGCTTTTGTAGCTTGGTGGCAGTGATTGAAGAACTCTGTCAATGACACTATCAACCGGAAGATTAACTCCCAATTGAGTCAAGTGGTTGTGGTACCCAGACATTTTGAGTATATGTTCACTGACAGAACTATTCTCCTCCATTTTGCAGCTATAGAACTTATTGGAGACTTCATATCAATCAATACGGGCATTTGCTTGAAATATTAACTTTAACTCCTGGAACATCTCATATGCTCCATGACGTTCAAAACGTCGGTGAAGTCCCGGTTCTAAGCCGTAAAGCATGGCACACTGAACTATCGAGTAGTCATCAGCTTTGCTCTGCCAGACGTTCACAATGTCCAACGTTGCTCCTGCAGCAGGTCTTGCACCTAGCGGTGCTTCTAGGACGTAATTCTTCTGTGCAGCAATGAGGATAATCCTCAAGTTACGGACCCAGTCCGTGTAGTTGCTACCATCATCTTTCAACTTAGCTTTCTCTAGGAACGCATTAAAATTCAACGGAACAGTAGCACGGGCCGTTGATCTACAACAACATGCAAAATACTATCAGGTACTAAGTTCAGGATAAATTAAAGTTCGATTAATCATATTACTTAAGAACTCCCACTTAGATAGACATCCCACTAATCATCTAAGTGATCACGTGATCCAAACCAACTAAACCATGTCCGGTCATTACGTGAGATGGAGTAGCTTTCAATCGTGAACATCACTATATTGATCAGATCTACTATACAATTCACGCTCGACCTTTCGGTCTCAGTGTTTCGAGGCCATATATGCATATGCTAGGTTCGTCAAGTTTAACCCGAGTATTCTGCGTGTGCAAAACTGGCTTGCACCCATTGTATGTGAACGTAGAGCTTATCACACCTGATCATCACGTGGTGTCTCGGCACGATGAACTATCGCAACGGTGCATACTCAGGGAGAACACTTGTACCTTGAAATTTAGTGAGAGATCATCTTATAATGCTACCGCCATACTAAGCAAAATAAGATGCATAAAGGATAAACATCACATGCAATCAATATAAGTGATATGATATGGCCATCATCATATTGTGCCTTTGATCTCCAACTCCAAAGCACCGTCATGATCACCATCGTCACCGGCTTGACACCTTGATCTCCATCGAAGCATCGTTGTCGTCTCGCCAACTATTGCATATACGACTATCGCTACCGCTTAGTGATAAAGTAAAGCAATTACATGGCGATTGCATTTCATACAATAAAGCGACAACCATAAGGCTCCTGCCAGTTGCCGATAACTTCTACAAAACATGATCATCTCATACAACAATTTATATATCATCACGTCTTGACCATATCACATCACAACATGCCCTGCAAAAACAAGTTAGACGCCCTCTAATTTGTTGTTGCAAGTTTTACGTGGCTGCTACGTGCTTAGCAAGAACCGTTCTTACCTACGCATCAAAACTACAACGATTTTTTTTAACCTTCAACAAGGACTGGGCGTAGTCACACTCGATTCAACTAAAGTTGGAGAAACAGACACCCACTAGCCACCTATGTGCGAAGCACGGCGGTACAACCAGTCTCATGAACGCGGTCATGTAATGTCGGTCTGGGTCGCTTCATCCAACAATACCGCCGAATCAAAGTATGACATGCTGGTAAGCATTATGACTATTATTGCCCATAACTCTTTGTGTTCTACTCCTGCATATAACATCTACGCATAGACCTGACTCGGATGCCACTGTTGGGGAACGTAGTATTTCAAAAAAATTGCCTACGATCACGCAAGATCTATCTAGGAGAAACATAGCAACGAGTGGGGAGAGTGTGTCCATGTACCCTCGTAGACCGAAAGCGGAAGCATTTAGTAACGCGGTTGATGTAGTCCAACGTCTTCGGGATCCAACCGATCAATTACCATACGCACGGCACCTCTGCGATCTGAACACGTTCAGCTCGGTGACGTCCCTCGAACTCTTGATCCAGTGGAGGCCGAGGGAGAGTTCCGTCAGCATGACAGCATGGTGACGGTGATGATGAAGTTACCGGGGCAGGGCTTCGCCTAAGCACTACGACGATATGATCGAGAGGTGTAAAACTGTGGAGGGGGGCACCACACACGGCTAAAGATTAACTTGTGTGTCTATGGGGTGTCCCCCTCCCCCGTATATATAGGAGGGGAGGAGGAGGCCGGCCGGCCACAAGGGGCGCGCCAAGGGGGGAGGAATCCTACTCCTAGTAGGAGTAGGTTTCCCCCTTTCCTAGTCCAACTAGGAGGAGAAGGAAGGAGAGGGAGAGGGAGAGGGAGAGGGAAAGAGGGGCCGCGCCCCCCTCCCTTTGTCCTATTCGGACTCCCCTTGGGGGGGGGGCATGCGCCACCTCCTGGCCGCAGCCCTCTCTCTTCCCTGAGGCCCACTAAGGCCCATAACTTCCCGGGGGGTTCCGGTAACCCTCCGGCACTCCGGTTTTATCTGAAACTCTCCGGAACACTTCCGGTGTCCGAACAACATGGTCCAATATATCAATCTTTATGTATCGACTATTTCGAGACTCCTCGTCGTGTCCGTGATCTCATCTGGGACTCTGAACTACCTTCGGTACATCAAAACACATAAACTCATAATACCGATCGTCATCGAGCGTTAAGCGTGCGGACCCTACGGGTACGAGAACTATGTAGACATGACCGAGACTCATCTCCGACCAATAACCAATAGCGGAACCTGGATGCTCATATTGGCTCCCACATATTCTACGAAGATCTTTATCGGTCAAACCGCATAACAACATACGTTGTTCCCTTTGTCATCGGTATGTTGCTTACTCGAGATTCGATCGTCGGTATCACTATACCTAGTTCAGTCTCGTTACCGGCAAGTCTCTTTACTCGTTTCGTAATGCATCATCCCATAAATAACTCATTAGTTACATTGCTTGCAAGGCTTATAGTGATGTGCATTACCGAGAGGGCCCAGAGATACCTCTCCGACAATCGGAGTGACAAATCCTAATCTTGATCTATGCCAACTCAACAAACACCATCAGAGACACCTGTAGAGCATCTTTATAATCACTCAGTTATGTTGGGACGTTTGATAGCACACTAAGTGTTCCTCCGGTATTCGGGAGTTGCATAATCTCATAGTCATAGGAACATGTATAAGTCGTGAATAAAGCAATAACAATAAACTAAAGGATCATAGTCCTAAGCTAACGGATGGGTCATGTCAATCACATCATTCTCTAATGATGTGATCCCATTCATCAAATGACAACTCATGTCTATGGCTAGGAAACTTAACCATCTTTGATTAACGAGCTAGTCAAGTAGAGGCATACTAGTGACACTCTGTTTGTCTACGTATTCACACATGTACTAAGTTTCCGGTTAATACAATTTTAGCATGAATAATAAACATTTATCATGACATAAGGAAATATAAATAACAACTTTATTATTGCCTCTAGGGCATATTTCCTTCACCATGTTCTATCTAGTTGATCTATGTCTTACTAATAAAAGGTAGATTCCACTACGGACATGCATGTGTTGGGTATGGGTACCCAAATTTTTTTGCAATTTTTTTCATATCTTGGTGTGCTGCATGTGTGCATGCATGTGTCTAGGCCCTGGTTAGTAGGTGTACAGTGCAATTTTTTGTGCAACCATGGACATGCAACTAATTTAGTTCATGTAAATAGGGTCACCCTAGCTAGTAGGTGTACGGTGCAAATTTTTGTGCAACCATGGGCATGCAACTAATTTAGTTCATGCAAACAATTATTGGATTAACTCAAATGCATGAAAGAAATATTTCTGTGGTCCTAAAAATATTGGTTTGAATTTTACCTCTGGCCAATATTTTGTGCAACCGTGGACAAGCAACAAATATGTAAAGAAAAATTTGGCTAAAGAAAAAACAAGTAAAGAAGTATATGTTTGTTAAAGGTTTATTTGCCGAAGCAACATTTTATTTTGAGTTTTTAGTCGAACATTTTTTTCTAAACATGGGTGCCTCTATGCTATAAAACTGGGTTGGTGCCCCTACCCGGGTGTGCTTGTCTCTATTTGGGCCTTGTTATTTTTTCACGGCCCAATATCTATTCGGCAGCAAGATTTTTTTTACTAGAAACTGAATTTGGGGGTGTGCACTCTGTTAACTGAAGAACAAGAACAGAGCATGAACACTGAATATTTTTGCTTTGATTCAGTTACATGAACTTGGCATGGCGCACAAATCGTCTGCAAATCGATCATCTCCATTTGATTTTTCTTGATCTTCTTCAGTTCCTCGCTTAGTTCAGACTCCAAGTGCAGTTCAGCATTGCACGCATACCTCGCCATCGGCACGACTCTGCCCGCCCCTCTGTCCGAGCTCGGCCCCAAATTCTCCATCTGCGGCACCCCACCCCCCAAATTGAGCTCCTAGGTTGCGGCCCCGCTCGAATCAATGTAGCCTTCGAACTGAACCCTCTCAACATAATCATCCATCCACTCGAAATGTGTGCATTTCTTCAGGATCTGAAAACAACAACATGAACCCTAAATTCTAAATTCGAGGGGAAAAACAAAATATGGAGAAATCAGAGCAAACGGCAGTGGAAGAACGGGCTAAGAACTGAGATCTAACCTTGCCATCCCTTCCTGCCATTGTTTTGCTCAAGCACTTCACAAATTCCCGCCCAAGATTTCCATTCTCATCAGTCCTACTGACCCACCGTTTCAGAGGCTCTGGGCGTGGACAGTCAGGGCACCTTGAGCGGCACTGGACCATACTGACGCCATTTTGAGTGTGTGGCGGAGGAGGTGGACATCTGCACTAGCTCGTCGGAGAAGAGGAAGAATGGGGAAAGGGGAAGAAATGGGCGGCGGCGGGCAGACGGGCATGGGCGGTCGTCTCTTCTAGCTGCAAAGAGGTGGGTCCCGCGCTTACTGGACAAGTGGTGGGTCCCGCGCTTACGTGTATAAGTTGTCGGTCCCGTGCTTACTGGACAAGTGGTGGGTCCCGCGCTGCGTGGATAAGTTGTGGGTCCAGCCCATAACAGCTAATGAGGGCATCAGTTCAGCTTAAGGGCCATGTCGTGTCTGGGCTAGTTACTCGCTCAAAAGTGTCGCCCCAAAGCCATTTTTGTCGACAACGTCGCTCTTCGTCCAATTCCCACGAAAGATGTCGCACAAGAGCTATTGACCCATTCAGATCTTCAATGGCCATATGAGATGGTTAGTAGAGCTCAAATAGCAGACTTCAAATAATTGAGGGGATTATAAGGTCACCTCTTCCTGATTATCCTCTACTGAATGCAAATCGAGGTGGTCTCACTCACTGTAGGCGTGCCACATAGTTCATGTTGAGCAAGAGTGAGCACCTTCTCTCTGTATCTGTTGGAAATATTAGCACTTTTTCGACTAATCTAATTCACGAGTAAATGATAAGCATGGCAAATACGGTATGCATCTCATATCAAAACCTAAGCATGTGAGCGCGTACAGTACATAGAACCGAAACATCTATGAACAACATATATACGGCCAGCACATGTACGAGCAAATAGGGGATGAAAGAGTCATACCCTCCGGTTGGCCAGGCCAACACGGCAGCGGCAGCGGCAGCCTCGGGGTCGGCCGACCTTATTGCCGTACTCCCGGGCAGGATCTCGAACGACAGGGTTCTGGAGGCACCTGCTCTCCCGACCAACCGTGCACGGGGTCGTCGGGAGGGATCGTCGGAGGCAGCACAGCGAGAGGAACTAATTTTTTTGTTTTCTCCATTAGATGATGGTGCGCAGAGTGTGTAATCATAAGTAATCAACACATTAGATGATGGTACCCGCAAAAAAACTGAAAGATGGAATGAGAAGATGAACAAATCTCATGGAAAGATTAATGGATCGTATCAAGTTGCAATATTTCATCCTTGGACAATACATGAAAATGTTGATCAAACTAATAACTTTGCGACATCAGCTATTCACAAATGGTAATAGGACAACACCAAAATATACTCTTATCCAATTCCACTCTCCTAAATAAAAACACCAGGAGTGCAACATGACATTGTTCTAATTTCCTTGGAAGTAATAATAAACTACAAAAGTACTAAATAACCAATCGTTGGAACCGGAGAACTCGCCTAGGACTGACAGAACATCTATTGCTACCTCCGAAGGTCAGAAGCATCTAATCTCTGGCAAAACTCTGCAACTCTAAATTCACGCCCAACAACTCTGAGGATGTCCCAATCCTAGACAACCTGACCGTCTGAGAGGACAAGAAACAGCAAGCAACCACTAACAGAAGAACCCCGCCTCCACCACCCCTGGGCGGCGATCACTTCACCACTTAAACACAACACAAGCCGAGAAAATAATAGTGGAGGCGTTGTGGCATGCATCGTATGGGTAAGGAAGCCCTATCTGCGAAATAGAAATAAATTAGAGAGAAAGAAATCAGGAGCTCAATATAAGAGATCTGAAGAACATATTTGCATAGAAGTGTTGTTTTCCTTGTTTCAATGTGATCAGGAAAAAAATGTAATCAACTTTCAGAAAAGCAAATTATATATACATAAATGTTTATTGTTACAGAAGTGTGAGCTGCAAATCATGTATATGTAAATTGTTAGTGTTACAAAAGTAGGAAAACTAACAATAGTTCTCATAAATCATTAGAATGTGGTGGCATGAAATAACCTCTTTGTTGATTTCAGAATCTAGTGCGAGTGTTCATAGCACGAATGATCACGTGAATGAGGCGCCATCCAGCATATTTTTTGACAAATGGGCAGCCGGATTTGTGCAGTTCGTCTCCATCTGGTTCGGCGCCGAATAGGCCTGCCCTTGTTCTTGCTCTATTGCGTCGCCAGGAAGGCCGGCGCCAAAGGCATGACTCGTAGATTCACAACAAACATTTGGATTTGGAGCCGGCACCTTAAGCTTGCACTCCCACCATATACAAGCTCTTCTTCGTTAGGCTCTTTAGTAGGCACTTTAAGAGTAGCAAACAGACACTTTAAGAGTAGCAAACAAACACTTTAAGAGTAGCAAACAGGTGTCTGAACCAGTTGCTCAACAGCAAATCTGGATACAGGCTGTTCTTGCTCCACAATAACATCAGAGGCAAATCACACCAGTCACTCTGCCCCAAGATTATTCAAAGTTTGATTGCTAACTGGGAAAGCGAGATACAAAAGAGCAGCAGTACTATATAGCAAATGAAGCCTCAACATACATACGGTATCTTATTACAATACATATATCAGAGTAGAGATAGTGAGGGTAAAGCAGGCAGACCAAGTAGGACATGGCCTGAGAGCAGACTATTATGCCTCGTCAGAGCACAGACTTGATCAAGTTGGTGCCGTGACTCCTGCAAGATCTGGATTTATGCTTAATCATACGCACACCAGCAATCCCGTTGCCGTTCCCATTGGCATTGCCGTTGCTGTTGGCTTTGCCCTCATCATTGTCATTGCCGGGTAACACTAGCTCCATGCCGGTGAAGACAGCAAATATGTCGTCAACCAACGAATGGCCGCAGCGCTCATCGAAGTCCTTAGTTTCAACGAAGTTGGTGACGCAAAACCTGCCTGAACCCAGGCTGACAACTTGGGTGGGGCACTGACTGTGCGGGTACCACCCCTCTGGCATGTCAGTATCCTCCCAGATTCGAGTGTGCTCCGGCAGCGGCTCCTCCCCTCTGAGGACACCGGAGATGTCGGCGACGCAGGGGAGGTGGATGTTGCGCTCAGAGACGCCAAACCAGAGGCCGAGCTGCGGGTCATACTCCGCCCTGCCATGAAACGGCATGAGCCAGTTGCCAGCCTTGCTCCACTCGCAAGCCAGCGTGTCAAAGCAGTACGTGCCGACGCCCCTGATGGAGATACAGATGGTGTGGCCGCCAACCAGGGCATAGGAGCAGATGGAGGCTTGTTTGTAGGCCGGGTCGTGGACGTAAGGCGGCGGCGGGAGGGTGTCGCAGTGCCAGGCCTTGCTGGAGTGGTTGCAGCGCCTGCGGTACGAGATAGACTCAAACTGGACCTGACCCTCCTTGTTGGGCCTGAGGATCCTGTCCATGAACCATGATGTAGAGGCCTCCGCCTTCGCCTTCGCCTTCCTTGGAGGTAGTCGGATTTGGAGGGATGGAGAAGGACAAGGGGGAGGACTTGGGCGTGTGGAGGCTGGGCATGGTGTCGATGCAGTGGGTGTCTGCATCGAACCGGAAGATGCGCGCGGAGCTGTCGGTGAAGAAGAGCTTGGTTTCAGTGAGAGGGAAGCAATCCATCTCGCCCCATCGATCGTACGGAGTCTTGGCGCATATCGATGGTTTCATGTTCACCATCGGTGCCGGCGGCCGAATATACATCGGCTTCTTCTTCTTGTTGTGCCCCGCCCCCGCCGAGGAGTTAGCTGATAGGGTTGACTTGTCGGGCATGCCTGTCAATGGAGGCACCACTTTGGCATGTTCCGCTGCTTCTTCTGGTGTTGGGTAGAAGAACTGGTTGTGGGACAGATCGAAGCGCCGCAGCGTGTACGTGAATTTCTGGCAATCCGACACCAGGATGTTCAAAAACCGCCGGGCGCTCATCTCCGATCAATCCAACACCTCAAAGATCCTCTTTCCTTCCTGCAGTAGTTAGGTTCAAAAGAAATGAGGAACAACAAATTACTACTCCCTCCGTCCCATAATGTAAGACGTTTTTTGACATTAATGTAGTGTTAAAAAACGTCTTACATTATGGGACGGAGGGAGTAGATGATACCAACCCAAGGAATAAGAAGCAGACGGCCGACTGGTGCAGAACGGCCCAAAGAACAAGAAGCAGACGGCCGACCTAGTGGAGAACGACGGCGCCGCCAGGGGAGAGGGAGGCGAGATTGGGAGCTCTTACTGGACGCTCGTTGCGTCCAACAGGGCGCCGACGCACAGGGGGCGACGCGACTGGGCCAGCCCAAACTAAGTCGAAACACGGCGCCGACGCGACTGGGCCAGCCAAGCTAGTGAACAGCAGTCGAGCTAAAATTTTTTTTAGGCTTTTGTAAGAATCGAACCCTGGATTTTTTTTTAGAACTTTTTCATTCATATCATGAATCAATATGAATCAGTATAAAGTAGTTGACCCTTACAAACACACTGAAACGCAAACACAAAGAACCATGAACACCTAGAGTACCCTAAGACAACCATAACACAAGAAGATCTCCGGAGCCATGTGTCATCATTTCTGAATCTTGAGAGAAGACCCTTGCACTAGAAGGATCTGCAACCAGTCACAAGCAGGTCATCATCTTCGACCACGGTACAACTGCCACCACGCTGCTTTCTCCTTTCTTGACACCAGCGCTGAGAGGGCATGGACATCAATCCAACACACCTGCAACAGTCGTCGCCATCTTTGGCTTTGAGTACCGTGAAAAGTGTCCCTTCCGAAAGGAAGAGAACTCGAGTCATCCGACCAGTCCAGCAATGCGGCCGGCCCATCCACCCGGACAAAGCGGGATCTCCCAACAGCATCAGCACAGAGGAAGGAGAAGAACAGCAGCAGCAAATCATACCAACAAGGAAAAAGAAGGGTCTTCGTCTCCCTGCATCCATCGCCCATCTGAGGACCCAAACGGCCAGTGCCGATGGACCTCCAGCCACCATAGCCCGCGACCTCAGCGAGATCCGGGGATCCCTAGCCCCGCTGATTCCTAGACGAAGGCAAAAGCCTCACCTGACCGCGAACAGAGCCCGGAGAAACTTATTCCGACGCGACACCACCGCAACGGCCTCGGCAACGTCTCCCTCAACCCTAACCCTACCACACACCCACTTAGCAAACAAACCCGAGGTTCCCCCTCCCTCACGCCGCCAGAGCGGCAGACGGAGAGAGAGGGAACTGACGGCGTCACCAGCGGCACGCAAGGGAACCCTCGTCGCCTCCCTTGATCGCCTCGTGCGATCCTACTTTCCCGGGGCGGTTCTTCCCTCCCCGAGCCCAATCGAACCCTGGATCTCATGCTCGCGAAGAGGTGCTAGTACCAGTTGAGCTAGGGTACATTGTTGTATATTTGGCTGCGCGAAATGCTTACGAACCGTAACTAGCACCGATACCCTTCTCAAAAAAAGAAAAAACTAGCGCCGATACTATTTTTTTTGAAATTTCAAACGCAAAGCAATTTTGTTTGAAAAAAAGCGAATGTTTACGAAACACAAACGCATTCCAAATTTGTGAAGAAATTGTAGAAAAATCAAACATTTTCAAACAAGGAACTTTTTCGAAAATAATGAACAATTTTTTTAAACACAATATTCCTACACTCTCGAAAAAAATTCAAAATGAGTTTTTTTAGAAATTCCCTAAAAACTTGTAACACGAACATTTTTTGAACATCTAGAACAAAATTTGAAAACACGAACATTTTTTAAATTCTAAACATTTTCGAAATTTCTGAACAAAAATTTAAAAGCAGGAACATTTTCTGAAAAATCAAACAAAATCTGAAATTTTCATTTTTTTTTCTAAATTTCTGAAGCATTCGTTAAAAATAGAAAAAAGTTCAAAAAGAAAAGAGCAGGAAGAAAGAAAATAAAAAACTGACAGAAAAAAAGATAGAGGAAAGACGAAAAAGGAAAGATTAATCAAAATTAAAAAAGAAATATAAAAAGAAAAACCGGTTCAAGAACCTTCTAGAAGGTTCCCAAAACCAAAAAAATCGGCTGGGAACATCCATAGAAGGTTCCCAAAACCGGTATGGTTGGAACGCTAGCAGGCCGGCCCACCCCCCCCCCCCCCTCCCGAGCGCTCGGTCGATACCTGTGTGGTAGCCTGACTGTTTGCCACAAAGAGCGGCAAATAGGGTTTTCCGGCGAGATTGGCTCTGGGTGGGTGAGGTTGTTGGGGAACGCAGTATTTCAAATTTTTTACCTACGATCACGCAAGATCTATCTAAGTCATGCATAGCAACGAGCGGGAGAGTGTGTCCATGTACCCTCGTAGACCGAAAGCGGAAGCATTAAGTAACGCGGTTGATGTAGTCGAACGTCTTCGCGATCCAACTGATCAAGTACCGAACGCACGGCACCTCCGCGATCTGCACACGTTCAGCGCGGTGACGTCCCTCGAACTCTAGATCCAGTTGAGGCCGAGGGAGAGTTCCGTCAGCACGACGGCGTGGTGACGGTGTTGATGAAGTTACCGACACAGGGCTTCGCCTAAACACTACAACGATATGACCGAGGTGGAAATCTGTGGAGGGGGGCACCACACATGGCTAAGATCAACTTTGATGTGTTCTAGGGTGCCCCCTTCCCCACGTATATAAAGGAGGGAGCCCTCATAGGTGCGCCAAGGGGGGAGGAATCCTCCTTCTAGTAGGAGTAGGACTCCCCCCTTTGTCCTACTAGGAGAAGAAGGAAGGAGGGGGAGAGAGAACGAAGGAGGAGGCGCCGCCCCTTCCCCTAGTCCAATTCGGACTAGGCCCATGGGGGGGGCGGCCAGCCCTTGGCAGCCCCTCTCTCTCTCCTCTAGGCCCAATAAGGCCCATTACTTCTCTGGTGGTTCCGATAACCCTTCCGGCACTCCGATATTTATCCGGTGACCCCGGAACTCATCCGGTGTCCGAATAACATCGTCCAATATATCATTCTTTATGTATAAACCATTTCGAGACTCCTCGTCATGTCTGTGATCACATACGGGACTCCGAACTACCTTCGGTACATCAAAACACATAAACTCATAATACCGATCGTCATCGAACGTTAAGCGTGCGGACCCTACGGGTTCGAGAACTATGTAGACATGACCGAGACTCATCTCCGGTCAATAACCAATAGCGGAACTTGGATGCTCATATTGGCTCCCACATATTTTACGAAGATCTTTATCGGTCAAATAGCATAACAACATATGATGTTCCCTGTGTCATCGGTATGTTACTTGCCCTAGATTTGATCGTCGGTATCTCAATACCTAGTTCAATCATATTACCGGCAAGTCTCTTTACTCGTTCCATAATTTATCATCCCGTAACTAACTCATTAGTCACATTGCTTGCAAGGCTTATAGTGATGTGCATTACCGAGAGGGCCCATAGATGCCTCTCCAATACACGGAGTGACAAATCCTAATCTCGATCTATGCCAACCCAACAAACACCTTCGGAGACACCTGTCGAGCATCTTTATAATCACCCAGTTACGTTGTGATTTTTTATAGCGCACAAGGTGTTCCTCCGGTATTTGGGAGTTGCATAATATCATAGCCAGAGGAACATGTATAAGTCAAGAAGAACACAATAGCAATAAACTAAACGATCATAATGCTAAGCTAACGAATGGGTCTTGTCCATCACATCATTCTCTAATGATGTGATCCCGTTGATCAAGACAACACATGTCTATGGCTAGGAAACTTAACCATCTTTGATTAACGAGCTAGTCAAGTAGAGGCATACTAGGGACACTCTATTTGTCTATGTATTCACACATGTACTAAGTTTACGGTTAATACAATTCTAGCATGAATAATAAACATTTATCATGATATAAGGAAATATAAATAACAACTTTATTATTGCCTCTAGGTCATATTTCCTTCAGTCTCCCACTTGCACTAGAGTCAATAATCTAGTCCACGTCGCCATGTGATTTAACACCAATAGTTCACATCGTCATGTGATTTAACACTCTATAGTTCACATCGCCATGTGACCAATACCCAAAGGATTTACTAGAGTCAATAATCTAGTTCACATCGCCATGTGATTAACACCCAAAGAGTACTAAGGTGCGATCATGTTTTGCTTGTGAGAGAAGTTTAGTCAACGGGTTTGCCACATTCAGGTCCGTATGTATTTTGCAAATTTCTATGTCTACAATGCTCTGCACGGAGCTACTCTAGCTAATTGCTCCCACTTTCAATATGTATCTAGATTGAGACTTAGAGTCATCCGTTTCGGTGTCAAAACTTGCATCGACGTAACCCTTTACGATGGACTTTTTGTCACCTCCATAACCGAGAAACATATCCTTATTCTACTAAGGATAATTTTGACCGTTGTCTAGTGATCCACTCCTAGATCACTATTGTACCCTCTTGCCAAAATCATGGTGAGGTACACAATAGGTCTGGTACACAACATAGCATACTTCATAGAACCTATGACTGAGGCATAGGGAATAACTTTTCATTCTCTTTCTATTTTTCTGCCGTGGTTGGGTTTTGAGTCTTTACTCAACTTCACACCTTGCAACACAGGCAAGAACTCCTTCTTTGACTGTTCCATTTTGAACTACTTCTAAATCATGTCAAGGTATGTACTCATTGAAAAACCTTATCAAGTGTCTTGATTTATCTCTATTGATCTTGATGCTTAATATGTAAGCAACTTCATCGAGGTCTTTCTTTGAAAAACTCCTTTCAAACACTCCTTTATGCTTTGCAGAAAATTCTACATCATTTTCGATCAACAATATGTCATTCACATATATTTTATCAGAAAGGTTGTAGTGCTCCCACTCACTTTCTTGTAAATACAGGCTTCACCGCAAGTCTGTATAAAACTATATGTTTTGATCAACTCATCAAAGCGTATATTACAACTCCGAGATGCTTGCACCAGTCCATAGATGGATCGCTGGATCTTGCACATTTTCTTAGCACCTTTAGGATTTCACAAAACCTTCTCGTTGCATCATATATAACTCTTCTTTAATAAATCCATAAAGGAGTGTAGTTTTGTTATCCATTTGCCAGATTTCATAAAATGCGGCAATTGCTAACATGATTCGGACAGACTTAAGCATCGCTACGAGTGAGAAAAACTCATCGTAGTCAACACCTTGAACTTGCCGAAAACCTTTTTCGACAATTCGAGCTTTGTAGATAGTATGACTACTATCAACGTCCGTCTTCCTCTTGAAGATCCATTTATTCTTAATGGCTTGCCAATCATCGGGCAAGTCCACCAAATTCCACACTTTGTTCTCATATATGGATCCTATCTCAGATTTCATGGCCTCAAGCCATTTCGCGGAATCTGGGCTCATCATCGCTTCCTCATAGTTCGTAGGTTCGTCATGGTCTAGTAACATGACTTCCAGAACAGGATTACCATACGACTCTAGTGCGGACCGTACTCTGGTTGACCTACGAGGTTCGGTAGTAACTTGATCTGAAGTTTCATGATTATCATCATTAGCTTCCTTGGTGTAGGAATCACTAGAACTGATTTCTGTGATGAACTGCTTCCCAATTCGGGAGAAGGTACAATTACCTCTTCAAGTTCTAGTTTCCTCCCACTCACTTCTTTCCGAGAGAAACTCCTTCTCTAGAAAGTATCTATTTTTAGCAACGAATATCTTGCCTTTGGATCTGTTATAGAAGGTCTACCCAACAGTTTCCTTTGGGTATCCTATGAAGACGCATTTCTCCGATTTGGGTTCGAGCTTATCAGGTTGAAGCTTTTTCCCATAAGCATCGCCGCCCCAAACTTTAAGAAACGACAGCTTAGGTTTCTTGCCAAACCACAGTTCATATGGTGTCGTCTCAATGAATTTAGATGGTGCCCTATTTAACGTGAATGCAGTTGTCTCTAATGCATAACCCCAAAACAATAGTGGTAAATCAGTAAGAGACATCATAGATCGTACCATATCTAATAAAGTGCGGTTACGACGTTCGGGCACACCATTGCGTTGTGGTGTTCCGGGTGGTATGAGTTGCGAAACTATTCCGCATTGTTTCAAATGAAGAACAAACTCGTAACTCAAATATTCTCCTCCACGATCAGATCATAGAAACTTTATTTTCTTGTCATGATGATTTTACTTCACTCTGAAATTCTTTGAACTTTTCAAATGTTTCAGACTTATGTTTCATTAAGTAGATATACCCATATCTGCTCAAATCATCTCTGAAGGTCAGAAAATAATCATACCCGCCGCGAGCCTTAACACTCATCGGACCGCATACATCAGTATGTATTATTTCCAACAAGTCAGTTGCTCGCTCCATTGTTCGAGAGAACGGAGTCTTAGTCATCTTGCCCATGAGGCATGTGATGACCCACAAGTATAGGGAACTATCGTAATCCTTTCGATAAGTAAGAGTGTCGAACCCAACGAGGAGCAGAAGGAAATGATAAGCGGTTTTCAGCAAGGTATTCTCTGCAAGCACTTATAGGTAATAGATAGTTTTGTGATAAGATAATTTGTAATTAGCTACAAGTAACAAAAGTAAATAAAGTGCAGCAAGGTGGCCCAATCCTTTTTGTAGCAAAGGAAAAGCCTAGACAAACTCTTATATAAAGAAAAGCGCTCCCGAGGACACATGGGAATTATCGTCAAGCTAGTTTTCATCACGTTCATATGATTCGCGTTCGGTACTTTGATAATTTTATATGTGGATGGACTGGTGCTTGGGTGCTATCCTTACTTGGACAAGCATCCCACTTATGATTAACTCCTATTGCAAGCATCCGCAACTACAAAAGAAGTATTAAGGTAAACCTAACCATAGCATGAAACATATGGATCTAAATTAGCCCCTTACGAAGCAACACATAAACTAGGGTTTAAGCTTCTGTCACTCTAGCAACCCATCATACTTATTACTTCCCAATGCCTTCCTCTAGGCCCAAACAATGGTGAAGTGTCATGTAGTCGGCGTTCACATAACACCACTAGTGGAGAGACATCATACATCTCATCAAAATATCGAACAAATACCAAATTCACATGACTACTAATAGCAAGACTTCTCCCATGTCCTCAGGAGCAAACGTAACTACTCACAAAGAATATTCATGTTCATAATCAGAGGAGTATTAATATGCATATAGGATCTGAACATATGATCTTCCACCAAATAAACCAACTAGCATCAACTACAAGGAGTAATCAACACTACTAGCAACCTACAAGTACCAATCCCAGACTTAGAGACAAGAATTGGATACAAGAGATGAACTAGGGTTTGAGAGGAGATGGTGTTGGTGAAGATGTTGATGGAGACTGGCCCCCTCCCGATGAGAGGAGCGTTGGTAATGACGACAGCGATGATTTCCCCCTCCCGGAGGGAAGTGTCCCCGGCAGAACAGCTCCGCCGGAGCCCTAGATTGGTTCCGCCAAGGTTCCGCCTCGTGGCGGCGGAGTCTCGTCCCGAAAGTCTGCTTATGATTTTTCTTCGGACGAAAGACTTCATATAGCAGAAGATGGGTATCGGAGGGCCATCAGGGGCCCACGAGGCAGGGGCGCGCCTGGGGTAGGCGCGCCCACCCTCGTGGCAGGTGTGGGCCCCTCCGTATTTCTTCCGCTCAATATTTTATTATTATTTCCAAAACAACTTCGTGGAGTTTCAGGACTTTTGGAGTTGTGCGAATAGGTCTCTAATATTTGCTCCTTTTCCAGCCTGAATTCCGGTATCGGCATTCTCCCTCCTTATGTAAACCTTGTAAAATAAGAGAGAATAGGCATAAGTATTGTGACATAATGTGTAATAACAGCCCATAATACAATAAATATCGATATAAATGCATGATGCAAAATGGACGTATCAACTCCCCCAAGCTTGGACCTCGCTTGTCCTCAAGCGAAAGCCGATAACGATAAATATGTCCTCATGTTTGGAGGTAGAGGTGTCGATAAAATAAAATACGGACATGAGGGCATCATGATTATTCTCATAACAGCAACATATATGGATAATGTCATATGATTTCTTATGCTCAAGTAATAATCTATTCACAATGCAAAGTATGAATCAGAAACTTTATTGAGAACTAACAAACTATAATCTCAGTCATTGAAGCAATTGCAATTTATCATAACATTAGAAAGAGTCTATGTCAGAGCTTTTCAGCAAGTCCACATACTCAACTATCATTTAGTATTTCACAATTGCTAACACTCACGCAATACTTGTGGTTACGGAGTTTTAATCGGACACAGAGAAAGATAGCGGCTTATAGTTTCGCCTCCCAACCATTTACCTCAAGGGTAATGTCAACAATAATAGTTCATGCTAACTTACACCCGATTAGATATATATGTTTGGATCTTTCCAACACACTGTGCTTGCCAAAGGATAAAATATAGTAAAAGATAGGCCCTTCGCAGAGGGAAGCAGAGGTTGCCATGCGCTTTCGGAGTTGGATGCACAAAATCTTAATGCGAAAGAATGTCACTTTATATTGCCACTTGTGATATAGACCTTTATTATGAAGTCCGTCGCTTTTATTTCTTCCACATCACAAGATCGTATAAAGCTTATTTCCTCCACACCAATCAATCATACATATTTAGAGAGAAATTTTTATTGCTTGCACCGATGACAACTTACTTGAAGGATCTTACTCAATCCATAGGTAGATATGGTGGACTCTCATGGCAAAACTGGGTTTAAGGGTTTTTGGAAGCACAAGTAGTATATCTACTTGGTGCAAAGAATTTGGCTAGCATGAGGGGGAAAGGCAAGCTCAACATGTTGGATGATCCATAACAATATACTTTATTTCAGATATAAGAAAACATAACCCATTACGTTGTCTTCCTTGTCCAACATCAACTCTTTAGCATGTCATATTTTAATGAGTGCTCACAATCATAAAAGATGTCCAAGATAGTATATTTATATGTGAAACCTCTCTTTCTTTATTACTTCCTATTAATTGCAACGATGACCAAAACAATGTTTGTCAACTCTCAACAACTTTTAATCATCATACTCTTTCTATGTGAAGTCATTACTATCCATAAGATCAATATGATATCTTTATTTCTTTTTATTCTTCTCTTTTCTTTTATTCCCTTAAGATCATAGCAAAATAATCAAGCCCTTGACTCAACACCTATCTTTATTATATAGCTCACGGACTTGATTACATAGAGGGATCATAAAGCAAAACTCAAAACTAAATCATACTAAAGCTTTATTCTACTAGATCAAAATATTACTAAAAGGATCGAACTAAGAAAAACGGTAAAGATAGGAGTGTGATGGTGATACGATACCGGGGCACCTGCCCCAAGCTTGGTAGTTGCCAAGGGGAGTGCCCATACCCATATGATTATGTCTCCTTTGTCGGAGATGGTGATGATGGAGTTGTTGATGATGACAGTTGTGTCTTTAGCTTCTTCATACTGTAATTGAGAAGGGCAATTTCCTCTTTTAAATCATCGACCTCCGATTCCAGCTTCAAGATCTTGTCACATAAATCTCCTTTGCTTTTCTGCCGAAAACGAGAAGGAATGGATCGGTTGTTAGATAGTTTAGCCCTCTTAGGGAGACTAGATTTCTTGAACTTCACATGCATATCCCCAGGTTGAGGTAGAGGGGCATCCTCCTCCTCCGAACTTGAATCATTGATCCTCATCAAATGAGCATCCTCCTCCTCATCCGTAGTTCGACCACAAGAAGATAGATCCCCATAGGTCTTTGGGTCAGCAATGAGGTGTGAGATATAGCTCTCTCCGTCGGAATCCTGAGATGACATCTTGCTCCAAATCTGCTACAGAAACAGCTCGAAACAAGAACAAAGGAAAATTGCGTGATACAGGAGTCAAAACCTTCGGGAGATTATATAATGAATGTTTACCGACCAAAATATGTAACGTGCAAGAAAACGGAGTCCGGAGAGCGCACGAGGTGCCCACGAGGCAGGGGGTGCGCCCTCCACCCTCGTGGAGCCCTCGTGTCCTTCCCGGACTGCTTCTTATTTTTCTATTTTTCTGATATTCCAAAACGGAGGAAAATTGCCATTAGAACTGTTTTGGAGTCGGTTTACTTACCGTACCACGTACCTATTCCTTTTCAGAGTCTGAAACATTCTGGAAAGTGTCTCTTATGTATTCCTCCGGTGTTACGGTTTCAATAACATTGGTTTCAACATTTATAGGATTACCTGAGATATAATGTTTGATTCTTTGACCGTTCACCACCTTTGGATTTGTACCCTCGAAGTTGTGGATTTTTATGGCACCGGAACGATAGACCTCCTCAATAACATCAGGACCTTCCCATTTAGAGAGAAGTTTTCCTGCAAAAATCTTAAACGAGAGTTGTATAACAATACATAATCACCTACATTAAACTCACGCTTTTGTATTCTTTTGTCATGCCATCTTTTAACTTTTTCTTTAAACAACTTGGCATTATCATAGGCTTGGGTTCTCCATTCGTCAAGTGAGCTAATGTCAAATAACCTCTTCTCACCGGCAAGTTTGAAATCATAGTTGAGCTCTTTAATGGCCCAATATGCCTTATGTTCTTGTTCGAGAGGTAAGTGACATGCTTTTCCAATAACCAATTTCTACGGAGACATACCCATAGGATTTTTATATGCAGTTCTATAGGCCCATAATGCATCATCCAGTTTCTTGGACCAATTCTTTCTAGATCTATTAACAGTCTTTTGCAAAATTAATTTGAGTTCTCTATTACTCAATTCTACTTGACCACTAGAATGTGGGTGATAAGGAGATGCAATTCTATGATCAGCACTACTAGTTGGAATAGTTTGACCACTAGAATGTCATACTTAGCAAGCATTTTATGAAAAGCACCATGAAAAAAATGTGAACCACCATTAGTCATTAGATATCTAGGGACTCCAAACCTCGGAAAAATAACTTCTTTAAGCATCTTAATAGAAGTGTTATGATCAGCACTACTAGTTGGAATAGTTTTCTACCCACTTAGTAACATAATCAACAGCAACTAAAATATGAGTATAACCATTATAGGCAGGAAACGGTCCCATATAATCAAAGCCCCAAACGTCAAATGGTTCAATAACAAGTGAATAATTCATAGGCATTTCCTGACATCTACTAATATTACCAATTCTTTGACATTCATCACAAGATAAGACAAACTTATGAGCATCCTTGAAGAGAGTAGGCCAATAAAAACCGGATTGCAATACCTTATGCGCAGTTCTGTCTCCAGCATGGTGTCCTCCATAATCTTCGGAGTGACACTTGTGTAGGATCGGTTCCTGTTCATGCTCAGGTATACAACATCTAATAACACCATCTACTCCTTCTTTATAAAGATGTGGGTCATCCCAGAAGTAATGTCTCAAATCATAGAAAAACTTTTTCTTTTGCTGGTATGTGAAACTAGGCGGTATGAATTTAGCAACAATGTAATTGGCATAATCAGCATACCATCACTACAAAAAAGACACATCCGTGACATTTTGGGCCGAACGAAAAAAATTTCGGTCATACATATGACACTTCTATGACGATAATTGTGACAAAACCCGGTATCATCATAGATGTTGTGGGCTCCTACTTCTATGACAAAAAATCATGACAGAAAATGGGGTTTTCGTCCTGGGCGGGCCGGAGACGCAGCTGCATGACATTCTTTGGGCCGATCATGACGGAAAAAACCGGGGTAGAATCGAGGGGGAGGAAAATTTCGGGGAGTTCCCGGTTACGGTGGGAGGCCGGGGGCCGAGCGATGGGTGTTTCTCTCGTACACGTACGCGTGTGTGTGCGAGGCGTTGGCTCTAACTGAACCCGAGCGAAGCATTGGGCTCTAACTGAACCCGAGCGATTGCACTGCAGGCTACACGTTACTGAACCCGAGCGATCGATCGATGGTTGTTAATCGAACCCGATCGAGCGATTCTTCGCCATCGCTGCTAATCAAGTCGATCGATTGATGAACAAGTGAGCGCTATGGGGAGGGGGGGTTGGATGAACAGTGATCGATGGCGTTGCCTCTGGATGAACAGGACCCCGTGGTGTGGTGGAGGGCTGGATGAACAGTAGACGGTGGAGGGGTTCCCATGGAGGGGTGGTTGAACAGGACCCCGTGGTGTGGAGGGCTGGATGAACACTAGACGGACGGTGGAGGGGTGCCCGTGGAGGGGTGGTTGAACAGGACCCCATGGTGTGGAGGGCAGTATGAACAGTAGACGGCGGAGGGGTGGTTGAACAGTAGCCGGTGGAGTAGCGCGCGGTGGAGGCTGGATGAACAGGAGCCCGTGGAGGCTGGAGGAGGTCGACGGTGGAGATGAACAGTATCCCGTGGAGTCCCGCTTTTGCACGCCACACCCTCCCGTGAACAGGACCCTGTTTCGACCGTAGCGCTCCAACACAAGTCCGTTTCGTCCGTTTTGTGGTACGCCACACCCCTCCCGATCAACAGGACCCCCGTTTCGACCGTAGAAGGTCTGTTTCCTCCGTTTTGCGATACGCCACATCCCTCCCGATCAACAGGACCCCGTTCCGAATGTAGGAGGTATGTTTCTCCGTTTTGCGGTATGCCAGGCCTCGTTTCCATTGCATGTTCCGTCCAAGCCCTCCCGATGAACACGTCCACGCATTCTGTTCCGACCCAGCCGGTTGGCTCCCACGCGTTCCGTTGCCTCCCGATGAACACAACGCATTCCGTTGCCTCCCCATGAACACGACGCATTCCGTTGCCTCCCCATGAACACAACGACAATGCTGTTTCTCCGTTCGACCCAGCCATGTACACGAGCCCTGGCCGTATGTATGCGCGAGTAGGCATTCGAGACCCCGCCCGTATGTACACATATGTGGCCGTATTTTCTTTCTTGCACCCTGGCCGCTGTACATACGTGTACATGCTACGTGCGCGCCTCTACTACGACACGTACGCGCTCTACTACGACACGCGCGCGCCTCTACATCCACCAAGATATATGTACGCGTATCGTTCGCGACCAGAATGACAACGCTATGTACGCTTCGACCAGGTGGGTCCCGACCGCCGAGCACTTCCTTGCTGTGAAGATGTAGCTGGTGGGTCCCAGCAATGTGGGGCTTAATCGCTTTTTTGCCCGGACGCACTTCCTTGCGTGCGAAGATGTAGCTGGTGGGTCCCAGCAGTCAGGGCCAAACTTTTTTTCGCGAAATACGATGGCCGTCCTGTGGGTCCCCGCTGTCAGGTGGAGGAATAATTATTTTGCATGTAATAAGGAGGCACTTCCTTGCTGCGGCCGTGGACCCAGCTGTCAGCCTCTCCACTTACAGTCCATGTCCGATGGAATCCGTTCCTTGACCACGTTGACCACGCCGCACCGAGAGCACTAGGGAGGTGGACGACGGCGAGGCCTAGGAAGGGGACGACGCAGAGCCGGGGAAGACGCGACAGTGGATACCCACGCGAAGAGGAGTACGAGGGTTCACTGGTTCGCTGCGGTGTGAGGCTGCCGTCGCCGCAGAATAACAGGGGGTGTGGGTGAGTAGAGGGATGGCCTGGCCAGCGGTGGGAGTAGTAGGGGCGGTGAGGCCTCCGCCGCATCGCAGCCAGCCACAGGAGGCAGGAGCGCGAGGCACGACCGGCACTGGTTTTGGCGGCTGGAGCAAGAAGACCAGAGGTTGAAGAAGCACTACGGTCGTTGGATGGACATCGTACGGTCACTGGAGCTAGAATCGTGTGATACTTCTCCAACGTATCTATAATTTTTGATTGCTCCATGCTATATTATCTACTGTTTTAGGCAATATTGGGCTTTATTATCCACTTTTATATTATTTTTGGGACTAACCTATTAACCGGAGGCCCAGCCCAGATTTGTTGTTTTATGCCTATTTCAGTGTTTCAAGGAAAAGGAATATCAAACGGAGTCAAAACGGAGTCAAAACGGAACGAAATCAACTGGAGAAGTTATTTTTGGAAGGAAAGCCACCCGATGGACTTGGAGTGCATGTCGAAAGAACGGAGGTGCTCACGAGGGGGGGCGCGCCACCCCGGGCGCCCGCCTCGTGTCCCCCTTCGTCCACCGACGCACTTCGCACCCATATATACCTACGTATCGTAAAACTTCCGAATAGAAGATAGATCGAGTTCCGCCGCCACAAAACCTCCAGAGCCACCAAAACCAATCGGGACCCTGTTCCGCACCCGAGAGGGGGTAACCTCACCGGTGGCCATCTTCATCATCCCGGCGCTCTCCATGATGAGGAGGGAGTAGTTCACCCCGGGCTGAGGGTATGTACCAAGAGCTATGTGTTTGATCTCTCTCTCGTGTTCTTGATTTGGCACGATCTTGATGTATCCCAGCTTTGCTATTGTAGTTGGATCTTATGATGTTTCTCCCCCTCTACTCTCTTGTGATGAATTGAGTTTCCCCTTTGAAGTTATCTTATCGGATTGAGTCTTTTATGAGAACACTTGATGTATGTATTGCTGTGTTTATCTGTGGTGACAATGGGATATCATGTGCCACTTGATGTATGTTTTGGTGACCAACTTGCGGGTTCTGCCCATGAACCTAGGGGTTGGCACACGTTCTTGACTCTCCGGTAGAAACTTTGGGGCACTCTTTGAAGTACTTTTATGTTGGTTGGATGAATCTGAGATTGTGTGATGCATATCGTACAATCATGCCCACGGATACTTGAGGTGACAATGGAGTACCTAGGTGACATTAGGGTTTTGGTTGATTTGTGTCTTAAGGTGTTATTCTAGTACGAACTCTTTTATAGATTGATCCGAAAGAATAACTTTGAGGTGGTTTCGTACCCTACCATAATCTCTACGTTTGTTCTCCGCTATTAGTGGCTTTGGAGTGACTCTTTGTTGCATGTTGAGGGATTGTTATATGATCTATCTATGTTATTATTGTTGAGAGAACTTGCACTAGTGAAAGTATGAACCCTAGGCCTTGTTTCCTAGCATTGCAATACCGTTTATGCTCACTTTTACCACTTGTTACCTTGCTGTTTTTATTATTTCAGATTACAAATACCTTTATCTACCATCCATATTGCACTTGTATCACCATCTCTTCGCCGAACTAGTGCACCTATACAATTTACCATTATATTGGGTGTGTTGGGGACACAAGAGACTCTTTCCTATTTGGTTGCAGGGTTGCTTGAGAGAGACCATCTTCAACCTACGCCTCCCACAGATTGATAAACCTTAGGTCATCCACTTGAGGGAAATTTTCTACTGTCCTACAAACCTGTGCACTTGCAGGCCCAACAACGTCTACAAGAAGAAGGTTGTGTAGTAGACATCATCGTGCATATTGACTAAGTTGACAAAGCCCTCCGTCCCCATCAACTTAGTAGGCCCACAAGTCAGCATGCCACTATACTGGGTCCCAGCTAACAGGGGGAGTATTCATTTTTTTTGTGCGTAATAAGGAGGCACTTCCTTGCGTGCGAAGATATAGCTGGTGGGTCCGAGCTGTCAGCGGCGGCAACGTTTTTTTGCAAAGTACAGAGGCCCTTTTGGTGGGTCCCTGATGTCAGGTGGAGGAATCATTATTTTGCGTGTCATAAGGAGGCATTTCCTTGTGTGCGGCCGTGGACCCAGTTGTCGGCCTCTCCACGTACAGTCCACTTCAGATGCATGTCGTTCGTTGACCACATTGACCAGGCCGCGCCGAGAGCGCCAGAGCGGTGGACGACGGCGAGGCCTAGGAAGGGAACGACACGGAGGCAGGGTAGACTCGGCAGTTGTTTCCCACGCGGAGGGAAGTACGACTGTACGAGGGTTTACTAGTTCGTCTGTCACCGGAGAATAACAGCAGGTGTGGGTGAGTAGAGGGATGGCTATGCCAGCTATGGGAGTACGGTGGGGCGGTGAGGCCTGCGCGGCAGCAGAGCCGTCCGCGGGGAGGAGGGAGCAGGCAGTCCCGTCGGCGCTTGCTTGAGTGGCTGGAGCAGGAAGAGCAGAGATTGAAGAAGCACGACGGCCGTTGGATGGCCATCCAATAGTCACTTCTTGTGCGTCAACCTTTTTTTTAAGGAAAGGCTCAAATCTGTGGAAAACAGCATACATCCCATCTGCCATTATTTCTAATAATTATAGCCCATTTGCTAATTATTAAGGTTTTTTTAGCCCATATTCTTTTTGTTAGCATTACATCCCATATTGTGGCCACGGTTACAAAATTATACGAAATTTTGCATATTTCAAAAGGTCCGAACTGTTTTAATCCCAAATTCGACTCACATTCAAACCGATTTTAAAAATAAATGTATATCAATATAAAATCCAACAAATTCTCCACACATAAAAATTAATGTAATTTAAAATCTCGAAATGAAAAAAAAAAGATATTTGAAACTAATTGCCGGTTTGATGTGTTTTAAAATGTACAACCCATTTCTCATTCTTGATGGGCCATTTTCTCGCCAACCAATGAAAGCTCTCCTCGCCTTGAAAGATTTGTAGCCCAACAGGCCTGACAAAGCGACTTACTTGGCAAATCACAAAAAAACTGGGCTGCGGCCGTGGACCCAGCTGTCAGCCTCTCCACGTACAGTACTCTTCCGATGGAAGTCGTTTCTTGACCACGTTGACCACGCCGCGCAGAGAGTACCACGGCGGTGGACGACGGCGAGGCCTAGGAAGGGGACGACGCGGAGCCGGGGAAGACGCGGTAGTGGAAGCCCGCGGAGAGGAGTACGAGGTTCACCGTTCAGCTGCGGTGTGAGGCTGCCGCCGCAGAGCCCGCCCAGTGGGAATAGTAGGGGCGGTGAGGCCTCCAGGCGGCAGCATAGCCGCCACAGGAGGCAGGAGCATGCGGCACGACCGGCGCTGCTTTGGGCGGCTGGAGCAAGAAGACCAGAGGTTGAAGAAGCACTACGGCCGTTGGATGGACATCGTACGGTCACTGGAGCTAGAATCGTTCATATTGACTAAAGTTGACAAAGGCCCCATCCCACCAACTTAGTAGGCCCTAAGTCAGCCTCCCACCATGGTGGGTCCCAGCTAGCAGGGGAGTATTCATTTTTTGTGCCTAATAAGGAGGCACTTCCGGTGGGTCCGAGCTGACAATGGGGACGTTTTTTTCGCGAAATACGCTGGGCACGTTAACCACGCTGCGCCGAGAGCACCAGGGCGGTGGTCTGGACGATGGCGAGGCCTAGGAAGGGACGACGCGGAGCTGTGGAAGACGCAGAAGGAAGCCAGCGCAGAGGAGTAATGAGGTTCACTGGTTCGGTTGTGGTGTGAGGCTGCCGTCGCCGCAGAATAACAGGGGGTGGGTGAGTAGAGGATGGCCTGGCCAGCAAAGTGGGAATAGTACGGGCGGTGAGGCCTCCGCGGCATCACAGCCGGCCACGGGAGGCAAGAGCACGCGACACGACCGGCGCTGCTTTGGGCGGCTGGAGCAAGAAGACCAGAGGTTGAAGAAGCACTACGGCCGTTGGATGGACATCGTACGATCATTGCAGCTAGAATCTTTTATATTGACTAAGTTGACAAAGCCCTTGGTACGCGTCAACTTAGTAGGCCCATAGCTCGGATTTGGCAGAGAACATATAGCCCATTTGCGATTTGTAAGAATGTACAGCCCATTTTTTAATTCTAATGGAATTTACTACAGCCCATTTACAGTTTGTTAAAAGTACAGCCCAACTTCTAGCTAGGACAACGATTAATAATTTCAAACAACCGCTCAAAACAAAATTCAAAAAAAAATCCCACATTTTGATGGGATCCAAAATATTTTTATCCAAAATTTCTAGTCAGGTTAAATATAATTTCAAAATAAAGTTGTATTACGTTAAAATCCAACGAAATATTATGCTTGCAATAACAAGTAATGAAATTAAAACTTCAAATTCCAAAAATAATATATTTTTCAAACTAATTACGTGTTTGGTGCATAGTAACTGTCGAGTTATTATAATTACATCCCATTTATTATTTCTTAAAGTCCATTTTTTTGTTAAGCCTAATGCATACCTCCTAGGAAAGTTTGCAGCCCAGCAGGGCGGAGAATAACAAGTTGACCGGATATTGTGTACAACCTGTCGCCCAGCATTGCATTGCTGATGTTGAAAAAAAGGCATGTGTAGTACAAGACAACCTAACATGGTTACTCAGCCCACATTCAGCGACGCCGGAAAGGCCCAAACAAGGCTTCAGACAACTTTTGAAGTCATCGAGCTCAGTTAATAACTTAAGAAAAAGTTAGATTACAGTGGAACCTAATTAAAAGCTGTCACGAGCAAATAAATAATTCAACGGGTCCCACTTGTGCGCAAAGCGCGTGTGTGTGTGTGTGTGTGTGTAAGAGAGAGAGAGAGAGAGAGAGAGAGAGAGAGACCCATCGGTCGATGCTCAGAATACATCTTTCAGCCATATGCATTGTTGATGCTCAAGAAAACTTATATAGTTGACACAATCATATAGAACATCATAGCACATCGAACTTGCATACAAAAATTTCACGCAGCGCACAATCAGGATGGAAGCAGTGGATCGCAACAGAAGGGCTATGTTGAAACCAACGAAGTCGCATATAACGGTTCATCGTCTTTATCAATGGCGGGAAATATCTTGAATGTTGTGCAAAGAAAACAAACAGACAACACAATAAGTTCTGCTAGCACATTAAGTTGACGATAGCCCTTTCTAAAAAAGTTCGTAAAAATTAGAACAGGTCACAATCAAATGTATCGCATATCGCTGCTTCACACCCATAGCTCGGATTTAACTAGTATCTGACAAGATTCAGTTGTTACCTCAAATTAGAGCACATCCAGGCAGCCAGCCCTGCCTCTTCTCCCAAAGAAGCAGTGGCCTCTGCCGTGCGATGGAGGAGGCCCTGTGCCATCCATCGTTCCGAGCAACACGGGAAAGTCCGACGCTGACTCTGTAATGGACGCCGCCGACGACCCTGGCACCAGCGGCGGCGGCAGGACTTCGATTGATGGATTGACCACTTCTTCGACATGCACGAACACTCGATACAAGTACATCCCTAACGTGGTCCGCGGCGGCCTTGGTGGCGACGAATAGTACAACCCCGGTTCCTGCACCGGTATCTCAACACCAATCACCTTCGGTATGGCGGACGGCTTCTTCATCCATGCCATAACCGCTGAGCCCAGCTGTCCGAGGAACAAACATACTTACGAGCTCACCTCCAAGGTCGTTGATAAGCTCGCTCATGGACTCGTTGTTCCGAGCACGCCGAGGCATGCCGTGGAAGGTAAGCTTTGTTAAAACTCAAGCTCGAGGGCACCGAGCCCCATCCCGGTGCCACCGATCAAAGCTCACCAGCGCCATCACAGAACAAACGCCGTAAGATTCGAAACACATTGCGCAATGAAAGTTGTCCGAACCTGATGAAGAAATCAGCCGGTGGCGGACAGACTTCGACGAGTGAGTCACTTATTTGTATGCCGTGCGCAATGCGAAGAGCTTTGACAAGGTCGTCCGGCGAGACGGGAGGTCGGTCGCCGTGTATTTTTACACACAGCACTTTGCCGGCAAACTGGTCGCTGCTGCCATGCCATCGTTGAGCGACAAAGATGCAGCGATCAAGGCGGACGGACCTCGTGATCTCCGCTCGGAGATCCGCGTTGACCGCGACATGATAGTGCGCTTGAGTGTGGAGTACAGGAAGGGATTTGGGGAACTGGGTGGGAATCAAGATTCCAGAGGTGGGGAGGGGCGGAGACTGGGATGAAAAGGTAGCATGAATTTCGAGCACGCGCTAATATGCTCTCGGCGCAAGCAAGCACACGAAAACACCGGTGGCGCCCACATGTCGGCCTTAGAGTCCTTATTCTTTCTTTTTGGAGAGCCCGGCCTTTTTTCAGGATCTTTGAGAGCCCGCCCGAGAGTCATAATTGACCTGTTTGGCATTGTGTTACTACTCGCCCATATTCAACGACACCTCACCGCCCAAACAAGTGTACATCATCGAAAAGGCATCGAGCTCAAATTATATAACTTGAAAAAGAGATATACTCTGAATATCGGAGAATGGTGATGCCCTCATTTAGCCCACCAAGAGTTCGAGACAATAAATAGTTCAAACAACGATATATACAACATTCAAACACCGACTAGTGACTACTATCGACATAAACAGAAGACATGATAGTTCATAAGAAGTCTTGCTACACCACCAAAACGCACCCATCTCGCAGCGCCAGACTCTCATGATCCAGACGAGAATGACATTCTAAATGTAGCAACTATTACATAGTAAGAGTGACATAGACGAGGATGACCAAATGACAAGGAATATGCATAACAAAAGAAATAACTACCCATCCAGAACCAGCAGCAAAGACAACAAAGTCATTCAAGAGATGATCCAACACCATCATAATTTGCAGCCCCGCTTCATCGACAAAGTGATCCGGAGACACCAAGACTCCACCCTTCGATGCAACAGCCCAATTACCTATCAACTCAAGGCTTGAACCACATCATCTGCA
>CM038678.1:548368822-548548822 GCA_021605205.1 Aegilops longissima | reverse complement strand
AGAAGAAGAAGAAAGAAGAAGAAGAAGAAGAAGAAGAAGAAGAAGAAGAAGAAAGAAGAAGAAGAAGAAAGAAGAAGAAGAAGAAGAAGAAGAAGAAGAAGAAGAAGAAGAAGAAGAAGAAGAAGAAGAAGAAGAAGAAAAGTCTGCACCAGCAGGAGGGCATTATGGATGGATGAACTATTTCCTCCCTTGTAAAAAAATTATTCCCTCTCGGTGTATATTGATATAGATGGACTATTTCGATGGTGTGCATGTCTTTGGAACAGAGTAGTAGCATGGGTCCGCTTGACTATAAGGAACTATTTATCCGATATATAGCTTTTCTCGCTACTCCTTCCAAAGGATCGGTATGCAAAGGTAAGTGTCCGTGAGACATGACAGCTTGTCCATGGAAGTTCAACTACGACGATTGTCGGTGTCAAACCGCGGATCTCGGTAGGGGGTCCCAAACAAAGGCGCCTAGGAGGATGGTAACAGGAGACAAGGGACGCGACAGTTTTTACCTGTGTTCGGCCCTCTTGATGGAGGTAATACCCTTACCCCGCTTGATTAATATTGATGATATGGGTAGTACAAGAGTAGATCTACCAGAGATCGAGAGGATAAACCCTAGAAGCTAGCCTATGGTATGATTGTTGTTCGCCCCACGGACTAAAACCTCCGGCTTATATAGACACCGGATTGGTTAGGGTTATAGAGAGTCGGTTAAAATGGTAGGAGATCTACATATCCATATCGCCAAGCTTGCCTTCCACGCCAAGGAAAGTCCCATCCGGACACGGACTAAGTCTTCAATCTTGTATCTTCATAGTCCAGAGTCCGCCAACGGTGATAGTTCGCTATCCGGACACCCCTAATCCGGGACTCCTCAAGAGTCTCCTTTAACCAGGCTTCAATGACGATGAGTCCGCATGCCGATTGTCTTCGGCATTGCGAGGCGGGTTCTTCTCCAAATTCCATATACTTGTCTAATAGTGTCCGCTCTCGATAAATGCTGCGCCCTTGGCTTCTACGCCCAATAATGACCATCTTCCACGTGTTTGAATGAATGCGAAAAGCCAGGTATTTTTTATATTTACCCCCTAGCTGCGCAAATGAGATGCCTATAAAGGGCGAGGATCTAGATCTGAGTCACACCATCCCCCTTCGTGAGCTTTCACCGAGCGCCTCGACCAAAGCCCATTCCATCATGGATAGTCGACGCTGCTCCTCCTTCAAGGCCCCAAGCCTCAGCACTGAAATTGGGAGAGATGCTCACCAAGATAGCGAGCTAGTTATACTCCAAACCAAGGGATTTCTTCCCCGCCTTCATGGTTCCGGTTCGAGCCGACTTGCCACCTACAAGGGCGGAAAGCAAGTTGAGAGTGTCCACGATCCTTCTAAAGGAGAGCGGTATGCTTCGCCTCTTATCTAGTAAGAGGACTCGGATTTCCAATCCATCCGCTTCTCCGGGCTCTTGGAGTTCTACGGCCTCCGCTTGCACCACCTTATGCCTGCCTCCATTTTGCACATCGCGGGCTTCGTGGGCCCTTTGCGAACTGTTCTTGGGGGCCGAGGCTCATTTCGCTGTGGAAGAGATTATTCGCCTAGTACCCGCTCGAGGGGTCAATATATCAAGTGGGCGGAGTTAACTATGGCGATCGCCGGACCGGATATCTATCCGAACCCCGAAGAAGGCGCCCAAGACCGGCTTCGGAATGGTTTTACATGGAGGACGCCCCGCCGCCGGATCCTGCTCGGATCGGCCTTCCGAGTTTAGCAATGCTCTCCTCAAGAAGCGCTTAAGCCGGGCGCCTCGAGCTCCTGTGAGGGAAAATGACCGATGTCTCTTACTTGATGAGCCGAATAAGATTATCGGCTCATGCCGGATTGACCATGATTGGAGTCATGGCAATCTGATTATGAGGGGAGTGCAGCCGCCCAATATAGGGGCCACCCCATGTGGGACTTCAACGGGAGGACGATGCTACCCGCCATGGCCGCAAAGGGTCGGGATCGTCACCGAACTGGTGAAGACCTTGTCTCGCCATGTATAACGAAGAGGAGGAGGATTTCTCCGCCAATCCATCGAGGGAGTTTTCTTCAATAACCTCGGTTGGGTAAGCAAACATCTTTGTGGCCTATCCGATCCATGTTCCCGTGGTTAAATATCTTATTTCATGGTTTCAAGCAGAATCGCGCCGGATCGTGGAGAAGATACAGCCCGCCCCCACAACCCGAGGATCCGGAACGGTCCTTGATCCGCCCTTCAAGAGGATCCGGATATAAATGTGGAGTTGATCGACGGGTGTTCCACCAACTTAGCATCGAAAATGCTTTGCTGCCATTACGGCCGATTACCCTGCAATACTTCCACCTCACAGTAATCGAGACCGAGGTCCCAATACTCGATAATGACCCACCGTGCTTATTTCTTGATCATCGATACCAATGGTGTTTCGCAGGGGTGCTTTCGAGGCAGGAGGCCGAGCCGCGGCAGCTGGCCAACAAGGCAAGACGCCCCGCAGGCTAAAAAGAAGTGCGGTCCGGATCGAACTCCACCACAACGGTATGGCGGTCACCATGTTCCTAGGATTGATTCTCGAAGGCGATTAACGCTGATGCTCTTTTCAGAAAAGAGCGCCACCGGACCGAGTCCGAGAGGTTGCCAATCGAACCTCCGCAGCTGTGCTCCAAAGCCGGATCTGAAGCGGAGACGAGCACGAGGCGCAAGGCCGAATGCTCCTCCGATGAGGATGCCGACAGATTGTCCGCCACCAACTCCGAGGTGGAGAGCGCCATGAATCACAAAGCGCCGCCGACAGTTCTTCGTGACGACATGTTTCTCCCAAGAGGCCTTGAATGCCTTCAATTCAGAAGATGCGCACTGCGGCCGCCAAGATGGTCTAGCCAGAGCTACGGAGCAAGATGTAAAGGACATACGGTGAGGAAATTTGATGTTATATATGCCAAGAGTCTCCCGAGACTTAAAATAGTTAGAATAACTGATTTAAGGATCATTTGTTATGCAGGATCTTACAAAAGAGTACCCGACCGTCCTGTGAGCTTAAAGAATGCAAGGCCCAACTTGAGGTCAAGACTAGCCGCCACAGGGGGAGCCACAGAGACCCCTCCGTAATATATGCTTCAAAAGATAAATAATTTATGAAGTGCGGCGGGTGTGTAAATCTGACAAAAATATTGCAGATGGCGCCGGACTAGATCCGGACAAGCAACAGCTCTTGTGCCAGCTAAAAGCTGGCGAGAGCGTGCTTACGAGGGTGCGGCAGGAGGAAAATAACCTCCAAGATGCCAACACCAAACTGGGTGAGGAACTAAAGGATGTTCGTGCTCAGCTTGTCCGACCAGAAGGAGAATCGACGGCTTGCCGCTGCATTTTCAGTAAGTGCTTGAGCGAACTTTGAAAGAGTTCGGAGAGGAAGGCGACTAACATAAACATGTATGTAGGTTTGCTCACTGTGTCGCCCCGAGGAGGAGATGCCCAGCTTCGGGTGATCTTCTTCCTAACCGCGCCACTGCACGAACGAGTTTGGCAGGTGATGAAAGGCGCGATGCAGGCCTTGTGGCCATCTATCTCCCTACCCAAGGCATTGGGAGCTGGCAGAGCGGCTTCAAGGAGCACGGTGGCGCTTTCGACTATGGAAGATATCGCCTGTTCGTCAAGGCGCCAGGAGACTCGGGCCATGGTAAAGACACGGTACACGGGTTGACCCAAACCACATGGCCGAGGTCGGACCTGTGGGGCCTGATGGGAAGGAGATACCTGTAAGCTTAGTGTACGGCCAAGTGGAATTGGCCGCTAAGTATTCCCAGCAAGATTGTAAATTAGATAGCCTATTAGATGGCATTGAGGAGGAATACAACGAGTCGGGTTGACTATGTAAAAATATGACATGAAAAATGTCTTCTAGCCGGATTGTAGATCGTTTGTCATAGCGGACCTTTTCGCTTCAACCTCGTGACCCAATAGTCCGGAGTGTGTCCAATACCTTCGTGGTTATATAAGAACCGAGGTATGCATGGAGACAAGGCGAGGGGTCATTATTGCTGTATCGCATAAGTGCCCAACTAGTTATGTTATATTACATGGATAGTAAGAAACATCTTCCAGGAGAATAGTTCCGCTAAGGGTTCCTTTCTGGGATGCATGCCCTAAAGTGCATGTCAAAACTGCTAAGAAAGCAGAAAATCATCTAGGGCAGATGGGTAAATAGTTAAAAATCATCTTTCAGTTCACCGACCAATATTCCCTTAAGAACGCTTAGGTTTCGCTTCACCCAGCCGAGGTACACATCCGCTGACCCGGCAAGAATAATCGCAGAGGTGCTCCCTTTACCACCTAGCCGAACAATCGGGAACGAGGGGTAAGCACAGAGCCAGCAACCCAGCTTGGCCAAAACTTAAGTCATATCGATGCATATAATGGTGAATAAAAGGTACATGCGAAGTTTGACGATGTGTTGGGCATGAAGCTCAGATAAATAAGCTTCGTAAAGAAGCCCCTGTGTATAATGAGCGCACAGCAGGCCAAATATTGCGAACAAAGCGCAAACGAGCCTCTAAAGGCTTCAAGAAGAAGGAGGAGTAAGGAGAGAAATAAAAGACAGCAAAATAGAAAATGTGGACGAGGAAGGAAACGAACTTGAGTCCGGGCGCTTAGGCGAGAATCTTCAGAGACGGGCTGCGCTCCATGGGTTCGCTCGAGTCGGTTATCCGATGCGCTTACAGACGGTATGTTCACGGTCAGACCTGGTCGATGATGAAGGGACCTTCCCATTTGGGCTTGAGTTTGTCCTTTTCTTGTCCCAGCGAGAACTAGTTCGCCAACGTTATAAGCTTTGGCCCGCATTTCCTCGCTTTGATATCTTCGAGCTGCTGTTGATAAAATGCGAACGAGCTTTTTCCACGCCGCGCCTCCTCCAATGCGTCCCAACTGTCCCGCCGATCGAGCTCAGCTCTTCTTTCTTCATACATGCGCACGCCGAGGTGAGTCATGAATTATGTCGCAGGCAGGACTGCTCGCACTGCATACACCATAAAAATGGTGTGAACCGATAGTACGATTCAGCGCGGTCCGCAGCCCCGTAGTACGGAGTCGAGCTCCTCAACCCAAAGGCGTGTTAGATTCCTTGAGGGACCGCACTAGTCCGGGTTTAATGCCGCCATGATTAGACCGCTTGCTCGCTCGACTTGGCCGCTGGTTTGAGGGTGATAGAGTGAGGCGAATCGAGCTTGATGCCCATGTTTTTGCACCATAATTTGACCTCATCGGCCGTGAAGTTGGTGCCATTATCGCTGATGATACTGTGGGGACACCGTAACGTGAACTACCCCGATATGAAGTCTATCACCGTCCGGATTCGCCGCTTTAACATGTTTGGCCTCTATCCATTTGGTGAATTTATCCACCATGACCAAAAGGTATTTTTGCTTGTGGGTTCTCCTTAAGGGGTCCAACCATGTCAAGCCCCTGCACCGCCGAACGGCCAGGTGATGGGTATAGTTTGAGGGCTGGGTGGCATGTGGCTTTGGTTAGCAAAAGCTGGCAACCGACGATCGTTGGACTAAATCTCACAAGATTCGCCCGGCCGTCGGCCAATAAAATCCTGTACGGAAGGCCTTGCTTACAAGGGCCCGGCTGCGCGTGGTGCCCACCCAGTCCGCATGAATTTCAGCCAGAGGTTTCGCCTTCCTCTTGGAGATACACCTTTGAAGGACTCTCTGTAGTGCTTTTATTATAAAGCTCTCCTCATGGACTTTATAGGCTTTAGATCACCGTACTATGCAAGTGAGCCTCATTTTGGTCTTTCGGGAGTTCCCGCCTAGTTAGGTAGGCTAGGAATGGTTCCGCCCACGGGCGATAACCGCCATTATTTCGCATGAGGTGTTATCTCGGTGGCAGAGCCTCCGATTGTGTCGAGTGTTCGCCGTCAAAGTGCGGTTGGGTCCGGATTGTTATTTCGAGTCCCTTCCCATAGTACTAATGGCTTGAACAGCCGCTCCAGAAGATGTTGGGCGGGACGACATCGCTTTTGCACCGATGCGCGCTAATATGTCCGCCGCCTGGTTGTTATCCCGGCTATATGATGAAATTCGAGCCCTTCAACTGCGGCCGACATTTTAGGACCGCATTGCGGTATGCTGCCATTTTCGGATCTTTTGCATCAAAGTCTCCGCTTATTTGAGATATTGCGAGGTTCAATCCCCGCGCACTCTAGGCGCTTAATGCCCATGGAGATCGCCATCCGGAGGCCATGCGTATGGGCCTCAGATTCGCTGCATTGTTGGAGTCCGTATACATTATCTCAAGGACGATGGACTGTGTCCCCGGTTGGGGACGCCAGACGACGCCAGCCCCAGGCCGCCAACATTTTGGAGCCGCCAAAGTGCATGATCCATTGAGTATGCGCCGACATTTTAGGGAGTTCGCTTCAGTCCATTCGCCATGAAGTCGGCCAAACCTGCGACTTAATAGCTCGCCGTGGCTTATAAGTTATGTCGAATGGAAGGAGCTCTATGGCCCATTTATCAATCCGCCCGTCGCGTCGCGGTTGTTTATAATGTCGTTAAGAGGTACTTGAGGCTACCGTATCGAACACTCTTGAAAGTAGTGTCGCAGCTTCCGGATGCCATGAACACCGCAGATGCTATCTTTTGATAGTGTGCTTACCGACTTGCATGGAGTTAGGACAGTGGACACATAGTAAACCGTTTTTGAAGAGGGAACCGTGTCCGTCCGCTTTCGCTCGACGACGAGCACCGCTACCGACAACTTGATGTGTTGCGCGATATATAATAGCATTGGTTCGCCCATGTTGGGCGCGGCCAGACCGGATTTGTTGCCAAATGGCCTTTATTTCTTCGAGTCCGCCAGGTATGCATCCGCCCACTAAGTGTTCGGGCGCCGGAGGAGGCGGTAAAGGGTAACGCTTTTCTCCCAAACGGGAAATAAAGCGGCTTAGAGCCGCCACGATCCAAATAAATTTTGTATTTGTTTGAGGTCTTTGAATATCCAATTGTGACAGAGCTCGGATCTTGGCTGGGTTTGCTTCAATTCTCTACCGGACACAATGAAGCCCAGAGCTTTCCTACCGAACGCCAAGACGCATTTTTCCGGATTGAGCTTAATGTCATATTTTCGAGATTGTCGAATGTGAGCCTCAAGTCGCCTACTAGAGTTTCGACATGCTTGGATTTGACGACCACGCCATCTACATATGCTTCCACCGTTTTGTCGATCTGGTTTGCCGATATGTCCAATCATGCTACCGATATGTTGCGCCGCATTTTTGAGCCCAAGGGCATTGTGTTGAAGCGTAACGGGCCGTATGGAGTGATGAATGCTGTTGCAGCTTGGTCTGCCCGCCATCTTGATTTGGTGGTAGCCGAGTACGCTACGAGGAAGCACAATGAGTCGTGGTCCTGCTATAGCCGATAATTTGATCAATTCGAGGAGGGGAAGGGATCCTTTGGGCAAGCCTTATTAAGGTCTTTAAAATCAACACATAGGCGCCAGGATTTATCCTTCTTGGTACCATCACCAGGTTTTCTAGCCAGTCCGGATGTTTTATATCTCCGATGAATCTGCTTCCAAAAGTTTGGCTAGCTCCTCTCCCATGGCCTGTCTCTTGGGTTCGAAAAGCGCCAAGAGCCTGTTTGATCGGCTTGAATCCTTTTAGGATATTTAGGCTGTGCTCGCCAGCCGACGGGATTCCCGGCATGTCCGAAGGGTGCTGCAAAGATGTCCCGCTTTTCGTAGAAATTCTCGTAGTATGGCATCTACATCGTGGTTTAATTGTGCCCCATGGAGGCCGCCTTTGCGGTGGTCCATTGGGTGGACTTGAATTTGACTATTTCATCCGCTGGTTTAAAAGAGGTGGACTTGGATCTTTATCAAGTATCACATCATCCTTGTTCACCGTGGAGCGATCGCAGTTGAGTTCCTCGCCGCTAGGGCTTTGGATAGTGCCTCAAGGGCTAGTGCGGCTGTCTTGTTTTCTTGCTGAGTGCTATGTTCGGATCACTAGCGAGAGTGATGATTCCGTTAGGTCCGGCATTTTAAGCTTCATGTACCCATAATGGGGTATAGCTTGAAAAATTGTGAATGCCTCTCGCCTAATAAAGCGTGATATCCATCGCTGAACGGGCCACTTGAAATGTGACCTCCTCGACCTGTAATTGTCCGGCGAGCCAAACACTACGCCCAAGCAGTGATTTTTCCTGTGCAGCATGCTTCCCGCTAGGGATTATTCCTCTAAAGGTTGTGCTGCTTCGCCAATGTGGTTCCAAACTATTTCCATTTTGGAGGGTTTCCTCATAGATGAGGTTTAGTCCACCGCCGCCATCCATGAGTACCTTAGTAAGGCGAAGTCACCCACTATCGGACCGAGGACCAATGCGGCCGGTGCTCGGGCTGTTCGAATTTAGGTTCGCCACGGCATTAAAGGTAATAGCCGTGTCACCCATGGATTTATTGTTGCTACTTGGTAGACTTCGCAAGGTTATGGAGTGTTCGTTGCATGTTATTTGATGAAATTCGAAGATGCTAACACCATACCGGTGTTGCCGGGCTGGGATTCTCAAGCTAGAAGCTCTTCGCCACTTTTGGCCACCGCCGTAGTATCCAACATGCTCAAGGCTATGAGTTGGAGTGGCGCCTCTATGCTATGAATTTTGCAGGTCCGCTTAGCCAACCCTCCAAAGACGGTTCCGCACTTTAGGGGTTTTGGTTTTTGGTGTTTAACCCAGGTGCTTGGTAATGATGCACCTTTATTTCGGACTAGGGATGTATTCGGGCGGATTATCCCAAAATTTACTTTCGGTTTTCCAGCGCTTCCATCGCACAAGATTTTTGTACTATGGTCACCAAGTCGGCAAAGCGTAATTTTATGACGACTTATGGCGCTTAGGATTCCTTGTCGCGCAATTATTGCAGAAAAGTGGGATTGCGCCCTCCTCTCGGTAGTCCTTTATCCTGTCCATAACCAGGAGGAATCGCCCAAGAATGATGTATTGTTTCAGCGGCTTTGCCGAATTCGGATAGATCGCTAATGTTTGGGTGGGCGGTGGAATCGATCCGAACCCCGCCCAATTTAAGACTCAGGGCCGTGAAGTTTGCGAACTCGAAACTTGGATTTTGAATGCTATCCAATGAATCCATCCCGCCGCCTCGACTTTAAGTTCGTGGCTAGATCGACATCCGCCCCTCTCAAGGGAATCCGCATGGAGGATCGAACCGGACGTAGCTAGTCCTTAAGATAGAAGAAGAATCGCCGCATTGCTCCTCTATCACAGCAACATGATGGGTAGCCCGGGAGAGTTGATCTCTCTCGATCGGTTTTAGGCCCAATCCGTCGTAGTCTGTGGTAACTCCTGTATGGCGATGCGATCCAAGAGCTCGCTTACGAGGAGAGCTCAATCGATCTAACTGCTCGGCAAGTTCCGAATTAACGTGAAGATTGGTTTCGATGACTCGAGAAGTCATCGTCATGCGGTGGCCGAACTGGCGGTCATAAGAAAACCACCTAGCCGAAGAGTCTGACCAGTGGCCAAGGCTCCTTTGGCGATAGTATCATCTTTAAAGACGGGATGAGGCATCCTTCCTGACGGCGACGCATGAGAGGAACTCTCAATGAAAGCACCAATGTCGATGTCAAACCGCGGATCTCGGTAGGGGGTCCCGAATCAGCGCCTAGGCGGATGGTAACAGGAGACAAGGGACACGATGTTTTTACCCAGGTTCGCCCTCTCGATGGAGGTAATACCCTACCCTGCTTGATTAATATTGATGATATGGGTAGTACAAGAGTAGATCTGCCACGAGATCAGAGAGGCTAAACCCTAGAAGCTAGCCTATGGTATGATTGTTGTTCGTCCTACGGACTAAAACCCTCTGTTTTATATAGACACCGGATTGGTTAGGGTTACACAAAGTCGGTTACAATGGTAGGAGATCTACATATCCATATCGCCAAGCTTGCCTTCCACTCCAAGGAAAGTCCCATCCGGACACGGGACGAAGTCTTCAATCTTGTATCTTCATAGTCCAGGAGTCCGGCCAACGGTCATAGTTCGGCTATCCGGACACCCCCTAATCCGGGACTCCCTCAGCGACCATCACGTTTCAGCTCGCGATTCCCACGACGCCTCTCCAACCCACGACACCACGCCCCCGACGCGGCGCCCCCCTCTCGGCCGCACCGCCCTCCGCTTTTGTGTGCATGACATGTGGGCCACCTAAATGCGGCGAGCATCAAGTTTCTACCACAGCCACCGCGATTCCCACGACGCTGCTCAAACCCATGAAACCAAGACGCCCCCGACTCCGCGGCTCACCTCTCTTGGCCCCACCGCCCTCCGCTTATGGAGCATTACATGTGGACCACCACCCATCGGGTCCACATGTTATCGACTCAAAGGTAGGTGTAGTAGCGCTGAAGCTCAGTCCCGACGGCCCCGAGAGGGAAATGTAACTCATGTGCTAGGGCTTGTAGGTCCTCAAGGGCACCTAACTCGTACAAACTCGAGATTTGTTTCTTTAATATACATGCACGCAACGATTTAATGGACATTTTAATCTCAACATGTGATGGGGAGCTCTAAATTTGAATTTGAAACTTATAAAACAAAAAGATTCAAAACAAATAAACAGGGAGAGAGGGAGTATATCGTAGGATGTGTCCCATACAAAATAAGTCCCCTGGTTTGTCACCGCGAAGATGCGGTTAGAAAGGAGCACAATGTCTTCCTACTCGTACGGCAACAAATCGGCTGCAGACAGCATGGTTCGTGCTATCTTATTCAATCTCACCGTGGTTCCATCGTACCAATTCATGCGGTGGCCCGTTGCATGGTTGATCCCAATGTTGGACAAAGGTTCTACGGGAACGGTTTCACCGTTGTAAATGTTGTGCAAATTGATGTTGGTACCCTCCCGTACATATGCAAGCCAACCTCCACTCGCACCGAGCCTAACCTGTGAAATAGTGGGCAGGGGGAGAATTAGGAAATGGACACGGAAGTAGTCTTTAGAATGCATTTACTACGTGATCAAACTCATCTTACCTCGCTCATCGGAGGAAACCGAAAGTGCCCCTCAACGCCGGCATCTCAAGGGCGCCAACTTGCAACTACGGCCACGCCAGGCTGGAGAGACCTCAAGGAAACATCCTCGTGGGTTCCACGGAACATCAAGATGCATTTGTATGAGTAGTTTATCTTGTGAGAGAAAAGGATGAACGAGGGAAGGCCTCTAGAGATAGAGATGGACACTACTACTACCAATGTGCTGGCCCGCATGCTGCAATGGATCCAAAGTAGTAGAATAATACTTGTTCACGTGTTTGAAATATAAACACTCTAGTTTTGATATACATGTGTCAAGAGACATGACAGCTTGTCCATGGAAGTTGAAGCACGGCGACCATCACGCTTCTTGTTTCTACCATCGCCACACCCACACGTGATTCCCACGACGCTTCCAACCCACGGCACGACGCCCCCGACGTGGGACATGGATCCTCCGACGGGCTATCACCTGCCTTGCCTCCTTTCCTTCGTTGATGTGTGGGACCCACGCTTATGGGTCCCACATGTCGCTGATAGAATGGTAGGATTGTTCGCGAGGGATCCTCATCCCCGACGCGTTCCCTCATCCCTCTCAGCCCCACCGCCTCCGCTTTTGTGTGCATGACATGCGGCTAGCTGAACTATGGTGACCATCAACATTCTACCACGTACACACCTGATTGACGCGGTTTGCTCGCCCGCCGCTGCGGTTCGAATTCGCATCTCCCGCACCATCGAATTTTCATCCAACGGCTGTGACACATTTCGTCCCCGCATCAATCCTCAGCTGGAGTACTTATGTACTACGTAGTACCTGCCGGTGTGGCCTATCTACGCCTGAATAACACCTTCGACGCCCAGTTGTGGCACCTCGCCACGGCCACGCCACCACCGCCGGTTCATCTTGACGAGTGAGTCGCGAACCACGCCACCACCATGAGAATGACATGTGGGCCAGCCGTGATTTAAGGTCCGCATGTCATTGACTCAAAGGCCGGGCACTAAGCCATTGAAGTTTGGTCCCGTGGCCCCGAGAGGGAAATGTAACTCCAAGGGCAGCCTTGTGGTGCTCCCACAAGATGCAGCTCGTGCCAAAACTGGAATTTGTTTCTTACTACTACCAACTAGTACATACTAGTAAGGTACACGTGCATTGCACGCATGAGATTCTGGTGGTTTGTGCATTATGCTTCTACATGTGGAGTGAGGGAGTCCCGGATTAGGGGGTGTCCGGATAGCCGAACTATCACCGTTGGCCGGACTCCTGGACTATGAAGATACAAGATTGAAGACTTCGTCCCGTGTCCGGATGGACTTTCCTTGGCGTGGAAGGCAAGCTTGGCGATATGGATATGTAGATCTCCTACCATTGTAACCGACTCTATGTAACCCTAACCTATCCGGTGTCTATATAAACCGGAGGGTTTTAGTCCCAGAGGACTAACAACAATCATACCATAGGCTAGCTTCTAGGGTTTAGCCTCTCCGATCTCGTGGTAGATCTACTCTTGTACTACCCATATCATCAATATTAATCAAGCAGAGTAGGGTATTACCTCCATCGAGAGGGCCCAACCTGGGTAAAACATCGTGTCCCTTGTCTCCTCGTTACCATCCGCCTAGACGCACGATCGACCCCTACCCGAGATCCGCCGGTTTTGACAACCGACATTGGTGCTTTCATTGAGAGTTCCTCTGCGCCATCGCCGCCAGAAGGATGCCTCATCCCGCCTTTTAAAGACGATACTATCGCCAAAGGAGCCTTGGCCACTAGTCGACTCTTCAGCTAGGTGGTTTTCTTATGACCACCAGTTCGCCATCATACCGACGATGACTTCTCGAGTCATCGAAACCAATCTTCACGTTAATTCAAACTTGTCGAACACTTAGATCCATCGAGCTCTCCTCCGTAAACGAGCTCTTGGATCGCATCGCCGCCTCGAGTCGCCATGACTACGACGGATTGGGCCTAAAACCGATCCGAGAGATCAACTCTCCCTGTGCTACCCATCATGTTGCTGTGATAGAGGAGCAATGCAGCGATTCTTCTTCTATCTTAAGGACTAGCTACGCCCGGATTCCCGATCCCTCCATGCCAGATTCCCGCAAAGGGACGGATGTCGATCAAGCCCGAACTTAAAGTCAGCGACGGATGGATTCATTGATAGCATTCAAAATCCAAACTTCCGAAGTTCGAAACTTCCGCCCCGAGTCTTAAATTGACGGGTTCCGGATCAAGTTCCACCCTACCACCCAAACATTAGCGATCTATCCCGAATTCGCAAGAGCCCGCTGAAACAAAGACATCATTATCGGGCCAGATTCTCCCGGTTATGGACAGGATAAAGGACTGCCGAGAGGAGGACGAATCCCACTTTTCTGCAATAATTGCACGGACAAGGGAATCCTAAACGCCATAAGTCGTCGCGAAATTACACGCTTTGCTGACTTGGTGACCATAGTACAAAAGTACTGTGCGATGGAGAGCGCCTGGAAAACTGAAAGTAAATTTTGGGATAATCCGGCCCCGAATACATCCCTAGTCCGAAATAAAAGGGTGCATCATTACCAAGCACCTGGGTTAAACACCAAAAAACCAAAACCCCCTAAAGGGTACGGAACCGTACTGGAGGGTTGGCTAAACGGACCCTGCAAAATTCATAGCATAGAGGGCGCCACTCCAACTCATAGCCTTCGAGCATGTTGGATACTACGGCATGTGGCCAAAAGTGGCGAAGAGCTTCTAGCTTCAGAATCCCAGCCCAGCAACACCAGTACGGTGTTAACAGTCTTTGAGACTTTCGTGATCAAATAACATGTGAAAACGAACACCCGCAACCTTGCCGAAGTCTACCAAGTAGCAACAATAAATCCATGGAGTGACATGGCTATTACCTTTAATGCTAGTGACGAACCTAAATTCCGAACAGCCCGAGCACCAGCCGCATTGGTCCTCAGTCCGATAGTGGACGGCTTTCACCTTACTAAGGCACTCATGGATGGCGGCAGTGGACTAAACCTCATCTATGAGGAAACCCTCTGAAAAATGGAAATGGACTGGAACCGCTTTGAGCGAAGCAGCACAACCTTTAGAGGAATAATCCCAAGCCGGGAAGCATGCTGCACAGAAAAAATCACACTGGACGTAGTGTTCGGCTCGCCGGACAATTACAGTCCGAGGAGGTCACATTTCAAGTGGCCCCTGCTCAGCAGCGGATATCACGCTTTATTAGGGCGAGAGGCATTCACAATTTTTCAAGCTATACCCGACCTAACGGAATCATCACTCGCTAGTGATCCGAACATAGCACTCCGCTACCAAAACAAGACAGCCGCACTAGCCCTCGAGGCACTATCCGAAGCCCTAGTGGCCTAGGAACTCATCGCGATGCGCCCACGGTGAACAGGACGATGTGATACTTGATAAAAGATCCAAGTCCACCTCTTTTAAACCAGCGGATGAAATAGTCAAATTCCAAGTCCACCAAACGGACCTCGCAAAGACGGCCTCCTTTGGGGCACAATTAAACCCCGATGTAGACGCCAGACTACGAGAATTTCTACGAGAAAATCGGGACATCTTTGCTCGCACCCTTCGCACAAGCCAGAATCCCACGCCACCTGGCCGAAAGCACAGCCTAAATATCCTAAAAGGATTCAAGCCACCAAACAGCTCTTCGGCGCTTTTTCCGAACCCAAGAGACAGGCCATGGGAGAGGAGCTAGCCAAACTTTTGGAAGCCGGATTCATCGAGATATAAAACATTCGGACTGGCTAGCAAACCTGGTGATGGTACCAAAGAAGGATAAATCATGGCGCCTATGTGTTGATTTTAAAGACCTTAATAAGGCTTGCCCAAAGGATCCCTTCCCCCTCCCTCGAATTTATCAAATTATCGAATCTACAGCAGGACATGACTCATTGTGTTTCTCGACGCTGCATCTCGCTACCACCAAATCAAGATGGCGGAGCCGCACAAGCTGCAACAACATTCATCACTCCATACGCCCGCTCGCTTCAACACAATGCCCTTCGGCTCAAAAACGCCGCGCAACATATCAGCGCATGATTCGTATATGTCCGCAAACTAGATCGGCAAAACAGTGGAAGCATATGTAGATGATGTGGTCATCAAATCCAAGCATGTCGAAACTCTAGTAGACGACTTGAGGCTCACATTCGACAATCTCCAAAATATGACATTAAGCTCAATCCGAAAAATGCGCCTTCGGTGTTCCGGCCGGAAAGCTCTCGGCTTCATTGTGTCCAGAGAGGAATTGAAGCAAACCCAGCCAAGATCCGAGCTCTATCACAATTGGATATTCCAAAGTAACTCAAACAAATACAAAATTGATCGATGCGAGCGGCTCTAAGCCGCTTTATTTCCGCTTGGGAGAAAAGGCGTTACCCTTTACCGCCTCCTCCGGCGCACCGAACACTTCGAGTGGACGGATGCCGCCACGGCCGGACTTGAAGAAATAAAGGCCATTTTGGCAACAAATCCGGTCCTAGCTGCGCCCAACGTGGGCAAACCAATGCTATTATATATCACCGCAACACATCAAGTTGTTAGCGCGGTGCTTGTCGTCGAACGAGAAACAGACGGACACCGGTTCCCTCTTCAAAAACCGGTTTACTATGTGTCCACTGTCCTAACTCCATTCAAGTCCCGGTACCCACACTATCAAAAGATAGCATACGCGGTGTTCATGGCATCCCGGAAGCTGCGACACTACTTTCAAGAGTGTTCGATAACGGTAGCCTCCAAGTACCTCTTAACGACATTATAAACAATCGCGACGCGATGGGCCGGATTGCTAAATGGGCCATAGAGCTCCTTCCATTCGACATAACTTATAAGCCACTTACGAGCTATTAAGTCGCAGGTTTTGGCCGATTTCGGGTCGAATGGATCAAGTCAACTCCCTAAAGAGTATGGAGCATACCCAATTGATCATGCACTTTGACGGCTCCAAAATGTTGGCCGGCCTGGGGGCTGGCGTCGTCCTGACGTCCCCAACCGGGGACACAGTCCAATACGTCCTTCAGATAATGTATACGGACTCCAACAACGCAGCCGAATACGAGGCCCTTCTGCACGGCCTCCGGATGGCAGTCTCCATGGGCATTAAACGCCTAGAGGTGCGTGGGGATTCGAACCTCGCGATATCTCAAATAAACGGAGACTTTGATGCCAAAGATCCGAAAATGGCAGCATACCGCAATGCGGTCCTAAAAATGTCAGCACAGTTCGAAGGCTCGGATTTCATCATATAGCCCAGGATAACAACCGGGCGGCGGACATATTGGCACGCATCGGTGCAAAACGCGATGCCGTCCCGCCCAACATCTTCCTGGAATGGATGTTCAAGCCATCCGTACTATGGGAAGGGGAGTCCGGAAATAACAATCCGGACCCAACCGCACCACCGACGCATTTAACACTTCGACTCAATCGGAGGCTCTGCCACCGAGATAACACACTCCGCCCACGAAATAATGGCGGTTATCGCCCCGTGGACGGAACCAATTCTAGCCTACCTAACTAGGCAGGAACTCCCAAAGACCAAAATGAGGCTCGCTGCATAGTACGGCGATCTAAAGCCTATAAAGTCCATGAGGGAGTGCTTTATAAGAAAAGCACTACAGGAGTCCTTCAAAGGTGTATCTCCGAAGAGGAAGGGCGAAACCTCCTGGCTGAAATTCATGCCGGACTGGGTGGGCACCACGCTGCAGCCCGAGCCCTTGTAGGCAAGGCCTTCCGTACAGGATTTTATTGGCCGACGGCCCGAGCAGATGCGCAGGATTTAGTCCAACGATGCGTCGGTTGCCATCTTTTTGCTAACCAAAGCCACATTCCACCCACCGCCCTCAAAACTATACCCATCACCGGCCGTCATGTCCTGGGGCTTGACATGGTTGGACCCCTTAAGGGGGAACCCACAAGCAAAAATACCTTTTGGTCATGGTGGATAAATTCACCAAATTGATAGAGGCCAAACCTGTTAAAACGGCCGAATCCGGACCGGTGATAGACTTCATATCAGGGGTAGTTCACCGTTACGGTGTCCCCACAAGATCATCACCGATAACGGCACCAACTTCACGGCCGATGAGGTCAAATTACGGTGCAAAACATGGGCATCAAGCTCGATTATGCCTCGCCTATCACCCTCAAACCAACGGCCAAGTCGAACGAGCAAACAGTCTAATCATGAGCGGCATTAAACCCGCACTAGTGCGGTCCTCAAGGAATCTAACACGACCGGGTTGAGGAGCTCGACCAGACTGGGGCTGCGGACCCACGCCGAATCAGACACGGATTCACACCATTTTTATGGTGTACGGTGCGAGGCAGTCCTGTCCCCGCGACATAATTCATGACTCACCGCACCGCGCATGTATGAAGAAAGAGCAGCCGAGCTCGATCGGCAGGACAGTTCGGACGCATTGGAGGAGGAGCGCGATGTGGAAAAAGCTCGTTCCGCATTTTATCAGCAGCAGGCTCAAGATATCAAAGCAGGAAGCACGGGCCAAAGCTTATAACGCTGGCGAACTAGTTCTACGCCCGCGGACAAAGAAAAGGACAAACTCATGCCCAAATGGGAAGGTCCTTCATCATCGACCAGTCCTGACCGGGCGGAGCATACCGCTCGCTAAACGATCGGATAACCGACTCGAGCCGAACCCATGGAACGCAGCCCGCCTCACGAAGATTCTACGCTTAAGCGCCGGACTCCAAGTTCGTTTCTTCCTCCGCCCACATTTTCTATTTTCGCTGTCTTTTATTTTCTACTTCTCCTCCTTCTTCCCGAAGCCTTTAGAGGCTCATTTGGCGCTTTGTTCGCACATATTTGACGCGCTGTACGCCGCCATTATACCTGGGGCTTCTTTACCGTAAGCTTATTTATACGGGCTTATGCCCAACACATGCGCCAAACTTCCGCATGTACCTTTTATCTGTTGGGGAACGAGTAATTTCAAAAATTTCCTACGATCACGCAAGACCATGGTGATGGCATAGCAACGAGAGGGGAGAGTGTCCGCCCACGCACTGTGAGACCGAAAGCGAAGCGTTATAACAACGCTGTTGATGTAGTCGACGCCTCCACGATCCGACCGATCCAAGCACCGAACGCACGGCACCTCCGAAGTTCTGCACACGCTCAGCTCGATGACGATCCCGGACTCCGATCCAGCAAAGTGTCGGGATGAGTTCCACAAGACGACAAGGCAGGACGATGTTGATGCTCCACCGACGCAGGGCTTCGCTTAAGCTCCGCGACGATATGACTTCTCCGGCGCAGGGCTTCGCCTAAGCCCGCGACGATATGACCAAGTGGAATATGGTGGAAGGGGCACCGACACGGCTAAGGAAAGATCCGAGATCAACTTGTGTGTCTTGGGGTGCCCCTGCCCTCGTGATATAAAGGAGACAAGGGGAGGTGGCCGCCCTAGAGGAGGCGCGAGAAGGAGGAGTCCTACTCCCACCGAGTAGGACTCCCCTCTCCTAGTTGGACTAGGATTGGAGGAGGGGAAGAGGGAGGGGCCGCCCCTTCCTTGTCCTATTCGACTAGAGGGGAGGGGGCGCAGCCCACCTTGGCCTGCCCTTCCTCTTCTCCCATGGCCCATTAAGGCCCATAGACTTCCGGGGTTCCGTAACCTCCTGCATCCCAGTAAAATCCCGATTTCACCCGAACACTTCCAAGTCCAAACATAGGCTTCCAATATATCAATCTTTATGTCTCGACCATTTCGAGACTCCTCGTCATGTCCGTGATCACATCCGGACTCAACAACCTTCGTGCATCAATACTTATAAACTCATTATGAACTGTCATCAAACGTTAAGCGTGCGGACCCTACGGGTTCGAGAACTATGTAGACATGACCTAGAACCATTCTCGGTCAATAACCAATAGCGGAACCTGGATGCCCATATTGGTTCCTACATATTCTACGAAGATCTTTATCGGTCAAACCGCATAACGACATACGTTGTTCCCTTTGTCATCGGTATGTTACTTACCCGAGATTCGATCGTCGGTATCCAATACCTAGTTCAATCTCGCTATCGTAAGTCTCTTTACTCGTCCAGAATACATCATCTCACAACTAACTCATTAGTTGTAATGCTTGCAAGGCTTAAGTGATGTGCATTACCGAGAAGGCCTCGAGATACCTCTCCGACAATCGGAGGACAAAACCTAATCTCAAATACGCCAACCCAACAAGTACCTTTGGAGACACCTGTAGTACTCCTTTATAATCACCCAGCCACGCTAGACGCTTGGTAGTACCCAAAGTGTTCCTCCGTAAACGGAGTTGCATAATCTCATAGTTATAGGAACATGTATGGGTCATGAAGAAAGCATTAACATACTAAACGATCAAGTGTTAAGCTAACGGAATGGGTCATGTCAATCAGATCATTCAACTAATGATGTGACCTTGTTAATCAAATAACAACTCCTTGTTCATGGTTAGGAAACATAACCATCTTTGATTAACAAGCTAGTCAAGTAGAGGCATACTAGTGACATACTGTTTGTCTATATATTCACACATGTATTATGTTTCCGTTAATACAATTCTAGCATGAATAATAAACATTTATCATGATATAAGGAAATAAATAATAACTTTATTATTGCCTCTAGGGCATATTTCCTTCAGTCTCCCACTTGCACTAGAGTCAATAATCTAGATTACAAAGTAATGATCCTTACACCCATGGAGTCTTGGTGCTGATCATGTTTTGCTCGTGGAAGAGGCTTAGTCAACGGTCTGCAACATTCAGATCCGTATGTATTTTGCAAATCTCTATGTCTCCCACTTGGACTTGGTCCCAATGGAATTGAAGCGCCTCTTGATGTGCTTGGTCCTCTTGTGAAATCTGGATTCCTTTGCCAAGGCAATTGCACCAAGATTGTCACAGAAGATCTTCATCGGTCCCGATGCACTAGGTATGACACCTAGATCGAAATGAACTCTTTCATCCAGACTCCTTCATTTGCTGCTTCCAAGCAGCTATGTACTCCGCTTCACATGTAGATCCCGCCACGACGCTTTGTTTAGAACTGCACCAACCGACAGCTCCACCGCTTAATAAAAACACGATCCGGTTTGTGATTTAGAATCGTCCGGATCAGTGTCAAAGCTTGCATCGACGTAACCATTTACGACTAGCTCTTTGTCACCTCCATATACGAGAAACATATCCTTAGTCCTTTTCGTATTTCAGATGTTCTTGACCGCTGTCCAAATGATCCACCTGGATTACTTTGGTACCTTCCTGCCAAGCTTACAGCTAAGCATACGCCAGTCTGGTACACAGCATTGCATACATGATAGAGCCTATGGCTGAAGCATAGGAACATCTTTCATTTTCTCTCTATCTTCTGTTGTGGTCGGGCATTGAGTCCGACTCAATCTTACACCTTGTAACACAGGTAAAAACCTTTCTTTGCCTGATCCATTTTGAACTTTTTCAAAACTTTATCAAGGTATGTGCTTTGTGAAAGTCCAATCAAGCGCCTTGATCTATCTCTATAGATCTTGATGCCCAATATGTAAGCAGCTTCACCGAGGTCTTTCATTGAAAAACTTTTATTCAAGTATCCTTTATGCTATCCAGAAATTCTATATCATTTCCAATCAATAATATGTCGTCCACATATAATATTAGAAATGCTACAGAGCTCCCACTCACTTTCTTGTAAATACAAGCTTCTCCAAAAGTCTGTATAAACCCATATGCTTTGATCACACTATCAAAGCGCTTATTCCAACTCCGAGAGGCTTGCACTGCACCATAAATTGATCGCTGGAGCTTGCACACTTTGTTAGCACCTTTGGATCGACAAAACCTTCTGGTTGCATCATATACAACTCTTCTTCTAGAAATCCATTCAAGAATGCAGTTTTACATCCATTTGCCAAATTTCATAATCATAAAATGCGCAATTGCTAACATGATTCGGACAGACTTAAGCATCGCCACGGGTGAGAAAGTCTCATCGTAGTCAACCCTTGAACTTGTCGAAAACCTTTTGCAACAAGTCGAGCTTTGTAGACAGTTACATTACCATCGGCGCCAGTCTTCTTCTTAAAGATCCATTTATTTTCAATGGCTTGCCGATCATCGGGCAAGTCAACCAAAGTCCATACTTTGTTCTCATACATGGATCCCATCTCAGATTTCATGGCTTCCAGCCATTTTATGAATCTGGGCTCACCATCGCTTCTTCATAGTTTGTAGGTTCGCCATGGTCAAGTAACATGACTTCCGTAATAAGATTACCGCATCACTGTGCGATTTTACTCTGGTTGACCCACGAGGTTCAAGAGTAACTTGATCTCAAGCTTCATGATCATCATCATTAGTTTCCTCACTAATTGGTGTAGTTGTCACAGAACCATTTCTTGTGATGAACTACTTTCCAATAAGGGAGCAGATACAGTTATCTCATCAAGTTCTACTTTCCTCCCACTCACTTCTTTCGAGAGAAACTCCTTCTCTAGAAAGGATCCAATTTTAGCAACGAAAATCTTGCCTTCAGATCTGTGATAGAAGGTGTACCCAACAGTCTCCTTTGGGTATCCTATGAAGACACATTTTTCCGATTTGGGTTCGAGCTTATCTGGTTGAAGTTTCTTTACATAAGCATCGCAGCCCCAAACTTTAAGAAACGACAACTTTGGTTTCTTGCCAAACCACAGTTCATAAGGCGTCGTCTCAACGGATTTTGACGGTGTCCTATTCAACGTGAATGCGGCCGCCTCTAAAGCATAACCCCAAAACGATAGCGGTAAATCGAAATAGACATCATAGATCGCACCATATCTAGTAAAGTACGACACGACGCTCGACACACCATTTCTCCGTGGTGTTCGGGTGGCGGAGTTGCTAAACTATTCCACATTGTTTCAAATGTAAACCAAACTCAGAACTCAAATATTCTCCTCCACGATCAGATCGAGAAACTTTATTTTCTTGTTACGATGATTTTCCACTTCACTCTGAAATTCTTTGAACTTTTCAAATGTTTCAGATTTGTGTTTCATTAAGTAGATATACCCATATCTGCTTAAATCATCTGTGAAGGTGAGAAAATAACGATACCGCCGCAAGGCCTCAACATTCATTGGACCACAAACATCAGATGTATGATTTCCAACAAATCAGTTGCTCGCCCATAGTTCCGAGAACGGCGTTTTGGTCATCTTGCCCATGAGGCACGGTTCGCAAGTACCAAGTGATTCATAATCAAGTGATTCCGAAGCCCATCAAGATGGAGTTTCTTCATGCTTTTACACCGATATGACCTAAACGGCAGTGCCACAAATAAGTTGCACTATCATTATCAACTCTGCATCTTTTGGCTTCAACATTATGAATATGTGTATCACTACTGTCGAGATTCAACAAGAATAGACCATTCTTCAAGGGTGCATGACCATAAAAGATATTACTCATATAAATAGAACAACCATTATTCTCTCGATTTAAATGAATAACCGCCTCGCATTAAACAAGATCCAGATATAATGTTCATGCTCAACGCTGGCACCAAATAACAATTATTTAGGTCTAAAACTAATCCTCAAGGTAGATGTAGAGGTAGCGTCAACCGCGATCACATTGACTTTGGAACCATTTCCCACGCAAGATCGTCACCTCGCCCTTTGCCGCTGCTCGTCTATTCCGTAGTCCCTGCTTTGAGTTGCAAATATTAGCAATGTAACCAGATCAAATACCTGTGTGCTACTACGAGCTCTAGTAAGGTACACATCAATAACATGTATATCACATATACCTTTGTTCACCTTGCCATCCTTTTTATCCGCCAAATACTTGGGGCAGTTCCGCTTCAAAGGTCCGTCTCGCTTGCAAGAAAACACTCGTTTCGTGCTTAGGTCCAGACTTGGGTTTCTTCTCTTGATCAGCAACTTTCTTGCTGTTCTTTTGAAGTTTCCTTCTTCTTCCTTTGCCCTTTTCTTGAAACTAGTGGTCTTGTTGACCATCAACACTTGATGCTCTTTCTTGATTTCTACCTCCGCTGCTTTTAGCATCGCCAAGAGCTCAGAATTGTCTTAGTCATCCCTTGCATATTATAGTTCATCACGAAGCTCTTGTAGCTTGGTGGCGTGATTGGAGAATTTGTCAATGACACTATCATCCGGAAGATTAACTCCCAGCTGAATTAAGTGATTGTTATACCTGGACATTTTGAGTATGTGCTCACCGATGTAACTATTCTCCTCCATCTTGCAGCTATAGAACTTATTGGAGACTTCATATCTCTCAATCCGGCATTTGCTTGAAATATTAACTTCAACTCCTGGAACATCTCATATGCTCCATGACGCTCAAAACGCCGTTGAAGACCCGGTTCTAAGCCGTAAAGCATGGCACACTGAACTATAGAGTAGTCATCAGCTCGCTTTGCCGACGCTCATAACTTTCGCTCAAGCATCGCAGCAGGTCTGTCACCCAGCGGTGCTTCCAGACGTAATTTTTCGTGCAGCAATGAGGATAATCCTCGTTACGGACCCAGTCCGTAATTGCTACCATCATCTTTCAACTTTGCTTTCTCAAGGAACGCATTAAAATTCAACGGAACAACAAGACGAGCCATCTATCTACATTAAACATAGACAAGCAAAATACTATCGGTACTAAGTTCATGATAAATTTAAGTTCAATTAATCATATTAAAAACTCCCACTTAGACAGACATCTCTCTAGTCATCTAAGTGATCACGTGATCCAAATCAACTAAACCATGTCCGATCATCACGTGAGACGGAGTAGTTTCAATGGTGAACATCACTATGTTGATCATATCTACTATATGATTCACGCTCGACCTTCGGTCTCCGTGTTCCGAGGCCATATCTGTTATATGCTAGGCTCGCCAAGTTTAACTGAGTATTCCGCGTGTGCAACTGTTTTGCACCCGTTGTAGATGGACGAGAACTTATCACACCCGATCATCACGTGGTGTCCGGGTACTACGAACTTTGGCAACGGTGCATACTCGTGGAGAACACTTCTTGATAATTTTAGTGAGAGATCATCTTATAATGCTACCACAAACAAAGCAAGATAAGATGCATAAAGGATAAACATCACATGCAATCAATATAAGTGATATGATATGGTCATCATCATCTTGTGCTTGTGATTCCATCGCCAAGCACCGCCATGATCACCATCGCCACCGCGCGACACCTTGATCTCCATCGTAGCATCGTTGTCGCCTCGCCAACTATTGCTTCTACGACTATCGCTACTCCTTAGTGATAAAGTAAAGCAATTACATGGCGCTTGCATTTCATACAATAAAGCGACAACCATATGGCTCCTCGCCAGTTGCCGATAACTCGTTACAAAACATGATCATCTCATACAATAAAGTATAGCATCACGCCTTGACCATATCACATCACAACATGCCCTGCAAAACAAGTTAGACGCCTTCTACTTTGTTGTTGCAAGTTTTACGTGGCTGCTACGGGCTGAGCAAGAACCGTTTTACCTACGCATCAAAACCACAACGATATTTCGTCAAATAGACTCCGCTTTAACCTTCTCAAGGACCGGGCGAGCCACACTCGATTCAACTAAAGTGAGAGAGATGACACCGCCGTCACCTTTAAGCAACGAGTGCTCGGAGCGGTGAAACCAGTCTCGCGAAGCGCACGCGTAATGTCGGTCCGGCCGCTTCATCTCACAATACCGCTGAACCAAAGTATGACATGCTGGTAGGCAGTATGACTTGTATCGCCCACAACTCACTTGTGTTCTACTCGTGCACATGACATCAACGATAAAACCAGGCTCGGATGCCACTGTGGGGAACGAGTAATTTCAAAAATTTCCTACGATCACGCAAGACCATGGTGATGGCATAGCAACGAGAGGGGAGAGTGTCCGCCCACGCACCCTGAGACCGAAAGCGAAGCGTTATAACAACGCTGTTGATGTAGTCGACGTCTCCACGATCCGACCGATCCAAGCACCGAACGTCACGGCACCTCCGAAGTTCTCGCACACGCTCAGCTCGATGACGATCCCGGACCGATCCAGCAAAGTGTCGGGATGAGTTCCACAAGACGACGGCGCAGGACGATGTTGATGCTCCACCGACGCAGGGCTTCGCTTAAGCTCCGCGACGATATGACTTCTCCGCGCAGGCTTCGCCTAAGCTCCGCGACGATATGACCAAGTGGAATATGGTGGAAGGGGCACCGACACGGCTAAGGAAAGATCCGAGATCAACTTGTGTGTCTTGGGGTGCCCCTGCCCCTCAGATATAAAGGAGACAAGGGGAGGTGGCCGCCCTAGAGGAGGCGACTAAGGAGGAGTCCTACTCCCACCGAGTAGGACTCCCTCTCCTAGTTGGACTAGGATTGGAGGAGGGAAGAGGGAGGGCGCCCCCTTCCTTGTCCTATTTGGACTAGAGGGGGGGGGCGCAGCCCACCTTGGCCTGCCCTTCCTCTTCTCCCATGGCCCATTAAGGCCCATAGACTTCCGGGGTTCCGTAACCTCCTGCACTCGTAAAATCCCGATTTCACCCGAACACTTCCAAGTCCAAACATAGGCTTCCAATATATCAATCTTTATGTCTCGACCATTTTGAGACTCCTCGTCATGTCCGTGATCACATCCGGACTCAACAACCTTCGTGCATCAATACTTATAAACTCATTATGAACTGTCATCGAACGTTAAGCGCAATGGACCCTACGGGTTCGAGAACTATGTAGACATGACCTAGAACCATTCTCGGTCAATAACCAATAGCGGAACCTGGATGCCCATATTGGTTCCTACATATTCTACGAAGATCTTTATCGGTCAAACCGCATAACGACATACGTTGTTCCTTTGTCATCGGTATGTTACTTACCCGAGATTCGATCGTCGGTATCCAATACCTAGTTCAATCTCGCTACCGTAAGTCTCTTTACTCGCTCCGTAATACATCATCTCACAACTAACTCATTAGTTGTAATGCTTGCAAGGCTTAAGTGATGTGCATTACCGAGAAGGCTCGAGATACCTCTCCGACAATCGGAGTGACAAAACCTAATCTCAAATACGCCAACCCAACAAGTACCTTTGGAGACACCTGTAGTACTCCTTTATAATCACCCGCTTACGCTGTGACGCTTGGTAGTACCCAAAGTGTTCCTCCGTAAACGGAGTTGCATAATCTCATAGTTATAGGAACATGTATGGGTCATGAAGAAAGCATTAACATACTAAACGATCAAGTGTTAAGCTAACGGAATGGGTCATGTCAATCAGATCATTCAACTAATGATGTGACCTTGTTAATCAAATAACAACTCCTTGTTCATGGTTAGGAAACATAACCATCTTTGATTAACAAGCTAGTCAAGTAGAGGCATACTAGTGACATACTGTTTGTCTATATATTCACACATGTATTATGTTTCCGGTTAATACAATTCTAGCATGAATAATAAACATTTATCATGATATAAGGAAATAAATAATAACTTTATTATTGCCCCTAGGGCATATTTCCTTCATTATTCACCATTATATGCATCGATATGACTTAAGTTTTGGCCTGTTGGGTTGCTCGGCTCACGTGCTTACCCCACGCTCCCGATTGTTCGCCTAGGTGGTAAAGGAGCACCTCTGCGATTGTTACTGCCGGTCAGCCGGATGTGTACCTCGACCGGGTGAAGCCGAAAGCTAAGCGTTTTAATGGAATATTCAGTCGGTGAACTGAAAGATGATTTTAACTATTTACCCATCTGCGCCCGTGATGATTTTCTCGCTTTCCTAGCAGTTTTGACATGCACTTTAGGGCATGCATCCTGATGAAAGAAACCCTTAACGGAACTATTCTCCCCGGAAGATGTTTCTTACTATCCATGTAATATAACATAACTAGTTGGGCACTTGTGCGATACAGCAATAATGACCCCACGCCTTGTCTCCATGCATACCCGGTTCTATATAACCACGAAGGTATTCGGACACACTCAAGACTATTGGGTCCCGAGGTCGGCTTAAAAGGTCCGCTATGACAAACGATATACAATCCGCTAGAAGACATTTTTCATGTCATATTTTACATAGTCAACCCGACTCATTGTATTCCTCCTCAATGCCATCTAATAGGCTATCTAATTTACAATCTTGTTGAATACTTATGCCAATTCCACTTGGCCGTACACTAAGCTTACAGGATCTCCTTCCCATCAGCCCCACAGGTCCGACCTCGCCATGTGGTTTGGGTCAACCTTCATGTACCGCTGTCTTTACCATGGCCTGTGCCTCCTCGACGCCTTTGACGGCAGGCCGATATCTTCCATAGTCGGAAGCGCCATTGCGTTCCTTGAAGCCGCTCGCCAGCTCCCCAATGCCTTCGGCAAGGATATAGATGGCCACAAGGCCTTGCTAACGCTTTTCATCACCGCCGAACTCGTTTCAGTAGCTGACGCAGTTCGGGAAGAAGATCACCAAGAATGGGCATCTCCTCCTCGGGACGACCTCGTGAGAAAACCTACATACATGTTTATGTTAGTCGCCTTCCTCGCTGAACTCTTTCAAAGTTCGCTCAAGCACTTACTGAAAATGCCGCGATTAAGTTGTCGATTCTCCTTACGGAGTCGACAACCGGGCACGAACATCATTTAGTTCCTCACCCAGTTTGGTGTTGGCATCTTGGAGGTTATTTTTCTCCTGCCGCACCCTCGTAAGCACGCTCTCGCCTACTTTTAGCTGGCGCAAGAGCTGTTGCTTGTCCGGATCTAGTCCGGCGCCATCTGCAATATTTTTGTCAGATTTACACACCCGCCGCAGTTCATAAATTATTTATCTTTTGAAGCATATATTACCAGAGGGGGTCTCTGTGTCTCCCCATGTAGTGGCTAGTGCGGCCTCAAGTTGGGTCTTGCATTCTTTAAGCTCCTGGGACAGTCGGGTACTCTTTTTTGTAAGATCCTGCATAACAAAGGATCCTTAAATCAGTTATTCTAACTATTTTAAGTCTCGGGGCCACTTGGCATATATAATGTCAAATTTCTCACCCGTATGTCCTTTACCCATCGCTCCATGGCTCGCTAGACCATCTTGAGCGGCACGGAGGTGCGATCTCCCAATTGAAGGCATTCAAGGCCTCTTGGGAGAAACATGCGTCACGAAGAATTGTCCGGCGCCTGTGATTCATGGCGCCTCCACCTCGGAGTTGGTGGCGGACAATCTGTCAAGATCCTCTCGTCGGAGGAGCATCCGATGCACGCTTGTGCTCGCCTCCGCTCGATCCGGCTTTGGAGCCCGGGTGGCGGAGGTTCGATTATAACCTCTCGGACTCGGTCCGCGAGCGCTTTTTCCTGAAAAGAGCATCAGCGTTAGTTCCAAGAATTAATCCTAGGAACATGGTGACACGCCATACCGCTCTGCGGCGGAGTTTTGATCCGACCGCACTTTTTTTAGCTCAAGGGGCCAGACGCCCTTGTTGGCCAGCCGCTGGCTCGGCCTCCCTGCCTCAAGGCACCCCTGCGAAACACCATTGGTATACCGTGATCAAGAAATAAGCACGGCTGGGTCATAATCAGAGTATTGGGACCTCGGTCTCAGTTACCTGTGAGGCTGGAAGTATTCCGGGGTAATCAGCCGTAATGGCAACCAAAGCATTTTCGATGCTAAGTTGGTGGAACAGCCCGTCGATCAACTCCACCTTTATATCCGGATCCTCTTCGGAGGCCGGATCGAGGGACCGTTCCGGATCCTCTGGTTGTGGGGGCGGTCTGTGTATCTTCTCCACAGTCCGGCGCAGTTCCTACGCAGAAACCATGAAATGAGATATTTTACCACGGGAACATGGATCGGACAGGCCACAAAGATGTTTGCTTACCCAACTTCGAGGATTATTCGAAGAAAACTCCCTCAGTGGATTAACACGGAGGAAATCCTCCTCCTCCCCTTTATACATGGCGGATAAGGTCTTCACCAGTTCGGTGACCGATCCCGCCCTTTGCGGCCATGGCGGTGGCATCGTCCTCCCGCTGAAGTCCCATATGGGTGGCCCCTATATTGGAGTGGCTGCACTCCCCTCATAATGCAGATTGCCATGACTCCAATCATGGTCAATCCGCATGAGCGAGTGTTTATTCGCTCATCAAGTAAAGGACATCCCGGTCATTTTCCTCCGAGCTCCGAGGCGCCAGCTTAGGCGCTTCTTGAGAGGAGCATCGCTAAACTCCGGAAGGCCGATCCAACAGGATCCGCAGCGGTGGTCCTCCATGTAAAACCATTCAAGGCCGGTCTTGGACGCTTTCTTCCGGGTTCCGGATAGATATCCGTCCCGACGATTCGCCATAGTTCGCTCCGCCCACTTGATATATTGACCCCTCGTGAGAACGGGTACTAGGCAGAATAATCTCTTCGACAACATAAATGAGCCTCGACGCCCAAGAACAGTTCACAAAGGGCCACGAAGCCCGCGATGTGCAAAATGGAGGCAGGCGTAAGGTGGTGCAACTGGAGGCCGTCGAACTCCAAGAGCCCCCGGAGAAACGGATGGATTGGAAATCCGAGTCCTCTTACTAGATAAGAGACGAAGCATACCTGCTCTCCTTTAGAAGGATCGGGGACACTTTCGCTTGCTTTCCGCCCCTTGTAGGTGGCAAGTCCGCTCGAACCGAACCATGAAGGCCGGGAGGAAATCCTTGGTTTGGAGTATAACTAGCTCGCTATCGGGATCGAGCATCTCTCCCAATTTCTGTGCCGAGGGCTGGGAGGCGAGAGGAGGAGCGTCGACCGTCCATGATGGAATGGGCTTTGGTCGAGGCGCCCGATGAAAGCTCGCTAATTGGGGATGGTGTGACTCAGATCTAGATCCTCGCCCCTTTTATAGGCAGCTCATTTGCGCAGCTAGGGGTAAGTATAAAATACCTGGCTTTTCGATTCATTCAAACACGGAAGATGGCCATTATTGGGCGTAGAAGCCAAGGAGCGCAGCATTTATCGAAGCCGGACACTATTTGACAAGTATATGGAATTTGGAGAAGAACCCACCTCGCAATGTCAAGACAATCAACGCTACGGACTCATCGCCATTGAAGCCTGGTTCGGGGCTATTGAGGAGTCCCGGATTAGGGGTGTCCGGATAGCGAACTATCACCGCTGGCGGACTCGGACTATGAAGATACAAGATTGAAGACTTCGCCCCGTGTCCGGATGGACTTTCCTTGGCGTGGAAGGCAAGCTTGGCGATACGGATATGTAGATCTCCTACCATTGTAACCGACTGTAACCCTAACCTATCCGGTGTCTATATAAACCGGAGGGTTTTAGTCCGTAGGATCTAACAACAATCATACCATAGGCTAGCTTCTAGGGTTTAGCCTCTCTCGATCTCGTGGTAGATCTACTCTTGTACTACCCATATCATCAATATTAATCAAGCAGGAGTAGGGTATTACCTCCATCGAGAGGGCCCGAACCTGGGTAAAAACATCGTGTCCCTTGTCTCCTATTACCATCCGCCTAGACGCACAGTTCGGGACCCCCTACCCGAGATCCGCCGGTTTTGACACCGACATGGAGCTTTCTGGATTCTAACATGTGGCAAAATCTGTGGACGAGGTCTCTGAGTAAGGTGGCAGTGTCGTTGCTCATGGTGGTTCTAATGCAGTGTCTACCGGAATAGTTGCAAAGTTTAATTTCAGGTGTGCTTAATTTAATTTGAGGGGTGTGTTGTGTTGAGCCCCCAGCAGAACTATGTTATGTTTCTTCTTGTTACTTTAACTCTTCAGTATGTACATACTAGTATTTCTTACATTTTATCTTTTAGTTGGTATAGTACTACCACTCGTTTCTTCACATTATATACGTACAATATATATGGCCAACTTCATATAGCCAGCAGTTTAGTTGTCAAAGAATTTCTGTGGTGCTTAGTTTTGTCAAAGAATTCTGTGGTGCTTAGTTTTATTTGAGGGTGGGTTGTGCACTTGTACTGGACACCATTATTGTGACAAGCCTTTGTAATAGTACTATATGCATAATTTGGCGACGAGTGCTCTCTATATGTACCACCTTTCTTTTTTAATTTCAATTTTTTCTCCATGGCATAATCCATCGATACTACTACTGTACAAAAGTGGATTATATACATTTTTTAAAAGGCTAGATGGAGGGGCAGTCTAGCTCGGTCGGTTTCACGAGAGGCGAGGGCCTTTGTGATTTGACGGCTCATTACTGTTGTCAAATCGAATAGTACTGCACCGCCCGCTGCACGCCCGGCGCCTCCATTAAACCCCTCTGTTAAACCCACATGCAAACCGAGAATCCTACTCCGGCCACACTTCCGTTCATGAGCGGGCCGGAATTAAACGCAACACCGCCGAAGCTCCTCCCGTCCGCCTCGCTTAAACGAGGCCGACGTCGGTAAGATCCTACCGTCCGCCTCTATTTACACGAGGCCGACAGACAGCGGCAAGAATCGCACCCTCCGCCGCTCCCCATCTCCTCCTTCACCATTTTCTCCACTCTTCCGATGGCTTCCGGCGAGCTGTTCTCCGCATATTACCCGGCTGGGTGCCCCGCCGAGCCCTCCGGATACGGGCGAGGCCGCCGGTGCTTCACCAACCTCGCTTGGCCCGACGGAGCCAGTTGCCGCCCCAAGCAGGCGCGTGGTTCAGCAACTCGCCGTTCAGTTCAGCTCGATGAGGAGTGGCGAGTTGCTCCACGCCGCACGGCGGCGAGCACGCCGCACGAGCGCCCGTCGCTGCTGCGGCTGCATCAAGCGCCACCAGAGTGTGGCTGTGGCCACGCCCTGTGTCGTGAGCTGCCTCCCGTGCCTGCGGCAGCGCCATGCAGGCTGAGACAAACGTCGGGTGCGTGGAGAGTGACGAGTCGGTGTCCGGCTTCTCCGTGTCCGCCGCCATCATCGAGGAGAAGTAGAACACGGGAGGCCGCCGCCACTTGGGACCCATGAAGGCCACCGCCGAGGCGACGACCGCGGATTCAGGTGGTTTCTTTGTTGCTTCGTCTCTTCCGAGGACCTTCATCGACCCCGCAAGTGTCTGACGGACATGAGCAAGACAAAGGGATCCGCGGGCGGCCATTTAGAACTAAAATAAGTCTAGATACATCCATTTCTAGGACAATTATTTCCGGACGGAGGGAGTATTAATTATACAAGAGAGCCGGATTGGCACCTCTTAGTTCATGTAAATGTAATAAAATCCATCATGTTTATATGAAGATTTGGCTTTTTATACGAAATCCTTCATGCTTATATGAAATCAGTTTGTGTTTGCACGAATTTCATCTGGTTGGTTAGAGTTGTAAAAATGTATGCCGCTGGCGTTTGATGTCGTCCTCCGCTTAAGGAAGCGGGAGGAAATTTGCCGGCTGCCGTTGGAGATGCTCTTCATGCTGGAAATAATAGAGTGACATACAATCCATTTGAGTTAATTGCCTGTATGATTGTCCCTCTATAAAAAGTTAATTGCATGTACAATGTACACGTGACTTGCAGGGTGGCTACAGCTTTGTATTCTAAGTACTCTGTGGGTTCCACTGTCAGTACAGTAGCGAAAGAAGTATATATTAAATAAGTAGAGTAATATATAATATAAAAATATAAAGTTAAAAGACAGAATTGAACTCATGTCATCGCTAGTAGCATCCGCGCTAACCAGCCCAAGACATTTTTGTTGTAGACCATGCTAGAGATATATCTCCATGTCTACTCTTATATATACTCCATTCGCTCCTAAATATTTGTCTTTTCCAGATTTCAAATGGACTACCACATACGGATGTGTATGTAGACATATTTTAGAGTGTAGATTCACTCATTTTGCTCTGTATGTCTTTTCAGGAAGGGGTCAGATTTTTCCTTGATTTATTTATGAGGTATCCAGATGGCACTGCACCACCAAGAAAAGAGGGTAACATCAAAATTATGGACTACTTTTTTGAGTATGTTGGTAAGGTCCGGTCATAGTCACTTGTTGAAATCTCTAAAATACATAATATTTCTCCGTTCGAATACTTGTCATCAAAATGGATAAAAGGAAATGTATCTAGACGTATTTTAGTTTTAGATACATCTCCTTTTATCCATTTTGATGACAAGTATTTTCGGACGGAGGGAGTAGAAAATAGAGTTGGTGATGATGGTGTGCGTGCCATCCTGCAATATAGGCCGTCAGATTTATATCTAACGGATAGGAAAGAAACTATGGCAATTTTGCAAAAATATACCCACACGTCTCTCCATGTTCGCAAATAAGGCCTTCCCTTGTTCAACCTTTTCTCTCACAAGATAAACTACTTATACAAATGCATCTTGATGTTCCGTACAACGCACGGGCAGCTAGCTAATTTCTTTTAAAATAGTTGCTGCGATAATTTGGTTGAAGTGATATATTTTATGTCTGCCCCGAATGCTTTTAGATTCACTAGTAGTAACAAAGAAAAGGTTGCCTTGTTAATTAACAGAAAACAGGGTGAAAACTATCACATGAGGCCGGTAAAAACAAGGCACACTGGGTTCAGCGTCATCGTCACTACAGCTGTGCGTGCGCGAGAAGTCTACATATCGAGGGGGCTACCGAGCGAGGCACCAAGACACAATGTTTGAGAGAGAAACCAATTGACAGATTATGATCAGATCGAGTTGTCACCCTTCTACTGTCATTGTTGGGGAGGGGGGAGGGAGAGAAAGACGTATCGAGAGTGTGCGCGGTAGGCACAGAGGCACAACTAGCGAGTGTGTGTGTGTGTGTGTTTGAAAGAGGAGTAGATAGATTATTATCAAGATCGATGTGCCACCCTACTCCTTCGGTGCCGGGTAGTGTGTGTGTGTGTGTGTTTGAGAGAGAAACCAGTCGATAGATTAGTATCAAGGTCGAGGTGTCACCCTACTCCTTCGGTGTTGGGAAGTGTGGGTGTGGGGGGGGGGCAGTGACACTCACATATCTCTACTCTTATAAAAAAACAGAGTTGGTGATGATGGTGTTCCTGCCATCCTGCAATATAGGCCATCCGATTTATATCCGACGGACAGGAAGGAAACTATGGCAATGTTGCAAAAAGATACCCACACCCCTCTCCGCATTTGCAAATAAGGCATTCCCTCGTTCATCCTTTTCTCCCACAAGATAAACTTCTCATACAAATGCATCTTGATGTTCCGTGCAACGCATGGGCATCTTGCTAGTAGGGAGAAGGAGTTTGTGTGACACATATCTAGCTATATTAAGGGATAGGTAGATAGCATATGTGTGAGAGACATTATTATACTTTGAGACATTAGTGGCTGTGGGTGGGCGGAATTAAAGGGGTGGGCGTGTTAGACATAGAGAGCATGTGTATTTCTGTGTGAGAGACTTGTAGGACGGGGTAGAAAGACGAATTTAACACTAATGGAGGGAGAGAAATACATGAAGTGCGCGTGTGTGATTCCGATGCCCACAGGGAAATGAGATATGTATGCGTGTGAGAGAGATTGCACAATCAATTCACGTATCACTATCTAGCGATCGTGGACTTGCATCGCTTGAACATAAGTCAATATCTACTTCATAACGTGGCCAAAGGTACAATATCGATTCAACGCTATAAAGATTGGACACTCACATATCACATTTTTCTATTTAAATAAACCTTTTCAGTTGTGCATGCCAAAGTTACAGTGATGTTTCTTCAAACAACCAATGTAGCTATCATGTACATGCACCATTGTTACTCTTGCATTCAAATTCATTAGTCTTGGGTGATTAAAGTTTCTATTTTCAAGTAATATATGTAATATTCATATATGAATTCAACGGGTATGCAATTTATGAAATGGAGGCTATGTAATCATATGAGGTAACACTTTTAAGTAGCTGACTACAATATCCATTTCTTTTTGTGCGCCTCTACACTAACACGTCAATGCATTATGTTTAAAGTAAATAACCAATGGCACCAAATTATCTATTTACACGAGAAATACATAGGCTGAGCATTTGATCCCTTTTTTGTGAACGCACCACTACACCCGTACGATTGGCCGCGCCCGTGTGAACGTCCAAGTTATCGGCGCATCATCCCGAGTTATTGTCTTTTTTTCTGGGGTGGACTTCACACCAGTTATTAACTGCTGATGTGTGCCCCATGTACACAGTCTAGCATGACCTTCCCACTAGCACGGTCCAAAATTAGTTGAAACTGGATATGAACGATCCCGCGGGCGGCAAAATCTCCCGCCTCCTTCTAAAATTTCGGCCACCTTAGTCTTTAGCATGCGAAATCCCCGTTTTTTCCTTGGTGCACGAAGACCAACAGTTACAATACCGCCCTCATCTACATGATAGGTCGGGGCTGCTTTGGTAACTTCCGGTTCCCCCACTACACGGCACCCCCATTTCCTCTCCCCCTCCTGCAAAACGACTAACTCCACAGACAAGAGCATCTTACATCACGCCGTCTGCATTTCATCGCCCTTTCTCCCTCCCTCTCGAAACCCTAGACTGCTCATCCACCGCGCATTATAGCCCATTCATTGCCAGCGGCGTCCACCTCGCCGGATCTGCTTTTGCGGTCGCATCTACCCCTCCCACCTCCCCTAGAAACAAGTAGACTGCTCATCCACCACTGTACCACAGCCCATTCAGTGCCGGCCTTGTCCATGGCACCGGATCTGCTTCGTCGGTACTCTTGTCAACCGCCACGCATCTGCAGTGGCTCATTCGTACTCCCCACCGGAGACGCTTCGTCCACACCCCCCAGAGCCGCCCCACCGATGCCCCCGTCGACAGCCTCTGATCCTCTTCGCCGACACCTTCCTCAACCCTACCGGAGCCGCTTCGCCGACACCTTACTCAACCCTACCGGAGCCGCTTCGCCGACACCATCGTCAACCCTACCGGAGTAGCTTCGCCTATACCATTCTCAACCCTACCGGGGCCGCTTTGCCAACTCACAAGTCCACGGCCTCAGATCCGCTTCCTCGCACCCTCATACAACCTATCGGAGCAGCTTCTGACGCCCCGTCCACGGCCGCAGATCCGCATCGTCGACACCACCCTTAACCCAACCACCGGAGCAGCTTCGGACGCACCGTCCATGGCCGCAGATCCGCATCATCGACACCATCCTTAACCCAACAATCGGAGCAGCTTCTGACGCCCCGTCCACGGCCGCAGATCCGCGTCGTCGACACAATCCTTAACCCAACCACTGGAGCAGCTTCACCTACGCCCTCGTCCACGGCCATAGATCCGCTTCTCCCACACCGTAGTCCACCCTACCGGAGCCGCTCCACAAACACCCTACTCGACGGTTCTAGATCTCCTTACCGGACCCCGACAGCCAGCGGCGTCATCACCTCGACGTTTCTAACCCGATTCCCACCGCTCGAGAGATGCCAAGCACCGACACGGCCTAGGTACTTGTCACCTTTAAACCCGCCTAACATCACCCGCCCGATGTACTTCAAATATACTAACCGTCGCTGTTACTGTTATGCAGGTGGCAAAACTACAAGGACGATGTTTCTTCCGGATCTAACAGCTTGGCCAACCAAGATCCCGGATCGAGGCATTGCTATGATCTTGTAAGCGTCTCTCTCTCTTGTATTGTTCTGCGGCTCGCCGGCGTGCTTTGCTAGGATTTTCACCAAGAATCCCTTTGTGTAGACAATGATTTCTACTACTATCTCGCTAAATTAGATATGTAGATGTCATACATGATACTACTCAGACCTCGGTTCCTAAATATAAGTCTTTCTAGAGATTCCACTATAGGCTACATACGGAGCAAAATGAGTGAATCTACACTCGAAAATGCATCTATATACATCCGTATGTGGTCCATACTTCGAATCTCTACAAAGACATATATTTAGGAACAGGCAAGACATTACACAAAATCGTAGGTGGCATGTAGGAATTCCAGTGCACTACATTAGGCTCCCTTAGAGTGTCTGCTAGTCCAGCATACAGAGTCATGGCTAGTTTATGGTACACACACAATCGTTAATTGGTGGTTTAAATATGCGCATGGGATATGCAATGTAGTATCATGTAGAGATGTCTGAACTTAGCCATGTCAACTTGCAGATAGGGTTACACAATGAAAAAGTACAAGATATATGTGGAAATTTCATGGAACATCGCAAAAAAAAGGAGAGGCAGCGGTGAGCCTATACAGTGTGCTATGGTACGTCACTCCTCCATTGCAATCATCGTGACATGTTATTTGTATGCCAGTTCTATTAGCCAAGTTTCTTAGGGACAGTTATTACGAGTTATCCTAAGAAAATAAGCACCTGTGAATATAAGCTCCATGTAATAAGCCAACCAGCTCTTTTCATTGCATTTTCAGCTTATCTTTGGTATGATCAGTGCAAAGTCTAGATTGCATTATATTTTTTTCATTTTGCTGCCCATATGGAAATTAATTTGACTTGCAAACATCACAAATTGAACCCGGTGCAGTAATTAATATGATAGGAAAATAGACCATCACTATTTTCTCGAAATGCAAATACAAAGATACCATCTACTTGGCACAATCTACTTTGGTTAATGTTTTCCATAGAGATTTCATTGCCTAATTTAAACGAAGAACGCATGACCTACATCAAAATGAAATTCGATGGTCCAAGTGGCTGGTTATTATCGTATATCAGCACCACCTGAAAGCATCATATAGCAGCAGCAGCAGCTCATAGCAACTCATCATACAGCAGCAGCAGTCTGCAATTCATCATATACCAGCAACAGCTCATAGAAATTCATCATATAGCAGCAGCAGGAGCAGCTCATAGCAATTCATCATATAGCAGCAGCAGGAGCAGCTCATAGCAATTCATCATATAGCAGCAGCAGGAGCAGCTTGTAGCAACTCATCATATAGCAGCAGCAGCAGCTCATAGCAATTCATCATATAGTAGCAGTAGCAGCTCATAGCAACTCATCATACAGCTGCAGCAGCTCATAGCAATTCATCATATAGCAGCAGCAGGAGCAGCTCATAGCAATGCATCATATAGCAGCAGCACAAGCAGCTCATAGCAATTCATCGTATAGTGGATCAGAATGAAAATTTGGCAAAAATCGAGGAGATCCTCACCTTGTTGGATGAGCTCATCCTTCAACAAAGACCTCAAGGCCATGGCCACGGGAGGAGGGAGGGGAATAAGGTGCCTTCGCCACAGGTGGCATCACCAGAGTTGTGCAGCGCCCACTGGAGTAGTGCGCTGGACGAACCACAAGTGGAGCAGCTATCTGGAGACCATGAGAATGAGGGCGGCGCCAGAGGGAGGACCAGCCAGGAGATTTGCCCCACCACGGCCATGTAGCCTAGCTGGACATAGCATCGCCGAGGACCAGTGCCGATGGGACCGATGGCGACGGCTCACTGGAGGAACCCTAGTGCTGCAGTGGGATCGAGGTAGAGGAAAGGGAGAGAAGATGCAAGCGGGCAGGGCAATGAATGCTTGCGTGTTTGTTTTACTTGAGGGTCGTGTGACACGGGCGCCAGCATTGCATTTTGAGTGTAATATAGGCGCACAAATGAGTCATTTCACTACTCCCCTTCCTTCAATTTTTAGTGAGGTTCTACCCAAACACCCTCCAAAGCTTAAATTAGTTAAGCCCAAGCCCATAACTCAAAAATGACTTCTTTACATCTTTTATGGCTTATTTTGACAATATGCCCTGAAAAGGCGTAATCGAATCGCCCTTAACCTGCAATTCAATTGTGCGTGCAATGATGAATCACTCCCGCACGCTATCTCGTACATTTAGGCATCATCATACATGGCATAACCTAATACATGTGCATTCCATTGTAGAATCTGAATATGCAATGTTTATGTTAGTTCATACGCTGCACATGATGTTTAAATGCCCTTAAATATGGTTAGTCAAGTGATGGTCTTTAAGCCTCCTTCTTTGCTTCTTTTCTTGATATGTAAGATTTGCTCACACATCTGCTCAATTGCTTGTTTGCATCAGCCAGCCATACTAGGACTGTTTGCTTTGATTAATTGTTGTTCTTGACCTAATACTCTAATGAGCTTGTCAACGATTTAAACACTAAGGGCTGTTGTAGTGGGGCCTTGTCTAACTCATAGGTGACATAAAGGTTTGGTTGACACTACAAGAGGGCTCTCCAAGAGTACCGGAGATCCATTCAAGGTATGCCTAGTTTTTACATAGTGCGATATAGTAAATGCTCATTTCATTGTGTGCAAGTGCAAGAGATGCATTTTCCATTATGTGGTGTTGTTTTGTTATAATCTCATCCTTTTGTGTTCACAGACTAGAAAGTATGCATATTTATCTTCCAAGGAGACGAGTAACTAGTTTGTGTCACCTTGCAGAGGGGGTGCAACGAAGATAAGATTGAGGATTTCCAAGTACAAGATGTTAGGAAGGAGGCTTGCAAGAGAAGTAGGAGCTGCGCTGAGCCTCTTCAACCTGCTAAGGTAAGTCACCGATGCAACTCAACAGTTCAATTCCTTGTTTGTTTCTGCATAGTTAATTTTCTCTTTTCAATTGCTTTATTTGTCCTCGCTAATGAGATGCCCAAATAATCATGCCCGATGTTCGGTACTTGTATCACTATTAGTTGACATAATTAAAGGCCTTACCATTTAATTACTCCGCCAAGTGTGCCTCAAGCTTTGAAGTCTATTAACCAACTATTATTGCATGAGGCTCACAATCTAGTTTATACTACGCTAATGATTGCATAGTTTTGCCTGTTGTAGTATGTTTATATGAAACCCTCTGTTGTTCATTATGCTCCCTAAGACTTTAATTGAGGTATGTAATGGCCAATCGCTTGCTTACTTATACGCAACATGTTGTCTAAATTTGTAACTTGTCCGTGTTTTCGATTGGGCCCCAACATCATGCTCCTCCGGTGAGCTAAGAGGATTTCTGTATGCAGACGCATGCAGACAATCTTTTTATAATTTTAAAATATCACCGCTTATGCTTCATGACGTAACCATTTTTTAAAAGTGACGGTAACATTATTGTTAGTCCTGTTTTGCCATGTAGTATGTAATAGTGTCTTATTCGCTTCATTGTTGTAACTATATTTTTCCCTAGTCATGTGTACTTACGTAAACATTTCGTGATGAAGTGACATCAACACAAAGATCTCATGGCAAGGCGGCATGGCCGTTACCGAATGATTATGGATTGAATTGGAATGTGTTGATGTTCTCGAGCATCAACTAGAGATGGCAAGACAACGTGTACATGATTGTCAACGATAATCAACAAGTTGAGACCGGACATGCGTGTATTAGATGCAGGAGTCAAAAATGAAACAAGACACCGAGGTAACCATGAAGGAATTGGAGATTTTGCGACTGAAAGTTGTGCTATCCGAATCCGCCAATCCTATTTTCTCAAGAGATTATAGTTCAAATGGAGTTAAGTTGATGCGCGTCCATGATGTATGAGCTGTATTTTCCCAAAGGTATGTAATTTGCTGTTTGTGTATGCTTTATTATCACCGTGCGAACCATAATGCCCAAAGTGGGTATAATCGGTTGTAATTTCTTTATTGTATAGTGTAGGATTATTCTACCTTTCTATGCCTTGATCTCTTTGTTGTATAGTGTATGCTTTTAGAGGTGATAGTATTGAGTAGGATAATTCTTTGAATATGCTATATCGCTCAAACGGGGCCAACTCGCCCGACCATGGTTCTTCACGGGTCGTCGAATCCATGGGCCTTCTACGTCTCGTAGGATCCATGGGCCGCCGACTCATTTATGGGTCTTGTACGGGCCTTTAATGGGCCTTAGACGGGCCTTTAATGGAAATCGTACGTTTTATGGGCTGACCATAACGAGCCGTTAATAGGTCATATTTGGTTATGCTATGAAAATGGTCCAATAGACTAACGGTCCACAAACGGGTCGACTGTAACGACGGGCTGAATTTGGCCCACAAGCAGAAAATGACAGTAACGTGCCGTAAGTAACCGAATCGCAAATGAGCCCAAGAATAAATGGGCCCTCGAAGGCCGAAGTTAACTTAATGAAACGCCCAACGGAATAACGGGCCGTTAATGGGTATAAAGTGATACATTGTTCATTACGGGCCGTTTCACAACGGGCCGTTAATGGGTGTAAAGTAATACATCGCTCATTACGTGCCGATTTCAAAGACGGGCCGCTAATGGGCCAAGAGTTACAAAGGGCCTCATATGGGCCGAAAGAAGTCATGGGCTATACATGGGCCAGAAGTGAAAATGGGCTGGAATCATATTGGATTGCCCAGATGACGATACTGGGCCCAATTCGGATAGGGCGTAATGGGCCTTGGGTTAGCAGGCTGTAAATGGGCTATATGCGAACAGGCCATTAACAGGCTTTCCATGGGCCGGCCCGCCAGCTTTTGACCAAGTCAAACGGTCCGGCCTTTTCACAGGAATGGGCCACTGTTGGGCCCTGCCACGTGTCGACCTATCATAGGCACCTTCTGTCCAGTGAGTGGATGACATCTGTCCCAACGATGAGCCGACACGTGTTTCCTCTAGCCAATGATGATTTTACACGCGGAAAATCCCCATTGGTCGAGGCTATTAACGGGTTATCAGATCCAAAACCCGACCCGATAGCTTAACGGCGTTCCGTTACGGTGGATGCCACATGTCGATCACTCTTGACGAAAGCACTTCTGTGACGCGCGATTTATCGTCATGGAAGTGGACACTTCCGTGATAATAATTTTGGTAATGTCATGGAACACTTCTACGACAGCACAGGTATGACTATCTTGATTCTGTCATAAATTTGTCATGGATGTACATGCATGACAAAAAATGCGACCTACTGTGACAAACACGTATCATCACGGAAGTGTTTTTTTGTAGTGCATGGAGCAGTACGAGAAGCATTTATGACACTTAATTGTTCATCAGGAAAGCTATCATCAATAGGTAGTGGGTCATCAAGAACATTTTCTAACCTAGACAAGTTGTCTGCAACGGGGTTCTCAGCTCCTTTTCTATCAATAATATGCAAATCAAATTCTTGCAGCAAGAGAACCCATCTAATAAGTCTAGGTTTAGCATCTTTCTTTTCCATGAGGTATTTAATAGCAGCACGATCCGTGTGAATAGTTACTTTAGAATCAACAATATAAGGTCTGAACTTATCACAAGCAAATACAACTGCTAAAAATTCTTTTTTAGTAGGGGCATAATTTCTCAGGGCATTGTCTAGAGTTTTACTAGCATACTAAATAACATTTAATTTCTTATTAACTCTTTGCCCTAGAACAACACCTATAGCATAATCACTAGCATCACACATAATTTCAAAAGGTAAATTCCAATCAGGTGGCTGAACAATAGGTGCTGAGATCAATGCTTTCTTAAGTATTTCAAATGCTTCTACACAATCATCATCAAAGACAAATGGTATATCTTTTTGTAATAGATTAGTCAGAGGCCGAGAAATTTTTGAGAAGTCCTGAATGGACCTCCTATAAAATCCAGCATGACCAAGGAAACTTCTTATACCTTTGATGTCCTTGGGACATCGCATCTTTTCAATAGCATCAACTTTAGCTTTATCAACTTCAATACCTCTTTCAGAAATTTTATGCCCCAAGACAATGCCTCCATTAACCATAAAGTGGCACTTTTCCCAGTTCAAGACAAGGTTAGTGCCTTCACATCTCTGCAAAACTCGATCAAGGTTGCTCAAGCAATCATCAAAAGAGGATCCATAAACGGAGAAATCGTCCATGAAAACTTCACAAATCTTTTCACAAAATTCAGAGAATATAGCCATCATGCATCTTTGAAAGGTAGCAGGTGCATTACATAAACCAAAAGGCATACGTCTATAAGCAAAAGTACCGAAAGGGCAAGTAAATGTGGTCTTAGCTTGATCATCAGCTGACACATGTATTTGAGAGAAACCAGAATAACCATCTAGAAAGCAAAAATGTGTATGTTTGGATAATCTTTCTAGCATTTGATCAATAAAAGGTAAGGGGTAATGATCTTTTTTAGTAGATTTATTTAATTTGCAGAAATCAATTACAATCCTATAACATGTAATAATTCTTTGCGGAATCAACTCATCTTTATCATTAGGAACGACACTAATACCACCCTTCTTAGGGACACAATGGACAGGACTTATCCACTGACTATCAGCAACGAGATAAATTATACCTGCCTCAAGGAGCTTTAGTATTTCCTTTCTTACCACTTCTTTCATTTTAGGATTTAGCCGTCGTTGGTGATCAATAACTGGTTTGACATCTTTCTCCAAATTTATTTTATGTTGGCATAGAGTGGGATAATGCCCTTAAGATCATCAAGAGTATATCCAATAGCAGCACGGTGCTTCTTCAGAGTTTTCAATAATTTTTCTTCCTCCTACTTTGAAAGGTTAGCACTAATAATAACAGGATATATCTTGTTTTCATCAAGATAAGCATATTTAAGATTATCAGGCAATGGTTTAAGCTCAAACACGGGATCACCTTTGGGTGGAGGAGGATCCCCTAAGATTTCAACAGGCAAGTTGTGTTTCAGAATAGGTCCTTGTTTAAAGAACACTTCATCTATTTCCCTTCTTTCATTCATAAACATATCATTTTCATGGTCTAGCCAATATTGTTCTAAAGGATCACTAGGAGGTACGGCAATAGAAGCAAGACCAATAATTTCATCCTTACTAGGTAATTCCTCTGCACGATGTTGTCTACGAAATTTAGAAAAGTTAAACTCATGAGTCATATCACCCAGACCAATGGTAAGAACATCCTTTTCACAGTCTATCTTAGCATTAACAGTGTTCAAGAAGGGTCTACCAAATATAATGGGACAAAAGCTATCTTGCGGGGAACCAAGAACGAGAAAATCAGCCGGATATTTAGTTTTCCCACATAAGACTTAAACATCTCTAACAATTCCAATTGGTGATATAGTATCTCTATTGGCAAGTTTAATTATGACATCAATTTCTTCTAACTTAGTAGGTGCAATATAATGCATAATTTCTTTGTATAAGTCAACAGGTATTGCACTAGCACTAGCACCCATATGACCCAAGCCATGATAACAATGATCTCCTATTTTAACAGAAATAACAGGCATGCCTACCACATGTCTATGTTTATCTTTAGCACAAGGTTTAGCAATTCTAGCAGTTTCATCACAGAAATAAATAACATGCCCATCAATATTATCACCCAAGAGATCTTTAACAATAGCAATATTAGGTTCAACTTTAACTTGCTCAGGAGGTGTATATGTTCTACTATTGCTTTTACGAACCACAGTTGAAGCTTTAGGATGATCCTTTATTCTTACAGGGAAAGGTGGTTTTTCAACATACGCAGTAGGAACAATAGGACCATTATAAGTGATAGTATTTTCTTCAACTTTAATAGGTGCAGCTACTTTTACTTCTATGGGAGGGATGATATTTAAACCACTTCTCCTTAGGGAGATCAACATGAGTAGCAAAGGATTCACAGAAAGAAGCTACTATCTCTGAGTCAAGTCCATATTTAGTGCTAAATTTACGGAAAACATCGGTATCCATAAAAGATTTAACACAATCAAACTTAGGTGTCATACCCGACTCCTTACCTTCGTCGAGATCCCAGTCTTCAGAGTTGCATTTAATTCTTTCCAATAAATCCCATTTTAATACAATAGTATTCATCATAAAAGAGCCAGCACAAGAAGTATCGTGCATGGTGCAATTGTTATCAGAAACCCGAGCATAAATTTTTTGAATAATCATCTCTCTTGAGAGCTCATGATTGGGGCATGAATATAACATTGACTTAAGCCTCCCCCAAGCTTGAGCGATGCTTTCTCCTTCACGAAGCCAAAAATTATATATATAATTGCGATCACGATGAACAAGATGCATAGGATAAAACTTTTGATGAAATTCCAATTTCAATCGTTTGTAGTTCCATGATCCCATATCATCACATAGCCTATACCATGTCAATGCATCTCCCTTCAAAGATAAAGGGAAGACCTTCTTCTTGATAACATCATCGGGCATACCTGCAAGCTTAAATAATCCACAAACTTCATCCACATACATTAGGTGCTCACCAGGATGTAATGTTCCATCTCCTGCAAAAGGATTAGCTAGCAGTTTTTCTATCATACCCAAAGGAATTTCAAAGTAGACATTTTCATTTTCAGTAGGTTCAGTAGGTTCAATAGGTTGAGGAGCAACTCTTTGCTCTACTGGTCGGGGTGAAGATACCCCGAACAAGCCCCTCAGAGGATTACTTTCCATATTAACAAGTGACAATATATTTTAGCACACTCCCCGGCAACGGCGCCAGAAAAGAGTCTTGATGACCCACAAGTATAGGGGATCTATCGTAGTTGTAACATCCCAAAATTCTAAATTTTGGAATGTTATGTTAAATAAATAATTATGCTTGTTTGTTTGATTGTTGTGTAACTGATTGTGAGAAATTGAGTGAAATTTGAAACTTTTTGAAAGATTACTGAGAGGGAATGAAATGACATTCCCAAACTTTCACCTTGCATTTATGATCTCCATGAATTCAAATTCAATTCAAACACAAAACCCTAGAGAGAAGATGATATGACTTCTTCCATTTAAATAAATGAAAAGGGTTTTGAAAAGATTTGAATTCTGTTTGGAAATATTTCAAATTTTAGAAACTTTATGCAACTCAATGATTTTCATGAGAGAAGATAAAATGACTTCTTCAATTATATGAAATATGAGTTGGAAGTTAAAAGAATAAAATTGAAAGTCATTTGAAAGTATTCTCAAACTCCCTTTCAAATTTGAAATTATTTGGATTTTATACAAATTATTTTTCTCCTAAAAATAAATAAATGGAAATATGGGTAAAATGTTTCCTTCAATGGAAAATTAGGAGAAAATAAATTTGAAATCATTTTGGTATTTTAGAAATGATTTTTGTTGGGTTTTAATGCAACAGTATCACTACTTGCTTTATTAGAATTTTTGTATATTTTATTTGCCTCTAAAAATATGTTCACGTTGTAGGATTTATTTTTCTGATTTTATTGATATATATATATATATATATATATATATATATATATATCCTATATAAAAATATTATATTTTTCTCTATGTAATTTTTCTTCTCTCTGTCTATTTTCAAAAAAAAACTCCAGCGCCACCAGCTAACTGCCCAGCCAGTGTGAGCGCCACTCACCAGTGGCCCCAGCAGCCCACTAACACCGAGCGGCCCGGCCAAAGAAGAGCCACCTGCCCCAGCCCACAGCCTGGCGCCCCCGGCCGAATCCCTCTCCCTCGGTCGCCCGATCGCCTCTCTCTCTCTCACGATCACTGGGCCCCCCTTGCCCGATCTCCTCGCCGCTGCTTCTTCCTCTCCACGCCAGATCGCACCGCCCGCCGTATCCCGGAGATCGGGGGATCCTCTCCCCGATCCGCCCCCTGCTCTAAGTCTCTTCCCCCTATATATACTCCTTCCCCTCGATCGATTCCGCCCAAAGCCCCTCCGAGAACCCCGCCTCCTTCTCAATTGCTCGCGGAGCCATAGCGCCGCCGCGCCATTACCTTGCCCCGCTCGTGTCTGACCTCCTAGAGCTCTCCTACCACCACCGAACGCCCTGTCAACTACTGCTGCATCTCCTGGTGCCCTCCCCGGAGCTCTAGAACTACCGGAGCGCCGCCACCGCCGACGCCCGAACGCCAACGCCGCCTCGACCTCGCCGCCGACCTCCTCCGTCCACCTACGCCACCATCTCGACCACCGCTGGACTCGCCGTCGAACGCCGCGTCCACCCGTGCCCTCTCGGGAGCGCGCCGACGACAGGAGCGCCGCCGCCGACGACGTCCGAGCCGCTCGCCGTCGACCTTCCCCGCGGTGAGCTCTCCGCTCCCCCTCCACCGTTCGATCTGGTATTGACGCGCTAGATTAGATCTAACGAACGGTTAGGTTTTTTTTTCTGTTTATAGATCGGTTTAGTTCCGGTTCGTCACGGTTTTATGCGGTTTAGATCGGTTCAGGTCTAGTCGGTTTAGCCGATCGGTCTTTCCGTTTTAGCCCGTACGCGTTACTGTTATCATCGGCCGAAGCGTAGCTTAGTTACAAAACGCACACCCGTGAGGCCCGAGAGCAGCCCGACGCATAGTACCTGCCAGTTTGTTTTTTGTTTTTGTTTTTTTTTTCGTTTCTGTTTTAGAAACAGAAATAGTTTCAAATTTAGATTGCTTATATCTTTTAGGTTTCAATTCCAAATTGAGTGATTCTTTTGCATTAGATTCAAAATTTCTCAAGTTTCTGTTAGAACAATTGGATTTCAGATTTGAGTAGTTTAAATTTGAGTTTGATGAAATTTGTTCAAATCACTAATTTGGCCGTATCTTGAGTTTTATAAAATATTTTTGATTGATTCTTTTTGCTACGGTTTTGTTATTGTTTTGTCTATCCAGAGTCATATAGTGATTTATTTTAGTTTATTTTAAATTAAGTTTTTAGCAAACCAGTATTGTTTTAGTTATAGTTTTGTTTTAGTCTTTTTTTATAGTTTTAATTGTTTTTTAAAAAATTTCTTTTGTCACTCTTGAAAAATTTAGTTTTGTTTCTGTTAGTCAACAAAAGAAAATTTGTTTTATTCAAAAAAATATTTTTCTTAGTTTGTACGAAAACTTGTTTAGGTCATAGTTAGTGTTTCATAAAAGCTTTTATTTCTTTCTTTTTGCAAATAAAATTTTATGGAAAAAATAGCTTCTGTTAACTTAGTTGTTTTACTTTGTATTTTCTGTTAGTTTATTAGTTTAGTATTTTCTTGGTTAATTTTTACTTAGGACAAAACTATTTTGTGTTATGTGAGTTTTCTGTAGTAGTTTCGTCGTGTAGTTTTCCTTGGTTTTTTTTTATCCCTTGTTGGTTTGCATTTTATTGATGAGTGTTAGAATTGCTTGCTAGTATGTTTGCTTATATAAATGCTATGTTGGACTATATAGATTTTCAACGGAGTGACGAATAGTTCTACCAAGTTATTTTCGAGAGCGTTGTTATCTTCATCACCTTACCAGGCAAGTTCACTTTGACCATGTTTTTCATACCTATGTGTTTTATTGCATCTAGTGTCATCTTCGCAACAATCCCTCCAGTAGTGATATTGAATCCTTGTAGTTGAGTAGTATGCATGAGGTAGGAACCCATCACCTGTTACCAAGCCGGGACGTTATTTATTTTAATGCTACACTATAGTAGACGGGGTTGGTATGAGTGCTCGGAGTGGTGTGAGAATGGAGGATCTCGTCAATGGCGACAACTCCATGATGGAATCTGCAAGGACTGCATCTTCAAGGCCTCAAGACTTCAAGACTCGAGACAAGAATTCAATACACACTCTTGGGTGAAGGATGGTTGTGGGCACCTGGAGAAACCGGTGGATGGCGGGATGCATGGAGAAGCGCCATGACATCTTGCGGAAAGCTTCACCCAGACTCAAAGAGACGGAAGAATACTTCATGCCGGAAGCTTACCTATGCAACCGCAAGTCACTATGGGCTCGGCTTGGTTGACCTAGTTGTGACTCTGGCTGGGGCGGTGCTAGCAGATGTAGAACTACGATAGGATTGGATGAGCACGGACGGTGGTCGGGAACTCTTGGAAGACCATGTTTTAGTCGTCTTGTTCTCAAACACCCTGAAGTGCGAGAAGCGTAAAAGAGGATGGAATCTTGCGGGTAAATTGTACAAACCTCTGCAGAGGGTTAAAACCTAATCGATTAGCCGTGTCCCGATTCACGGACAATTTGAGCATCTGGACTTGGATCTATCTCGGAACTCTCAACACCGGATGATAACTTAATTGTGGGCAACTTATGATGATTTGGGCTATGAGACATCGGTTGGCGGAACCATGTCATGATAGAAAACTCCATAGTACAGACTCGATTATTCCTTTGATGTAGGGAAATAAAACCAGCTTTTACGCAAAACAAAACTCGACACGAGCCACAAAGCCATATTGCATATAGTATAGTTTTATCATCTGTTTTCTCATGTTGTGATCTTGCGGTACATTCAATGTCTGACCTACACGGCTGCAACGTATCATGTTGCGATACTTTCTTCCGACGAGTAAAAGTGCAGTGCAGAGTTACGGTCTACACTCAACTTGCCGATGGCGTTGATGGGATTCCACACCCGATTGTTTGTTTCAGCTGAGACTTATGAGGTATATATCAGTTTACATTATTTATACATGTGATTGCACTTTGATATATACATTGATGTCTTTGTGTGCCAAACATACTAATCCGAGGATGGCACAGACACACGAGACTTGACCGTCGAGGTCGGGTCGCTCTGAATATGGTATCGAGCACATGTTGGTGTGAGGACGTTACCCTAGAAACCGGAAAGCCCTAGGACAGGAAATTTCTAAAACTTTATTTTCAAAAAGACTCTTACTTCTCATCTTTTCTGATTTTATCAAATAGACACTCTCACCTCAAATAGTTAGAATATACCCCTTTTCCCTTTTGACCACATGAAGGATCAACTGAAGCCGCTCCAAGAAAGATATCGGACAGCTGATGACCCCTTCAAAGTAACCAGGATTTCACCATGCATTAGAAGAGTTGAAGCTGCAACAATTGAAGACTCTGAAGACTTGAAGAATTTCAAGTTCCTGAAGAATTACTTGACCTTCAGAAGACCAAACCCCTGTTATACACTTGCGTTAGATGCGGCGATTTGTGAGCTGCCATTTGTTTGATGTTTTCCGACAGCCACAAAGTAAAACCCGTTTCTTCAAAAACTATTGTTTGTATTGTGTGTATCCCTCCACACCTCTCTCATATCTCATCCCAAAACTTTTGGACCCAGTAGATGATGAATGAAGTTGGACCGGTATTCTCTGGACCGAAAACCCAGCCGGAGGCAGAGCTATGGATTCAGAACATGGAGAATCACTTGGAGCAATTTGGTTTCAAGGAAGAATGAAGTATCGACGCTCTTGATTACTTTGAAGGAAGTGCTGCAACATGGTGGCAGATGCATCAAGCTATCTGAGGATGGAATGGAGCAAAGACTTGGGAAGAATTCAAGAAGACTCGACAAGATCTCGTCTTATCCGGAAGCACCATGATACACCAAGAAATAAACCTTGTGCTCGCAAGATTTGCGGAGAAATAGGACACACCGGGAGGAACACGAGGATGGATACCCTCATTGTGAGGAGAAACACCCAGTGAGGAATGCCCAACTAGTCGGTGACTTGTTTCTTGTGTGAAGGAACCACCCACTACCCGACTCGGTGTCACATTTACCCCATGGTGCAACAAACTATTCAGGAGCAGGAAGAAGGAATGAAAGAAGCCCTCCAGAAGTTATGAAAGAACACTGTGATGAAGGAATGTGTTGAAGACCACGATGGAGAAGGCCTCAACAGATTTTACTCCAATGCACGCTATTCATGTGGAGAAGAAGGACATTTTCACAGATTGCACCAAGGAAAGAAAAGAGTATCTGGGATACTTCCCGACGGAAGCAATAGAGTTTGATCCACAGGGAATAGAAGGTTTGAACAGAACGAAGAAACCCAGGAAGAGAAAACAAAGACACCCTCAGAACAACCCAATTTCTGCAAAGAGGGACAAGAGTCATATTACCTGTTTTGAATGTAAGGACGTCGGGCATTATGCCAATCATTGTCTCGAAAGGAAGCAAGGAACTCAAGGAGCAAGCGCCATCTCCAAGAAGCCCAAAGACTTTTCGAAAGTTATGTGTTTTCATTGCAAGGAAGCAGGACATTATGCTACTAAATGTCCCGACAAGATGAAAGCTGGAGTTGAGTAGTTGGAAATTTGATATTGGAAACAAGAGTAGTAGAAAACAATTTCATTTTCATGAGTTCGATGAGTTGAGTTATGTAATGAGTGCTAAGAGATTGTAATGAATTCGTGAAATCAATAAAGTTAATGTGTCATGATTTCATACGTGGATTGTTTTTTTGAGTTGTTACTCTGTGAACAAAGATTTTGACCATTTTCGAGGATATGAGAAATATGGTCTATGGATGGATTTGTGAATTTCATTTTAAGGGTGGTAGTACCCTGTGAAGAAGACTAGACTAATGGATAAGAAAATATATGTTCCACGGACTGTAGTTCGAAAGAAAAAGAATGAGTTGGAGTTTTATCTTTGATATGATGGTATGAAGAAATGAAATGTTATTGGATTTAAAGTGGTGCAATGTTGGAAAATGGAGCAATTGTAACTCCAAGGATGAGTGAAATTTGTACAAGTGTTGAAGTGGGCTCATAACCCACAGGCCCAGGAATTAATAAGGGTCAAGTACCCTTTGGAAGAAGAAATTTTGGGAAGATCTGCGATTTGATCGCAGAGCGTTTACGTAGGAGGTTACGCAAAAACCCGAGAGTTGTGAAGAAACGATAGATGTTTTGTTCAGCTTGCAGAATTAATGGATAAATCCGAACCCAGTTCGTGGACAAGAGAAATTTTGCAATGCTTGTGAGAATGCCCGAGTGTAGAATTGCGAGATTCGCTAAACCTTATCTGGGGTAATGATGCAGGTGCGGAATGGATTGATCACCATACCGACTTACTCGTATCATTCACTATTGCTATTTGGAATGGTAAATCTGAGTGACTTACCCATAGTAGAGTGACGACAATGTCAAAGCCTTGTTTTAACCCTAGAATGGTAGGAAGGTTGATCCATGTACAGGCAACCGTTGCCAATCATAGGATATACGGTGAGATTTAGCCGAGACCCATTTCCTGTAGAAGAAACCATACATGGTTGATCGCCACGAGATTTTTGATAGTTGTTTAGTATTGGCGACTTACCTATCAGATCTGAAGACCCAATCTCAGAAGAACCTCACCAGGATTAAAGGACACGTGTTTGAGGCAAAGTTTGTGACCCTACCGGAAGAACCTCAATGAAGGAGTTATTCTAGAGAGTATGAGAAGACCGACACCGTCAACCCAAAGGGACGGATTACATGAGTTCAATCAGAAACATAACCGTGCTTTTAAGTGTGGTAGCACACTAGACCATTCCGATCAAAGGAATTGCTAGAAGACCCCAAACCCTAACCTTTTCTTGCTAGCCTCTCCGAATCTCGAGGACGAGATTCATTTTAAGTGTGGTAGGTTTGTAACATCCCAAAATTCTAATTTTTGGAATGTTATATTAAATAAATAATTATGCTTGTTTGTTTGATTGTTGTGTAACTGATTGTGAGAAATTGAGTGAAATTTGAAACTTTTGAAAGTTTCTTGAGAGGAATGAAATGACATTCCCAAACTTTCACCTTGCATTTATGATCTCCATGAATTCAAATTCAATTCAAACACAAAACCCTAGAGAGAAGATGATATGACTTCTTCCATTTAAATAAATGAAAAGGGTTTTGAAAAGATTTGAATTCTGTTTGGAAATATTTCAAATTTTAGAAACTTTATGCAACTCAATGATTTTCATGAGAGAAGATAAAATGACTTCTTCAATTATATGAAATATGAGTTGGAAGTTAAAAGAATCAAATTGAAAGTCATTTGAAAGTATTTTGAAACTCCTTTCAAATTTGGAATTATTTGGATTTTATTCAAATTATTTTTCTGCTAAAAATAAATAAATGGAAATATGGGTAAAATGATTCCTTCAATGGAAAATTAGGAGAAAATAAATTTGAAATCATTTTGGTATTTTAGAAATGATTTTTGTTGGGTTTTAATGCAACAGATATCACTACTTGCTTTATTAGAATTTTTGTATATTTTATTTGCCTCTGAAAATATGTTCACGTTGTAGGATTTATTTTTCTGATTTTATTGATATATATATGTCCTATATAAAATATTATATTTTTTCTCTATGTAATTTTTCTTCTCTCTGTCTATTTTCAAAAAAAAACTCCAGCGCCGCCCAGCCAACTGCCCAGCCAAATGAACGCCATTCACCAGTGGGCAGGCAGCCCACTAACACCGAGCCGGCCCGGCCAAGAAGAGGCCAGCTGCCCCTGGCGCCCACAGCCCTGGCGCCCGGCGAATCCCTCTCCCTCGGTGCCCGATCGCCCCCCTCTCTCTCTCTCTGACCGCCGGCCCCCCTGCCCGATCTCCCTCGCCTGCTTCTTCCTCTCCACGCCAGATCGCCTTGCCCGCCCTTGCAGTATCCGGATATCGGGGATCCTCTCCCGATCCGCCCCCGCCCAAGTCTCTTCCCTATATATACCCTTCCCTCGACCGATTCCGCCCCAAAGCCCCTCGAGAACCCCGCCTCCTTCTCAATTGCTCGCGGAGCTGGCGCCGCGCCGCCGCCATTACCTTGCCCGCTCGTGTCGACCTCCTAGAGCTCTCCTACCACCACCGAACGCCTGTCTACTACTGCCGCATCTCCTGGTGCACTCCCCGGAGCTCTAGAACTACCGGAGCGCCGCCACCGCCGACGCCCGAACGCCAACGCCGCCTCGACCTCGCCGCCGACCTCCTCCGTCCACCTACGCGACCATCTCGACCACCGCTAGACTCGCCGTTAAGCGCCTCGTCCACCGTGCCCTCTTTCGAGCGCGAAGACGTCCGAGCGCCGCCGCCGACGACGTCCGAGCCGCTTCGCCGTCGACCTTCCCATGGTGAGCTCTCCACTCCCCTCCACCGTCGATCTGGTATTGACGCGCTAGATTAGATCTAATGAGCGGTTAGGTTTTTACTGTTTATAGATCGGTTTAGTTCGGTTCGTCACGGTTTTATGCGGTTTAGATCGGTTCAGGTCTAGTCGGTTTAGCCGATTGGTCTTTCCGTTTTAGCCGTCTGACGTTACTGTTATCATACGGCCGAGCGTAGCTTAGTTACAAAACGCACACCCGTGAGGCCCGTAGAGCAGCCCGACGCGTAGTACCTTTTTTTTTTTTTTTTTTTTTCGTTTCTGTTTTAGAAACAGAAATAGTTTCAAATTTAGATTGCTTATATCTTTTAGGTTTCAAGTCCAAATTGAGTGATTCTTTTTGCATTAGATTCAAAATTTCTCGAAGTTTCTGTTAGAACAATTGGATTTCAGATTTGAGTAGTTTAAATTTGAGTTTGATGAAATTTGTTCAAATCACTAATTTGGCCGTATCTTGAGTTTTATAAAATATTTTTGATTGATTCTTTTTGCTACGGTTTTGTTATTGTTTTGTCTATCCAGAGTCATATAGTGATTTATTTTTAGTTTATTTTAAATTAAGTTTTTAGCAAAACAGTACTGTTTTAGTTATAGTTTTGTTTTAGTCTTTTATTTATAGTTTTATTTGTTTTAAAAAATTTCTTTTGTCACTCTTGAAAAATTTAGTTTTGTTTCTGTTAGTCAACAAAAGAAAATTTGTTTTATTTAAAAAATATTTTTCTTAGTTTGTATGAAAACTTGTTTAGGTCATAGTTAGTGTTTCATAAAAGCTTTTATTTGTTTCTTTTTGCAAATAAAATTTTATGGAAGAACATAACTTCTGTTAACTTAGTTGTTTTACTTTGTATTTTCTGTTAATTATTAGTTTAGTATTTTCTTGGTTAAGTTTTACTTAGGACAAAACTATTTTGTGTTATGTGAGTTTTCTGTAGTAGTTTCGTCGTGTAGTTTTCCTTGGTTTTTTTTTTTGGTATCCCTTGTTGATTTGCATTTTATTGATGAGTGTTAGAATTGCTTGCTAGTATGTTTGCTTATATAAATGCTATGTTGGACTATATAGATTTTCAACGGAGTGACGAATAGTTCTACCGAGTTATTTTCGAGAGCGTTGTTATCTTCATCACCTTACCAGGCAAGTTCACTTTGACCATGTTTTTCATACCTATGTGTTTTATTGCATCTAGTGTCATCTTCGCAACAATCCCTCCAGTAGTGATATTGAATCCTTGTAGTTGAGTAGTATGCATGAGGTAGGAACCCATCACCCTGTTACCAAGCCGGGGCGTTATTTATTTTAATGCTATGCTATAGTATCGGGGTTGGTATGAGTGCTCGGGAGTGGTGTGAGAATGGAGGATCTCGTTAATGACGACAACTCCATGATGGAATCTGCAAGGATGCATCTTCAAGGCCTCAAGACTTCAAGACTCGAGACAAGAATTCAATACACACTCTTTGGGTGAAGGATGGTTGTGGGCACCTGGAGAAACCAGTGGATGGCGGGATGCATGGAGAAGCGCCATGACATCTTGCGGTAAGCTTCACCCAGACTCAAAGAGACGGAAGAATACTTCATGCCGGAAGCTTACTGTGCAACCGCAAGTCACTATGGGCTCTGGCTTGGTTGACCTTAGTTGTGACTCTGGCTGGGGCGGTGCTAGCAGATGTAGAACTACGGTAGGATTGGATGAGCACCGGACGGTGGTCGGGGAACTCTTCGAAGACCATGTTTCGTCGTCTTGTTCTCAAACACCACGAAGTGCGAGAGCGTAAAAGAGGATGGAATCTTGCGGGTAAAGTGTACAAACCTCTGCAGAGGGTTAAAACCTAATCGATTAGCCGTGTCCCGATTCACGGACAATTTGAGCATCTGGACTTGGATCTATCTGGAACTCTCAACACCGGATGATAACTTAATTGTGGGCAACTTATGATGATTTGGGCTATGAGACATCGGTTGGCGGAACCATGTCATGATAGAAAACTCCATAGTACAGACTCCAGTTATTCCTTTGATGTAGGGAAATAAAACCAGCTTTTATGCAAAACAAAACTCAGACACAGAGCCACAAAGCCATATTGCATATAGTATAGTTTTATCATCTGTTTTCTCATGTTGTGATCTTGCCGGTACATTCAATGTACTGACCTACACGGCTGCAACGTATCATGTTGCAGATACTTTATTCCGACGAGTAAGAGTACGGTACAGGGTTACGGTCTACACTCAACTTGCCGATGGCGTTGATGGGATTCCACACCCGATTGTTTGTTTCCGCTGAGACTTATGAGGTATATATCAGTTTTACATTATTTATACATGTGATTGCACTTTGATATATACATTGATGTACTGTGTGTGCCAGCATACTAATCCAGGGATGGCACAGACACATAGAGACTTGACCGTCTGAGGTCGGGTCGCTCTGAGATATGGTATCGAGCACATGTTGACTGTAGGACGTGACCCTAGAAACCGGAAAGCCCTAGGACAGGAAATTTCTAAAACTTTATTTTCAAAAAGACTCTTACTTCTCATCTTTTCTGATTTTATCAAATAGACACTCTCACCTCAAATAGTTAGAATATACCCCTTTTCCCTTTTGACCACATGAAGGATCAACTGAAGCCGCTCCAAGAAAGATATCGGACAGCTGATGACCCCTTCAAAGTAACCAGGATTTCACCATGCATTAGAAGAGTTGAAGCTGCAACAATTGAAGACTCTGAAGACTTGAAGAATTTCAAGTTCATGAAGAATTACTTGACCTTCAGAAAATCAAACCCCTGTTATACACTTGCGTTAGATGCGGCGATTTGTGAGCTGTCATTTGTTTGATGTTTTCCGACAGCCACAAAGTAAAACCTGTTTCTTCAAAAACTATTGTTTGTATTGTGTGTATCCCTCCACACCTCTCTCATATCTCATCCCAAAACTTTTGGACCCAGTAGATGATGTATGAAGTTGGACCGGTATTCTCTGAACGTATCATGTTGCAGATACTTTCTTCCGACGAGTAAGAGTACGGTACAGGGTTACGGTCTACACTCAACTTACCGATGGCGTTGATGGGATTCCACACCCGATTGTTTGTTTCCGCTGAGACTTATGAGGTATATATCAGTTTTACATTATTTATACATGTGATTGCACTTTGATATATACATTGATGTACTGTGTGTGCCAGCATACTGATCCAGGGATGGCACAGACACACAGAGACTTGACCGTCTGAGGTCGGGTCGCTACAGTAGTCCTTTCGATAAGTAAGAGTGTCGAACCCAACGAGGAGCAGAAGGAAATGATAGGCGGTTTTCAGCAAGGTATTCTCTGCAAGCACTGAAATTATAGGTAATAGATAGTTTTGTGATAAGATAATTTGTAATGAGCAACAAGTAACAAAAGTAAATAAAGTGCAGCAAGGTGGCCCAATCCTTTTTGTAGCAAAGGACAAGCCTGGACAAACTCTTATATAAAGAAAAGCGCTCCCGAGGACACATGGGAATTATCGTGAAGCTAGTTTTCATCACGTTCATATGATTCGCATTCGGTACTTTGATAATTTTATATGTGGGTGGACCGGTGCTTGGGTGATGTCCTTACTTGGACAAGCATCACACTTATTATTAACTCCTATTGCAAGCATCCGCAACTACAAAAGAAGTATTAACGTAAACGTAACCATAGCATGAAACATATGGATCCAAATCAGCCCCTTACGAAGCAACGCATAAACTAGGGTTTAAGCTTATGTCACTCTAGCAACCCATCATCTACTTATTACTTCCCTATGCCTTCCTCTAGGCCCAAACAATGGTGAATTTGCATGTAGTCGACGTTCACATAACACCACTAGAGGAGAGACTGAAGGAAATATGCCCTAGAGGCAATAATAAAGTTATTATTTATTTCCTTATTTCATGATAAATGTTTATTATTCATGCTAGAATTGTATTAACCGGAAACATAATACATGTATGAATACATAGACAAACAGAGTGTCACTAGTATGCCTCTACTTGATTAGCTCGTTAATCAAATATGGTTATGTTTCCTAACCATGGACAAAGAGTTGTTATTTGATTAACGAGATCACATCATTAGGAGAATGATGTGATTGACTTGACCCATTCCGTTAGCTTAGCACTCGATCGTTTATTATGTTGATATTGCTTTCTTCATGACTTATACATGTTCCTATGACTATGAGATTATGCAACTCCCGTTTACCGGAGGAACACTTTGTGTGCTACCAAAGGACACAACGTAACTAGGTGATTATAAAGGTGCTCTACAGGTGTCTCCGAAGGTACTTGTTGGGTTGGCGTATTTCGAGATTAGGATTTGTCACTCGATTGTCGGAGAGGTATCTCTGGGCCCTCTCGGTAATGCACATCACTTAAGCCTTGCAAGCATTGCAACTAATGAGTTAGTTGCGGGATGATGTATTACGGAAAGAGTAAAGAGACTTGCCGGTAACGATATTGAACTAGGTATTGAGATACCAACGATCGAATCTCGGGCAAGTAACATACCGATGACAAAGGGAACAACGTATGTTGTTATGCGGTCTGGCCGATAAAGATCTTCGTAGAATATGTAGGAGCCAATATGGGCATCCAGGTCCTGCTATTGGTTATTGACAAGAGAGGTGTCTCGATCATGTCTACATAGTTCTCGAACCCGTAGGGTCCGCACGCTTAACGTTCGTTGACGATATAGTACTATGAGTTATGTATGTTGGTGACCGAATGTTGTTCAGAGTTTTAGATGAGATCACGGATATGACTAGGAACTCCGGAATGGTCCGGAAGTAAAGATTGATATGTGGATAGTAGTGTTCGATCTCTGGAAGGGTTCCGGAATTCACCAGAAGGGGTTCCGGATGTTTCCCGAAATGTTTGGGCACAAGAACACTTTATCTGGGCCAAAGGGGAAAGCCCAGGAGGCTTTTGAAAAGTGCAAAAGGAAGTTTTGCGGAGACCAGAGGCTAGACGCCAGGAACCCTGGCGTCTAGCCCTGGAGTCCGAGAAGGACTCTTGCCTTTCGAGCAAAACCGACTTTGAGGAGTTTTTACTCCAAGTTTCGACCCCAGGGCTCAACATATAAAAAGAGGGGCAGGGCTAGCACCAAAGACACATCAAGAAACACCAAGCCGTGTGCCGGCAAACCCGTCTCCTCTAGTTTATCCTCCGTCATAGTTTTCATAGTGCTTAGGCGAAGCCCTGCGAAAATTGTTCTTCACCAACAACGTCACCACGCCGTCGTGCTGCCGGAACTCATCTACTACTTCGCTCCTCTTGATGGATCGAGAAGGCGAGGACGTCACCGAGCCAAACGCATGCAGAACTCGGAGGTGCCGTGCTTTCAGTCCTTGGATCAGTCGGATCGTGAAGACATACGACTACATCAACCGCGTTGTGTCAGTGCATCTAGTGCCCCTTAGTGATTTTGGTGTATTGAAGACTTATAGGTTAAGGGACTAATGTGTTTATGAGTGTACACAGGTCTATAAGTCTATGAGGAGTTTGATATTTACATAGAAAGTCGACCCCTAAAAATGAAGTTCTTCGACTGAAGACTTTGATATTCGAAGACTTTCGAAGACTTTGAAAGTGAAGAAATTGGTGTGACCTTGAAGACTTGGTATTCATTTGAGGAACATGAAGCGTGAAGACTTTTGTTTTCGTAGTTTCGTTTTCTCTTTCTTGAGTCATAGGAAACACCGTCTTTGTTAAAGGGGGTCGAGGAAATACTAAGGAAAAATTTCCATGTGATGCTCAACTCAAAATCCTACACCTACCAATCCCTTGAGTGAAGCCTTTGGAAATATCATACAGTTCAGTCAATTTCTTGATGTGAGACGAAGTTCTTCAGTGTTGAGAAATTCATTCGACCGAGGAGTTAGGAATTCGCCGGTCTGGATTGCCTACGATGAGAACATGATAGCCACGAGGAATTTGAGAGTCAAATTTCCGACCGTTCTTGTGTTGCTTGACTGTCCCAAAATATCTTATCCACCTAACGGTCATATCATTGAAGGGCATTTATGTCTTATCATGTCGGGCTGCTCCTAGGCTATAAATAGCCGCCCCTACAACCACTAGCTGGTTGGCTGCTCGAGAGAACTTAACACTTGTCATTTGAGAGCAACCCATCCTCGAGGACTTTGGCGAAAATCATCTAGTGAGGAAAACCCAAAACCAAACCCTACAAACCCAAAGTGATAGAGCATCACTGAAGATATTGATCATGCGTGGATCCGGCGCTTGTTACCTTTGAAGATTGTGCTTCTTCCAGACGGTTAGGCGTCATGGTCTAGAGCATCCAAGAGGAATTGTGGATCGCCGAGTGACCGAGTGCGTGAAGGTTTGGAAGTCGCTGAAGACTTACCACGAGTGATTGGACGAGGTCATGTGACCTTAGTTCAAGGAGAATACGGTGAGGACTGGGTGTCTGAGCTGCGTGCTCAGCGGCCCGGGTGCCGGGACTGTGTGTCCTCGAGTTTAAATACTTAGCCACTCCAACAGACATTACAACCGAGGGCAGCAGTTGGAACTGGTCTACCAAATCATTGTCTTCAACAACCTAACTGGTTCTATTTCCTCAACTCTTTCATTTCCTCATTCTTGTGTTGAGTGTTCATTCATATCTGTGTTTGAAGACTTTGGTGAAGACTTTCTCAATTTCCTCAGTTCAATTCTTGATCTGTTTGTCTTCATCTTGTGCTATCATGTGTTTACGCTTTACGTACTCTTTGATTGTCTTCATTTCATCATGATGACCATGCCCGCATTCTCTTATGCTAACTTCGAGTACTTATTCGCTGCAAGTAGTTCTTCACTTAGGAATTTCCTCACGGCAAATTCCTCATTGAAGAATTCATAAAATCGCCTATTCACCCCCCTCTAGTCGATATAACGCACTTTCACGTTGATATAACGCTTCGCTTACGGTCTCGAGATGCGTAGACAACACTCTCCCCACTCGTTGCTATGCATCACCATGATCTTGCGTGTGCGTAGGAAATTTTTGAAATTAGTACGTTCCCCAATAGTGGCATCCGAGCCAGGTTTTATGCGTTGATGTTATATGCACAAGTAGAACACAAGTGAGTTGTGGGTGATACAAGTCATACTGCTTACCAGCATGTCATACTTTGGTTCAGCGGTATTGTTGGATGAAGTGGCCCGGACCGACATTACGCGTGACGCTTATGCGAGACTGGTTCTACCGGCGTGCTTTGCACACGGTGGCTGGCGGTGTCGGTTTCTCAACTTTAGTTGAACCGAGTGTAGCTCGCCCGGTCCTTGCGAATGTTAAAACAGCACCAACTTGACAAACTATCGTTGTGTTATTGATGCGCAGGTAAGAACGGTTCTTGCTCAGCCCGTAGCAGCCACGTAAAACTTGCAACAACAAAGTAGAAGACGTCTAACTTGTGTTTGCAGGGCATGTTGTGATGTGATATGGTCAAGGCATGATGCTATATTTTATTGTATAAGATGATCATGTTTTGTAAGCGAGTTATCGACAATGGCGGGAGCCATATGGTTGTCACTTTATTGTATGCAATGCAATGCATACTGTAATGCTTTACTTTATCACTAAGCGGTGGCGATAGTCGTCGAAGCAATAGTTGGCGAGACAACAACGATGCTCGATGGAGATCAAGGTGTCGCGCCGGTGGCGATGGTGATCATGGCGGTGCTTGGAGATGGAGATCACAAGCACAAGATGATGATGGCCATATCATATCACTTATATTGATTGCATGTGATGTTTATCCTTTATGCATCTTATTTTGCTTTGATTGTGGTAGCATTATAAGATGATCTCTCACTAAATTTAAAGATAAAAGTGTTCTCCTGAGTATGCACCGTTGCCAAAGTTAGTCTGCCCAGACACCACGTGATGATCGGGTGTGATAAGCTCTACATCCATCTACAACGGGTGCAAGCCAGTTTTGCACACGCAGAATACTCGAGTTAAACTTGGCGAGCCTAGCATATGCAGATATGGCCTCGAAGCATTGAGACCGAAAGGTCGGCGTGAATCATATAGTAGATATGATCAACATAGTGATGTTCACCATTGAAAGCTACTCCATTTCACGTGATGATCGGTTATGGTTTAGTTGATTTGGATCACGTGATCACTTAGATGATTAGAGGGATGTCTATCTAAGTGGGAGTTCTTAAGTAATATGATTAATTGAACTTTAATTTATCATGAACTTAGTCCTGGTAGTATTTTGCAGATTATGTTGTAGATCAATAGCTCGCGTTTAGCTCCCCTGTTTTATTTTTGATATGTTCCTAGAGAAAACTAAGTTGAAAGATGTTAGTAGCAATGATGCAGATTGGATCCGTGATCTGAGGATTATCCTCATTGCTGCACAGAAGAATTATGTCCTTGATGCACTGCTAGGTGACAGACCTATTGCAGGAGCAGATGCAGACGTTATGAACGTTTTGACAAAAGCTTGGTATGATGACTACTTGATAGTTTAGTGCACCATGCTTTACAGCTTAGAATTGGGGCTTCAAAGACGTTTTTTGAAACACCACGAAACATATAAGATGTTCCAAGAGTTGAAATTTATATTTCATACTCATGCCCATGTCGAGAGATATGAGACCTCTAACAGTACATTGCCAATAAGATGGAGGAGAATAGCTCAACCAGTGAGCATGTGCTCAGATTGTCTGAGTACTACAATTACTTGAATCAAGTGGGAGTTAATCTTCCAGATAAGATAGTAATTGGCAGAGTTCTCTAGTCACTATCACCAAGTTAGTAGAACTTCGTGATGAACTATAATATGCAAGGGATAACGGAAACGATTCCCAAGCTCTTCGTGATGCTGAAATCGACGAAGGTAGAAATCAAGAAAAACATCAAGTGTTGATGGTTGATAACACCACTAGTTTCAAGAAAAGGGCAAAGGGATAGAAGGGGAACTTCAAGAAGAACGGCAAGCAAGTTGCTGCTCAAGTGAAGAAGCCCAAGTCTGGTCCTAAACCTGAGACTAAGTGCTTCTACTGCAAAGGGACTGGTCACTGGAAGTGTAATTACCCCAAGTATTTGGCGGATAATAAGGATGGCAAAAGTGAACAAAGGTATATTGGATATACATGTTATTGATGTGTACTTTACTAGTGTTTATAGCAACCCCTCGGTATTTGATACTAGTTCAGTTGCTAAGAGTAGTAACTCGTAACAGGAGTTGTAGAATGAACAGAGACTAGTTAAGGGTGAAGTGATGATGTGTGTTGGAAGTGGTTCCAAGATTGGTATGATCATCATCGCACACTACCTATACTTTCGGGATTAGTGTTGAACCTAAATAAGTGTTATTTGGTGTTTGCGTTGAGCATGAATATGATTTGATCATGTTTATTGCAATACGGTTATTCATTTAAGTTAGAGAACAATTGTTGTTACATTTACATGAATAAAACCTTCTATGGTCATACACACCATCGAAAATGGTTTGTTGGATCTCGATTGTAGTGATACAGATATTCATAATATTGAAGCCAAAAGATGCAAAGTTAATATGATAGTGCAACTTGTTTGTGGCACTGCCGTTTAGGTCATATTGGTGTAAAGCACATGAAGAAACTCCATGCTGATGGGATTTTGGAATCACTTGATTATGAATCACTTGATGCTTGTGAACCATGCCTTATGGGCAAGATGACTAAAACTCCGTTCCTCCGGAACAATGGAGCAAGCAACTGTCTTATTGGAAATAATACATACTGATGTATGCGATCCAATGAGTGTTGAGGCTCGCGACAGGTATCGTTATTTTCTGACCTTCACAGATGATTTGAGTAGATATGGGTATATCTATTTGATGAAACATAAGTCTGAAACATTTGAACAAGTTCAAAGAATTTCAGAGTGAAGTGGAAAATCATCGTGACAAGAAAATAAGGTTTCTATGATCTGATCACGGAGACAAATATTTGAGTTACGAGTTTGGTCTTCAGTTAAAACAATGTGGAATAGTTTCACAAATTCGTGCCACCTGGAACACCACAGCATAATGATGTGTCCGAATGTCATAACCGTACTTTATTGGATATAGTGCAATCTATGATGTGCGAGGAGTCTGGATTAGGGGTGTGGGATAGCGAACTATCATCGTTGGCGGACTCTGGACTATGAAGATACAAGATTGACGACTTAGTCCCCGTGTATGCGGATGGGACTTTCCTTGGCGTGGAAGGCAAGCTTGGCGTCTGGATATGTACATCTCCTACCATTGTAACCTACTCGTGTAACCTAACCCTATTCGGTGTCTATATAAACCGAAGGGTTTTAGTCCATAGGACGAACAACAATCATACCATAGGCTAGCTTCTAGGGTTTAGCCTCTACGATCTCGTGGTAGATCTACTCTTGTACTACCCATATCATCAATATTAATCAAGCGAGAGTAGGGTATTACCTCCATCGAGAGGGCGAACCTGGGTAAAAACATCGTGTCCCTTGTATCCTGTTACCATCCGCCTAGGCGCTTGATTCGGGACCCCCTACCGAGATCCGCCGGTTTGACACCGACATTGGTGCTTTCATTGAGAGTTCCTACGTATGCCGTCACCTATAGGCCCGATGGCTCCTTCAATCATCGACAACAGCGTAGTCGGTGAGACTTTTCTCCCGGACAGATCTTAAATATTCGGCGGCTTTGCGCTGCGAGCTAATTCGCTAGGCCATCTGGAGCAGATGAAAGCTCGCCCTGGCCATCAGGTCAGATTTGGAAGCTTGAACTATCGGCCGATGTCGCGGAGATTTGATCTTTGATGGATTGAACCACAGCGGCGCGCGCGCCTTTGTCTCGATGGGTGCGATCTAGCTCGCCACCAAACAGCGCCACGGAGGTCGCACCGATATCGCTCCGACCCTTAATCCGGAGCGGTTTACGCCGATCGAGGGCGGTTGGTTGGACACCGCCTCGGGGCTGAAATCTCCACGGCGATTGAGGCGAACACCATCCCTGTCGCTTTATGGCTCGTGACTCCAGTGCGGACTCCTTTACGGACTCCGAACCTCCGCGCCTCTACCGGTCGAATCCGGTGGGCGCCCGATATGGAGTTCACCGCCACGGACATCTTTCGGCACTTTTCGCCCTTTGGCGATATCCTGAACTCATTAAAGTCTCTCTCTTTGTCGAAGCCTGGCGAACTATGGTCGGGAAGGTGGGATTCGGACGACGAAGAAATTCAACGCCCACCCACCACCCACTTTGTAGCCGCGCCGATGATTTAACCGACATGCTCGACTTCGACTCCAAAGACATCGGCGGTATGGACGGCGGTGCGGAGGCGATCAAAACCCGGCGCCCACGGGCGCTGGAAGGCCACCTCGTCATATGACATATACATGGTGGACATCCCAAAAGATGGGAATGGCGATGGGCGGCGGAGGATGACCCTCAAGAAACAACCCAAGCGCCAACGTCGTGGCGCGCTCTAAATCCACCACGGTAAAAAGCGGCGATTCGGCACGGAGACAATAATACCCCGGACGGTGGCGGCGGCGACCCCTCCGGCAGGACTCGGCGCGGGAGGAGGGAGAAGCAGAATCCGCACAACAGTGCGGCAGAAAGAAGGTAGAGGGCGATAATTATCGCCCCCCTCCGAAGGCGAGGAAAGCCTCGGCGACGACAAATTCGTCGTGCGGAGGACCCGTCGAACAAGGCGTTTAAGCGTGGGCTCATGGCCATGGCAAGCAGCCTCAAGAAAAAGCAGCAACGACTTAGAGCTGACCAAGACCTGCTAGGCAGCGGATGGACTGAAGTCCTTGCAGCCAAAGAGTATGAACTCGAACTCCCTCCAAAAGCTACCCTAAACGCAGGCCGTTGCCTCGATCAGAGGAGGAAGCACCCACATCACCAGCGCACGACATGGTAGACCGGCCACCCGTGGCGCGACGAGAAGACTCTCGGCCCTCACAGTCAAGCCGCATACAGCGCCGCTCAAAAAGTACCAAGGCACGGAAAGCGCGTCGGACTTGCGAGATATATTGGAGGATAAGGCAAAGCATACAAGATCGATCTACAGATCGGCGTGGGCATAGCGACTCGGGATGATTACCGTCACGCCGGATACTGACAAACCGGCGGGCCGAACCACGATGAACAAAGCTCATATGAGCTACGTCGTGATATATTATCTGAGGCGCGCGCACACCCACTATGCTTCACGGATGAAGTAATGGATCATCAAATCCACGAGGGCTTCAAACCCGTAAACATCGAATCATACGATGGTACCACAGATCCTGCGGTGCGGATCAGGACTATCTCCTCCATATCCACATGGCCCGTGGTGATGATCTACATGCCATCAAATACCTCCAACTCAAGCTTAAAGGACCAGCTCGGCATTGGTTCAACAGCTTGCCAGCAGAGTCAATCGGTTGTTGGGAGGACCTGGAAGCCGCATTCCTTGATAACTTCCGGGGCACATATGTGCGACCACCGACGCCGATGACCTTAGCCATATAATTCAGCAGCGGAAGAATCGGCGGACAATTCGGGCGCGTTTCCTAACAAAGAAAAATCAGATCGTCGATTGTCCGGATGCGAGGCGCTAGCAGCCTTCAAACACAACATCATGACGAGTGGCTAGCCCGGCACCTAGGACGGAAAAGCGAAATCCATGGCAACCCTCACCACACTCATGACCCGCTTTTGCGGGAGAGGACAGTAGCTAGCTCGAAGCAACAACTTGGCCAAACACCACGGTAGTTCGGATACCAAGGACAGCAATGGTAGGTCGCGTCGCAACAAGCATAAGCGCCGCGTGCGGTGATAATGATGAAGATCTGACGATAAATGCGGATTGAGGCTCTAAACCGGTCAGCGGAAGAAGCCATTCAAAAGAAATACCGGGGCCGTCCAACTTGGACCGAATACTCAATCGCTTGTGCCAAATACATGGCACCTGAAAAACCAACCACACCAACAGAGGATTGTTGGGTGTTCAAACAAGCGAGCAAGCTAAGCGCGAAAACAACGACAAGGGCTGCATAGAGATGATGAGGAAGAGCCCGGCCGCCGAACAATAGAGACGAAGGGCTTTCCCACACAAGTGCGGACGGTGAACATGATATCGCAACCCACATACCCAAAGGGGGCGAGCGTGCACTAAGGGGCGTATATGCGATGGAGCGATCGCCCGAAGTTCAACCCATGGTCCTCTGCCCGATCACATTTGATCGAAGGACCACCCACTAGCATCCGTCACGGTGGATTCGCGCATTGGTTCTTGACCCAATCATCGACGGATTTCACCTCACTAGAGTCTGATGGGCGGCGGTAGCAACCTGAACCTGCTTTATCGGGATACGGTCGCAAAATGGGCATACACCCTTCAAGTTAAACCCACAAAGGCGACCTTTAAAGGCGTCATACCAGGTGTAGAGGCCAATTATACAGGCTCGATTACACTCGAAGTGGTCTTGGATCCCGGATAACTTCGGCGAAGAGTTAATCTTGACATAGTCCCGTTCATGGCGGCTATCACGCCTTGCTTGGGCGAACCGCATTTGCAAAGTTCAATGCGGTGCCCACTACGCATACCTCAAGCTCAAGATGCCAGGCCCTCGAGGAGTAATCACGGTCAATGGAAACACGAGCGCTCTCTCCGAACGGAGGAGCACACGGCGGCCCTCGCGGCGGAGGTGCAAAGCAGCCTCTCACAGCAATTCCGGGCCCGGCCATTAAACGTCCGGCCACCGTCAAGCGCGCCGGAGTAACCTACAACAAGACCGCTGGCACGATCCGAGCACGCAGCGTAGCAATCCGGCTAACCCCAGCCCTCGCGAAACAGCGAAGAGCGATTACTACGGCGTACATAACTACGCTCTGGAGATACCATGGGCCTAAGGGAGGGGCACGACCACGGCTGCGCCAGAATGCGGCTCAACCGCACGAGGGCTCCCAATTGTGTCATTCTTTTCTTTCTTCTTTTTCTTACTTTCGGGACTCCGTTTTCCGAAATCCAGTCCGGCACTAAATTGCCGAACTCACGATGCAACAGCCAGGAAGCGAAGGATCGTCAGTGTCCGGTGGTCTCTACTACGAGCATTATACCTGTTTTACATACCATCCATAGCTTACCCTGGAGAGGACATGTTAAATAGTCCCATCCCTTGCTTATCGCACTATTTGTATCATTACGCTTCCATTGCAGTACCTTTTGAATAAACAATACATAGCTTTTGCCTATTATTGCACTCCTTTATGTTCATTTCATGACATGTTGCACCCGTACACTTTAGTGCGGCCAATACACCGAGGGCTTAAGTACCCCAAAAGTATGGTGTGATAAGTCCGAACACTTTCACAAGTCGGCACCCGAACTTATAGCATTATATGCATCGGCTCGAATCATGTCTTGGGTCAATAGTTGGGTTTGCCGGCTCCCATGTTTTGGTACCTTACGTTCCATTATATCGGCTAAGGTAAGGCTGGGAGAACCACTGCGATTGTGCCCGGTTGAGCTGGGTTGAGCACCTCGGTGGAAAGCTAAAACTGACCGTCATGATAGAGGCGAGAGCGATCGCTGTTCGAAGGTTTTTGGGTCCCTAAAGACTTATGCGCTTAGGCGAGTCGGCATTGTCCGGCCAAAGGCGTGGATAGCGCCCGAACTCGGTCTTCGAATACTAGGGGCTTCACGAAATTTAAAATTATAGAATTCTATGGCTAAGTGAGAGTGTTCAAGCACTATAAGTCCGGTTGCCTTGTTACGTTGCGTTGGCGCCTCCTCGGCGGACCCAAGAATGGGAACAAGAGCGCTCAAGTTTATCCGAACACCCCACTTTTCGTGGCATGGGGGCTGAAGCCAACGACTTGCCATGTCTCAAATTTGATAAGCGGCCGCCTGCGAAGGTAATATTTTAAATTAACAAGCGTAGATTAGCGTATATGAACAAGTTTTCATCGTGCAGGATAACAAATGTGAGTCTATTCAAAATTACATCTTTGGAGCACTCATCCGCTATCTGGCGGGCACCCTTGAGGCGCCCTCATAGTACATTTCGGGCTTGCGATGCTCCTTGCCTTTGGTGGCCGTCCGTCACAAGCTTCTCGCATCTAGCTTGCCCGGTGCACTTTAGCACGGGCAAGGGCCCGACAGGCACCTTCAATCTGAGCGGGGCGCTTGATGACTTCAATCCATGGACGGCGTCCACCAGCCGCTGCACTAGCCGAAGTAGCTCCGGGCATGGCTTCCAATAGCCACGGCCGAACTATGAGGCCCTTCATGGCCTGTTCGGCGACCTTGTGGAGCTCGACCAGCTGCTTCATTTGGTCGCTCAGGGGCACGGACGTTCAGCCTCGGCATCTTGAGACCGAACACCTTCTCGTCGAGCTCCCCTCCTTGGCGCGGTAGAAACAGCGGCAGCATCGGGCACACACTCTGGGGCAGATCTGCGAATGCTCTGGAGAGCTCGAATCCGGGTAAGTAATAGGTAATTCACTTTCACATGCTTGCTTTGCATAAAGAATGCCTTACCGCCGCTATCTTCTTTAATGATTCAATTTCTTGGAGGGCTTTTGGGCTTGGCCTTAGCGGCTTTGGCACTCTCAAGAGCAGGCGAGCTCGGACTCTCGAGTCTTGAGTCACGCTCCAAACTCTCGTGTTTTTCACGAGGCACGGAGCTCTTGCCGCACCTCCGCCACCCGCTCCTCCTGCTTCTCTCGCTCGGTGCGCTCCTTGGCAGCTTTGCTTTCGGCCGAGGACACGCTTCCTTGAGGTCGCCACCTCATACAATACCCACTTTATTCCTGTCATTTTTTGCAACCGAATCCTTTCTATAAGATATTTCTTTAATAAGGTATTGCTTACCTTCCTGTCCTCGAGCTGCTTCTTGGCAAGGCCGAGCTCGTTCTCGGACCGCTCGAGGCTCTTCTTCAATGCATTGACCTCCATGATCGGTCTGGCGGAGGTCGGCAGCGCAGCTTTGCATTCGCATATTGACATACTTATGTTAGACTCCAGCGTATATCTTTTTAGATCCTTAGTCCGGCTTTTCTTTCCGAACACGAACTAAGCATCGAGAACTCTGTCTATCACGGTAATAGTTTTACATATTCTAAACTTACCTCAAAGCTGTTAGAAGGCTGATGCGAGGCTTCAGTCAGCCCGCTCTTGGCGGACTGAACTTTCGGATCACCACACTCATAACGGTGCGGTGCTCCTCGTCGATGGAGGCACCGTTAAGCACCTCCAGCAAGTTATCGGTGCCTCCGTATGGGCGGAGGTCACCGGCGTCCTGATCTTGCCCTTCTTATGAAGGAGCAGCTTGTCGGACTTGGAACCTTGAAGGCTCGATGCGAGTCCGGCCTGAGGCGGACTTAGAGCCCTCTGGGGTTTCGCCCCTTTGCGCCCGAGTCCGGGAGGTCGCCTTCTTGGCGCCTCGGGACCACCTCCTCCTGGTTGGGCCCTTTGGGACTCCACCGCGGTGTCGTCGGCGACACGAGGAGAGGAGGCGGTCGGAAGTGAAGTGCTATTCATCCAGCGAACCAGGAGCCACTCGACGAAGCGGCGAGCTCGTCCTCGGGCGGGCTGCATGGTCATATTCGGCGTTAGAAGACACTATCGACAAATAAAAGTCATGAACTATTAGGAGTCCGGACACTTACGATCTCGCCGAGGCTTGGCCCTTGTTGGCCCTCCTCCTCGTCGTTAGCCGGTGTTGGTGGAGAAATGCGGAGGAAGGGTCCTCCCTTTCTTGGACCCTCGGGCCTCCCCAGTTGGGGCGGCCTTCCTTCTCTTCTCTCCCCCCGCTGGGGGAGAAGCTTCTTTTTCATCCTCCACTTCCTCAGAGGAGGATTCCGCCTCAGAGTCGTCGGACGATGAGTCCGACAACACCTGGCGTCGGGCACTCCTTCGAGTCCCCGTGGCCTCCTTCTTGGCCTTCTTCTCCGGCACCACGTGAGGTGCCGAAGCCAGCAGCTCCCGTCAAGCGGGCTTCCGCTGGGTTTTACGGCAATGGGGCGGACGGTTAATCTGTCGGACGTCTTCAACCGATCTGTTAAAGGTTAGGGAGTTTTAGATCCGCATAGAGTCAAACTATGAAAAAAGAGTCCCATAAAGGGTAAAATAACACCTCGCTAGCTTGGCGTTGCGAGCTGAATCGCGATCTTGATTGGCGGATGTAGAACCTCGGCGCCCTTGAACAGCACCTTCGAGGCATCTTCGTACATAGTGTCGAAGAGCCTTTTCAGATTTTGGTGTTGTGTCGGATCGAACTCCACAATTTGAAGGCCCGTTGCTAGCATGGGAGAATCCGGTGATGAGCATCACGGATTACATTGACAAGCTTGAGATTCTTGTCCACGAGGTTCGGGACGCGGGTTTGGAGTCGGACAGCTCTTCGAATCACCCCACGTCGGGCCGTCTCTTTCCATGGCGTGAGCCGTGTGGGTGAGCAGATCGAATTCGGGGCCGCCGCCCATTGAAGTCAGCGGCTCGGTGATGTAGAACCACCCGTTTGCCACCTTTATGGTCTCCACAAAGGAGCCCTCGAGCCATAGGACTTTGGCCATCTTGCCAACCATGGCGCCTCCGCACTCCGCTTGGCGGCCGCCCACTACCTTGACTTGACATTGAAGGTCTCGCCATAAGCGAAGTGGGGCTGGATCTGGAGGAAGGCCTCGCTACTGACGATAAGCGCCGAGATGTTGAGGATGAAGTTGGGGCGGATCGTGGAAATCCAGGCCGTAGTAGAACATGAGCCCCCAGACAAATGGGTGAAGTGGGAAACCTAGTCCGCGGAGGAAGTGGGTGAGGAACACCACCCTCTCATGGGGCACGGGGGTGGGAATGAGCTGCCCCTCGTCGGGTAGCCGGTGCGCGATGTTGCTGGACAAGTATCCGGCCTTCCGCAGCTTTTTGATGTGCCCCTCCGTGACGGAGGAGGCCATCCACCTGCCTCCCGCTCCGGACATAGTTGGAGAAGGTGGAGGTGGGATGTGCAGACTTGGGCGCTGGAGCTCGAGTGCGCGGAAATGGATGAGCAAAGGAGGAAGAAGGCGTAGGTGAAAAGGTGGATCCTTATCCCCTTATATGGACGGACGAAGCTATGCGTCCCCCGCCAGCCTGGTAAAACTCGCTTATCTCCCAAGCGCCATAATCAATGGCGCGGTTGGGTTACCCACGTCCGTATTGATGAGAATCCCGGAATAAGGGGGCACGATCTCCGCTTTGATAAGACGTGCCAAGGAAACCGCCTCGCTAAACGCACTGAGGTGGACAATAAAAACGATTTGTATGAATGCCTGGCCGTGGTGTGATGTCACACCGCGGAATACGTCAGTAGATCTGTGCAAAAGTTATTCTCTCTACGGTGGTATGTGGAACTTGTTTTGCAGAGTCGGACGCTATCCTTGTGTTCAAAATCTTCTATGAAGTATTCAGAAGAGGAACCCGCCTTGCAATGCTGAAGACAATATGCGCGCCGGAATCGTCGTCATTGAAGCCTGGTTCGAGGGGCTCTTGAGGAGTCTGGATTAGGGGTGTCCGGATAGCCGAACTATCATCGTTGGCCGGACTCCTGGACTATGAAGATACAAGATTGAAGACTTAGTCCCGTGTCCGGATGGGACTTTCCTTGGCGTGGAAGGCAAGCTTGGCGATACGGATATGTACATCTCCTACCATTGTAACCGACTCTGTGTAACCCTAACCCTATTCGGTGTCTATATAAACCGAAGGGTTTTAGTCCGTAGGACGAACAACAATCATACCATAGGCTAGCTTCTAGGGTTTAGCCTCTCTGATCTCGTGGTAGATCTACTCTTGTACTACCCATATCATCAATATTAATCAAGCAGGAGTAGGGTATTACCTCCATCGAGAGGGCCCGAACCTGGGTAAAAACATCGTGTCCCTTGTCTCCTGTTACCATCCGCCTAGACGCACAGTTCGGGACCCCCTACCCGAGATCCGCCGGTTTTGACACCGACAATGTCTCTTACCGATTTACCACTATTGTTTTGGGGTTATGCATTAGAGACAGCTGCATTCACGTTAAATAGGGCACCATATAAATCCGTTGAGACGACATCGTATGAACTGTGGTTTAGCAAGAAACCTAAGCTGTCGTTTCTTAAAGTTTGGGGTTGCGATGCTTATGTGAAAAAGTTTTCATCCTGATAAGCTCAAACCCAAATCGGAGAATTGTGCCTTCATTGGATACCCAAAGAAGACAGTTGGGTACACCTTCTATCACAGATCCGAAGGCAAATTTGTTGCTGAGAATAGATCCTTTCTAGAGAAGGAGTTTCTCTCGAAAGAAGTGAGTGGGAGGAAAGTAGAACTTGATGAGGTAACTGTACTTGCTCCCTTATTGGAAAGTAGTTCATCACAGAAATTTGTTCCTGTGACTCCTACACCAATTAGTGAGGAAGCTAATGATGATGATCATGTAACTTCAGATCAAGTTACTACCGAACCTCATAAGTAAACCAGAGTGAGATCCGCACAAGATTGGTACGGTAATCCTATACTAGAAGTCATGTTACTAGACCATGATAAACCTACGAACTATGAGGAAGCGATGATAAGCCCAGATTCCGCGAAATGGCTAGAGGCCATGAAATCCGAGATATGATCCATGTATGAGAACAAAGTATGGACCTTGATTGACTTGCCCGATGATTGGTGAGCCATTGAGATTAAATGGATCTTCAAGAGGAAGGAAGGACGACTGATAGTAGTGTTACTATCTACAGCTAGAATTATGCATAAAGGTTTTCGACAAGTTCAAGGTGTTGACTATGATGAGAGTTTCTCACTCGTATCTATGCTTAAGTCTGTCCGAATCATGTTAGCAATTGCCGCATTTTATGAAATCTGGCAAATGGATAAACAAAACTGCATTCCTTAATGGAGTTACTAAAGAAGAGTTGTATATGATGCAACCAGAAGGTTTTGTCAAATCTAAAGGTGCTAACAAAATATGCAAGCTCCAGCGATCCATCTATGGACTGGTGCAAGCATCTCGGAGTTGGAATACACGCTTTGGTAAGTTGATCAAAGCATATAGTTTTATACAGACTTGCGATGAAGCATGTATTTACAAGAAAGTGAGTGGGAGCACTACAAAATTTCTGATAAGTATATGTGAATGACATATTGTTGATCGGAAATAATGTAGAATTATACTGCAAAGCATAAAGGAGTGTTTGAAAGGAGTTTTTCAAAGGAAGGCCTCGGTGAAGCTATTTACATATTGAGCATCAAGATCTATATAGATAGATCAAGACACTTGATAAGTTTTTTCAATGAGTACATACCTTGACAAGATTTTGAAGTAGTTCAAAATGGAACAGTCAAGGAAAGAGTTCTTGCCTGTGTTACAAGGTGTGAAATTGAGTAAGACTCAAAACCCGACCACGGCAGAAGATAGAGAGAGAATGAAAGTCATTCCCCATGCCTTAGCCATAGGTTCTATAAAGTATGCCATGCTGTGTACCAGACCTATTGTATACCCTACACTGATTTTGGCAAGGGAGTACAATAGTGATCTAGGAGTAGATCACTGGACAGCGGTCAAAATTTTCCTTGGTGGAATAAGGATATGTTTCTCGATTATGGAGGTGACAAAAAGGTCCGTCGTAAAGGGTTACGTCGATGCAAATTTTGGCACTGATCCAGATGACTCTAAGTCTCAATCTGGATACATATTGAAAGTGGGAGCAATTAGCTAGATTAGCTCCGTGCAGAGCATTGTTGACATAGAGATTTGCAAAATACATATGGATGTGAATGTGTCAGACCCGTTGACTAAACTTCTCTCACAAGCAAAACATGATCACACCTTAGTACTCTTTGGGTGTTAATCACATAGTGATGTGAACTAGATTATTGACTCTAGTAAACCCTTTGGGTGTTGATCACATGACGATGTGAACAATGGGTGTTAATCACATGGTGATGTGAACTATTGATGTTAAATCACATGGCGATGTGATCTAGATTATTGACTCTAGTGCAAGTGGGAGACTGAAGGAAATATGCCCTAGAGGCAATAATAAAGTTATTATTTATTTCCTTATTTCATGATAAATGTTTATTATTCATGCTAGAATTGTATTAACAGGAAACATAATACATGTGTGAATACATAGACAAGCAGTGTCACTAGTATGCCTCTACTTGACTAGCCGTTAATCAAAGATGGTTATGTTTCCTAACCATGGACAAAGAGTTGTTATTTGATTAACGAGATCACATCATTAGGAGAATGATGTGATTGACTTGACCCATTCCGTTAGCTAAGCACTCGATCGTTCAGTATGTTGCTATTGCTTTCTTCAAGACTTATACATGTTCCTATGACTATGAGATTATGCAACTCCCGTTTACCGGAGGAACACTTTGTGTGCTACCAAACGTCACAACATAACTGGGTGATTATAAAGGTGCTCTACAGGTATCTCCGAATGTACTTGTTGGGTTGGCGTATTTCGAGATTAGGATTTGTCACTTCGACTGTCGGAGAGGTATCTCTGGGCCCTCTCGGTAATGTACATCACTTAAGCCTTGCAAGCATTGCAACTAATGAGTTAGTTGCGGGATGGTGTATTACGGAACGAGTAAAGAGACTTGCCAGTCACGATATTGAACTAGGTATTGAGATACCAACGATCGAATCTCGGGCAAGTAACATACCGATGACAAAGGGAACAACGTATGTTGTTATGCGGTCCGACCGATAAAGATCTTCGTAGAATATGTAGGAGCCAATAAGGGTATCCTGGTCCCACTATTGGTTATTGACAAGAGAGGTGTCTCGGTCATGTCTACATAGTTCTCGAACCCGTAGGGTCCGCACGCTTAACGTTCGATGAGGATATAGTACTATGAGTTATGTATGTTGGTGACCGAATGTTGTTCGGAGTTTTAGATGAGATCACGGATATGACGAGGAACTCCGGAATGGTCTAGATGTAAAGATTGATATGTGGATAGTAGTGTTTGATCTCGGAAGGGTTCGAATTCACGGAAGGGTTCGGATGTTTCCAAGTGTTTGGGCACGAGAACACTTTATCTGGGCCAAAGGGAAAGCCCACGAGGCTTTTGGAAAGTGCAAAGGAAGTTTTGCGGAGACCCGAGCTAGGCCGGGAACCTGGCGTCGGGGTAGACGCAGGGAACCTGGCGTCTAGCCTGAGTCGAAGGACTCTTGCCTTGAGCAAAACCGACTTTGAGGAGGCTTTTACTCAAAGTTTGACCCAGGGCTCAACATATAAATAGAGGGGCAGGGCTAGCACCAAAGACACATCAAGAAACACCAAGTGGGTGTGCGGCAACCCCATCTCCTCTAGTTTATCCTCCGTCATAGTTTTCGTAGTGCTTAGGCGAAGCCTGCGAAGGTGTTCTTCACCAACACCATCACCTGCGCCGTCGTCTTTGTCGGAACTCATCTACTACTTTGCCCTCTTCTTTGGATCGAGAAGGCGAGGACGTCACCGAGCCGAACGTGTGCAGAACTCAGAGGTACCGTGCTTTCGGTGCTTGGATCAGTCGGATCGTGAAGACATACGACTACATCAACCGCGTTGATATAACGCTTCCGCTTATAGTCTATGAGGGTACGTAGACAACACTCTCCCCTCTCGTTGCTATGCATCACCATGATCTTGCGTGTGCGTAGGAATTTTTTGAAATTACTACGTTCCCCAACAGAGACAACATACATCTCATCAAAATATCGAACGAATACCAAATTCACATGACTACTAATAGCAAGACTTCTCCCATGTCCTCAGGAACAAACGTAACTACTCACAAAGCATATTCATGTTCATAATCAGAGGAGTATTAATATGCATATAGGATCTGAACATATGATCTTCCACCAAATAAACCGACTAGCATCAACTACAAGGAGTAATCAACACTACTAGCAACCTACAAGTACCAATCCCAGACTTAGAGACAAGAATTGGATACAAGAGATGAACTAGGGTTTGAGAGGAGATGGTGCTGGTGAAGATGTTGATGGAGATTAGCCCCCTCCCGATGAGAGGAGCGTTGGTGATGACGATGGCGATGATTTCCCCCTCCCGGAGGGAAGTGTCCTTGGTAGAGAAGCTCCGCCGGAGCCCTAGATTGGTTTCGCCAAGGTTTCGCCTCGTGGCGGCGGAGTCTCGTCCCAAAAGCTTGCTTATGATTTTTCTTCGGACGAAAGACTTCATATAGCAGAAGATGGGCACCGGAGGGCCAGCAGGGGGCCACGAGGAGGGCGTGATCGGGGGTGGCGCGCCCCCTCTGGTATTTCTTTCGCTCAGTATTTTTTATTATTTCCAAAAACAACTTCTGTGGAGTTTAAGGACTTTTGGAGTTGTGCAGAATAGGTCTCTAATATTTGCTCCTTTTCCATCCGAGAATTCCAGCTGCCGGCATTCTCCCTCCTTATGTAAACCTTGTAAAATAAGAGAGAATAGACATAAGTATTGTGACATAATGTGTAATAACAGCCCATAATGCAATAAATATCGATATAAAAGCATGATGCAAAATGGACGTATCAGCATGGTTCACAAGCATCAAATGACTCATAATCAAGTGATTCCAAAAGTCCATCAGCATGGAGTTTCTTCATGCGCTTTTACACCAATATGACCTAAACGGCAGTGCCACAAATAAGTTGCACTATCATTATTAACTTTGCATCTTTTGGCTTCCATATTATGAATATGTGTATCACTACGACCGAGATTCAATAAACCATTTATATTCAGTGACCGTAGAAGGTTTTATTCATGTAAACAGAACAACAATTATTCTTTCACTTAAATGAATAACCGTTTTGCAATAAACATGATCCAATCATATTCATGCTCAACGCAAACACCAAATAACATTTATTTTAGGTTCAACACTAATCCCAAAGGTAAAGGGAGTGTGCGATGGTGATCTTATCAACCTTGGAATCACTTCCAACACACATCATCACCTCGCCCTTAACTAGTCTCTGTTTATTTTGCAACTCCCGTTTCGAGTTACTACTCTTAGCAACTGAACCAGTATCAAATACTGAGGGGTTGCTATAAACACTAGTAAATTACACATCAATAACATATATATCAAATATACCTTTGTTCACTTTGTCATCCTTCTTATACGCCAAGTATCTACGGCAGTTCCACTTCTAGTGACCATTTCGTTTGCAGTAGAAGCACTCAGTTTCAGGCTTGAGTTGAAGGAAATATGCCCTAGAGGCAATAATAAAGTTGTTATTTACATTTCCTTATATCATGATAAATGTTTATTATTCATGCTAGAATTGTATTAACCGGAAACTTACTACATGTGTGAATATATAGACAAACAGAGTGTCACTAGTATGCCTCTACTTGACCAGCTTGTTAATCAAAGATGGTTAAGTTTCCTAGCCATAGACATGAGTTTTCATTTGATGAACGGGATCACATCATTAGAGAATGATGTGATTGACAAGACCCATCCATTACCTTAGCACGATAATCGTTTAGTTTGTTGCTATTGCTTTCTACATGACTTATACATGTTCCTATGACTATGAGATTATGCAACTCCGAATACGGAGGAACACTTAGTGTGCTATCAAAGGTCTAGCGTAACTTGGTGATTATAAAGATGCTCTCAGGTGTCTCGATGGTGTTTGTTGAGTTGGCATAGATCGAGATTAGGATTTGTCACTTTCATTGTCGGAGAGGTATCTGGGCCCTCTCGGTAATGCGTCACTATAAGCCTTGCAAGCAATGTGACTAATGAGTTAGTTGCGGGATGATGCATTCTGAAGCGAGTAAAGAGACTTGCGGTGGCGAGATTGAACTAGGTATTGAGATCTGACTATCGAATCTCGGGCAAGTAACATCACGATGACAAAGGGAGCGGCGTATGTTGTTATGCGGTTTGACCGATAAAGATCTTCGCGAGAATATGTAGGAACCAATATGAGCATCCAGGTTACGCTATTGCTTATTATTTGGAGATGAGTCTCGGTCATGTCTACATAGTTCTCGAACCCGTAGGGTCCCTTGCGCAACGTTCGATGGCGATCGGTATTATGAGTTTATGTGTTTTGATGTACGAAGGTTGTTGAGTCCGGATATGATCACAGACATGGCGAGGAGTCTCGAAATGGTTGAGACAAAAGATTGATATATTGGACCATGTTATTGGACACGGAAGTGTTCCGGTGGTTTGAGTAAAGCAGGGAGTGTCGGAGGGTTCCGGAACCCCCCGGGGGAATTAATGGGCCACCATGGGCCTTAGTGGAGAGAGAGGAGGGCAGCCAGGGCAGGCCGCCCCCCCCCCTTGGAGTCTGAATATGACAAGGGAAGAGGGGCGACGCCCCCCTTTCCTTCTCCCTCTCTCCCTCTCCTTCCTTCCCCCTCTCTTCCCTTGTTGGAAACCTACTAGTAATAGGATTCCTAGTAGGAATCCTACTTGGGGTGCGCGCCCCATGAGGGCCGACCGGCCTCCCCCTTGCTCCTTTATATACGGGGACAGGGGCACCCTAGAACACACAAGTTGATAGTTGTCTTAGTCGTGTGCGGTGCCCCCCTCCACAGATTTCCACCTTGGTCATATCGTTGTAGTGCTTAGGCGAAGCCCTGCATCGGTAACTTCATCAACACCCTCACCACGCCGTCGTGCTGACGAAACTCTCCCTCGGCCTCAGCTGGATCAAGAGTTCGAGGGACGTCACCGAGCTGAACATGTGTAGATCAAGGTGTCGTGTGTTTGGTACTTGATCGTTTGGATCACGAAGACGTTCGACTACATCAACCGCATTACTTAACGCTTCCGCTTTCGGTCTACAAGGGTACGTGGACACACTCTCCCGCTCATTGCTATGCATCACATAGATAGATCTTGCGTGATCGTAGGTAAAAATTTTGAAATACTGCGTTCCCCAACATGAGTCTAGCTTTGGGTTTCTTCACGGGAGTGACAACTTGCTTGTCATTCTTCTTGAAGTTCCCTTTCTATCCCTTTGTCCTTTACTTGAAACTAGTAGTCTTGTTAACCATCAACACTTGATGCTATTTCTTGATTTCTACCTTCGCCGATTTCAGCATCGCGAAGAGCTTGGGAATCATTTCCGTTATCCCTTGCATATTATAGATCATCACGGAGTTCTAGTAACTTTGGTGATAGTGACTAGAGAACTCTGTCAGTCACTATCTTATCTGGAAGATTAACACCCACTTGATTCAAGCATTTGTAGTACTCAGACTTTCTAAGCACATGCTCACTAGTTGAGCTATTCTCCTCCATCTTGTAGGCTAAGTACTTTGTCAGAAGTCTCATACCTCTCGACTCGGGCATGAGTCTGAAATACCAATTCCAGCTCTTGGAACATCTCATATGCTCCATGGTTTTCAAAACATTTTTGAAATCCCGGTTCTAAGCCATAAAGCATGGTGCACTAAACTATCAAGTAGTCATCATACCGAGCTTTGTCAAACGTTCATAACGTGCATATACGCTCCTGCAATAGGTACATCACCTAGCGATTGCATCAAGGACATAATTATTCGTGCAGCAATGAGGATAATCCTCTGATAACGGACCAAGTCCGCATCATTGCTACTATCATCTTTCAACTTATTTTTCTCTAGGAACATATCAAAAATAAATGGGGAGCTACATCACGAGCTATTGATCTACAACATAGTTATGCAAATACTATCAGGACTAAGTTCATGATAAATTAAAGTTCAAATTAATCATATTACTTAAGAACTCCCACTTAGATAGACATCGCTCTAGTCATCTAAATGATCACATGATCCATATCAACTAAACCATATCCGATCATCACGTGAGATGGAGTAGTTTTCAATGGTGAACATCACTATGTTGCTCATATCTACTATATGATTCACGCTCGACCTTTCAGTCTGAGTGTTCCAAGGCCGTATCTGCATATGCTAGGCTCATCAAGATTAACCCGAGTATTCTGTGTGTGCAAAACTGGCTTGCACCCGTTGTATGTGAGCGTAGAGCTTATCACACCCGATCATCACGTGGTGTCTCAAAGACGAAGAAGCTGCCGTCATAGCGGTGCATACTCCGGGAGAACACTTGTACCTTGACATTTTAGTGGGAGATCATCTTATAATGCTACCGCCGTACTAAGCAAAATAAGATGCATAAAAGATAAACATCACATGCAATCAAAATAAGTGATATGATATGGCCATCATCATCTTGTGCCTTTGATCTCCATCTCCAAAGCACCGTCATGATCACCATCGTCACCGGCTTGACACCTTGTCTCCATCGAAGCATCATTGTCGTCTCGCCAACTATTGCTTCTACGACTATCGCTACAGATTTGTGATAAAGTAAAGCAATTACATGGCGATTGCATTTCATACAATAAAGCGACAACCATAAGTCTCCTGCCAGTTGTCGATAACTTCTACAAAACATGATCATCTCATACAACAATTTATATATCATCACGTCTTGACCATATAACATCACAGCAAGCCCTGCAAAAACAAGTTAGACATCCTCTACTTTGTTGTTGCAAGTTTTACGTGGCTGCTACGGGCTTCTAGCAAGAACCGTTCTTACCTACGCATCTAAACCACAAGTGTTGTTTTAATCTTCAACAAGGACCGAGCGTAGTCACACTCAATTCAATTAAAGTTGGAGAAACAGACACCCACTAGCCACCTGTGTGCGAAGCACGGCGGTAGAACCAGTCTCATGAATGCGGTAATGTAGTGTCGGTCTGGGCCGCTTCATCCAACAATACCGCCGAATCAAAGTATGACATGCTGGTAAGCAGTATGACATGCTGGTAAGCAGTATGACTATTATCGCCCACAACTCTTTGTGTTCTACTCGTGCACATACCATCTACGCATAGACCTGGCTCGGATGCCACTGTTGGGGAACGCAGTATTTCAAAAAAATTACCTACGATTATGAAAGATCTATCTATGTGATGCATAGCAATGAGCGGGAGAGTGTGTCCACGTACCCTCGTAGACCGAAAGCGGAAGTGTTAAGTAACGCGGTTGATGTAGTCAAACGTCTTCGGAATCCAACTGATCAAGTACCGAACGCACGGCACCTCCGTGATCTGCACACATTCAGCTTGGTGACGTCCCTCGAACTCTAGATCCAGCTGAGGCCGAGGGAGAGTTCCGTCAGCACGACGGCGTGGTGACGGTGTTGATGAAGTTACCGACGCAGGGCTTCGCCTAAGCACTACAACGATATGACCGAGGTGGAAATCTGTGGAGGGGGGCACTACACACGGCTAAGATCAACTTTGATGTGTTCTAGGCTTCCCCCTTCCCCACGTATATAAAGGAGGGAGGGGGAGGCCGGCCGGCCCTCATAGGCGCGCCAAGGGGGGAGGAATCCTCCTCCTAGTAGGAGTAGGACTCCCCCCTTTCCTAGTCCTACTAGGAGAAGAAGGAAGGAGGCGCCCCTCCCCTAGTCAGTCGGACTAGGCCCATGGGGGGCGCGCGGCCAGCCCTTGGCAGCCCCTCTCTCTCTCCCCTAGGCCCAATAAGGCCCATTACTTCTCCGGTGGTTCCGATAACCCTTCCAGCACTCCGATATTTATCCGGTGCCCCCCGGAACTCATCCGGTGTCCGAATAACATCGTCCAATATATCATTCTTTATGTCTCGACCATTTCAAGACTCCCCGTCATGTCCGTGATCACATCCGGGACTCTGGACTACCTTCGGTACATCAAAACACATAAACTCATAATATCGATCGTCATCGAACGTTAAGCGTGCGGACCCTACGGGTTCGAGAACTATGTAGACATGACCGAGACTCATCTCCGGTCAATAACCAATAGCGGAACCTGGATGCTCATTTTGGCTCCCACATATTCTACGAAGATCTTTATTGGTCAAACAGCATAACAACATACGTTGTTCCCTTTGTCATCGGTATGTTATTTGCCCGAGATTCGATCGTCGGTATCTCAATACCTAGTTCAATCTTGTTACCGGCAAGTCTCTTTACTCGTTCCGCAATGCATCATCCCGTAACTAACTCATTAGTCACATTGCTTGCAAGGCTTATAGTGATGTGCGTCACCGAGAGGGCCCAGAGATACCTCTCCGATACACGGAGTGACAAATCCTAATCTCGATCTATGCCAACCCAACAAACACCTTCGGAGACACTTGTAGAGCATCTTTATAATCACATAGTTACGATTTGACATTTGATAGCACACAAGGTGTTCCTCCGGTAGCCGGGAGTTGCATAATCTCATAGTCAGAGGAACATGTATAAGTCATGAAGAAAGCAATAGCAATAATCTAAACGATCATAATGCTAAGCTAACGAATGGGTCTTGTCCATCACATCATTCTCTAATGATGTGATCCCGTTGATCAAATGAAAACACATGTCCATGGCTAGGAAACTTAACCATCTTTGATTAACGAGCTAGTCAAGTAGAGGCATACTAGGGACACTCTGTTTGTCTATGTATTCACACATGTACAAGTTTACGGTTAATATAATTCTAGCATGAACAATAAACATTTATCATGATATAAGGAAATATAAATAACAACTTTACTATTGTCTCTAGGGCATATTTCCTTCAGAGGTACGTCTAGGGTACACGATTGCTTCTTCTTCTTTTATTATTATTAGGGGGATGACCAGTGGTTTTGTTGGGTCGGACCATGGCCCAATGTTTTCTGGGGGTTGGTAAACCAAACCCTTTTTCCTTTCCTTTTTTTGCAAATTACTATAGAACTTTATTTATTCTCCCAGCATTTCCTATTTGGCGCCTGTGGCGCGGAGGAAAAGGTGCGCCTGGCGGTTTAGAACTCGAGACCTCTCGAGTCAGAGCATACCGCCGTAACCACTATGCCATCTCGATAGAATGTGCCAACATAGTTCCTTTTCCACTTTTATTCTCTTTAGTTGGGGAAACTTTTATCATTTTCCTATCTTTCTTCTTTTTCTTAAATGCGCTAATTTTTCAAAATCGATGCATTTCTTCCTTTTCCACTCTTATCCGCTTCTTTTTCCCCATGTGTGTGTGACACAACGTGAAGTTGCTTTGTCTTTTTAGGTAATCGTGAAGCTGCTCAGGGACTCATGCCCCAACCCATGTACCAGACTAAAGCACCTAGCAAAGGAAAAATCCCAGCAAATACGAAGCCCAGCAACAGCGCACGCACATCCCCTTTATTTCATGTTGCTCGATCGACAAGATCTAATCGATGTATCACGTAGATTTCGGTTTCAGTAGAGAGACGCCTTTGGGTTTCCCCTCTCGTTAGGGTTTCTTCTCCTCTCGGCGGTGACACGCTTTGTCCTACCGTAGGGACTGCTCTACCCCGCAATCCTCCTCCAGTCGGCGATCGTGCGGGCCCGTGCCTTATGGGCGGAGGGGTGAGTGGATCAGATGGGGACAACACCGCCCGCGGAATATTTTTTCTTGGGCAAGAGAACCATGGATGAAGGGGCTTCAGGATCCGGCACAGCTGTGTCCGATCTGGAGGCTATGATGGAGGAACTGGGATTGAAGGAGGATGATCTCCAGGACGTGGTGGTGGATGACGAGGAATTGCAGGCAGAGGCGACTAATACGTCTCCAACGTATCTATAATTTTTTATTGCTCCATGCTATATTATTTACTGTTTCGGGCTATATTGGGCTTTATTATCCACTTTTATATTATTTTTGGGACTAACCTATTGTGACGACCGGTTTTTCGGGTAATAAATTCCAGAAAATGGTCGTTGTGCTCACCAGCCCCAGGATTACTGTTAGCTGATGAGGCACCAACTTGATACAAAAATTCCAAGCAAAATACAAAATATGTGGTACAATACCATTCAGTGCGTGAGTACAACAAATGGTTTCTAGTGGTTGATGGCGGAGCGGTTTGTGGATCATCGGCGTCTATGGGACTCCATTTCCCACGAGAACAGTGACCAGGTCAACTCCTATCTTGCGAGGCTGCTATCACTCTTGCTTAGTTTCGGGGCTGTCGTCATAGCGCTCCTCTCCAAGCAGGAAATCTGGCCAAGACAATAGCGAGGACAAGCCGGTGAGTACTTTGAATATACTCGCAAACATTATGAACACAGGTATAATATAACAACCGATAATCATGCTTTGAGAATATTCTATGATCACAACGTCAATCATAAGCTAAAATCCTTGATAAATGCAAGCAGATTATTAATATGTAACAATGAATATGTAATGAGTAGGAATAAAAAATGCACCATTCGGATGTGCGAGCGGCGTCTCGGTGGTGGTAAATAACAAGCATGCCTCGATCGAGGCGTCGGCGACACCACATAAAGGGCTTATAAAGTAAAATAAATGTCAAGCATGCCACAGTCGGGCGTCTCGGCGACACCACATAAAGGGCTTATAAGTAAATTAAATAACAAGCATGCCACAGTCGGGCGTCTCAGCGACACCACATAAAGGGCTTATAAGCAAATTAAATAACAAGCATGCCACAGTCGGGCGTCTCCGCGACACCACATAAAGGGCTTTTAAGTAAATTAAATAACAAGCATGCCACAGTCGGGCATCTCAGCGACACCACATAAAGGGCTTTTAAGTAAATTAAATAACAAGCATGCCACAGTCGGGCGTCTCAGCGACACCACATAAAGGGCTTATAAGTAAATTAAATAACAAGCATGCCACAATCGGGCGTCTCAGCGCCACCACATAAAGGGCGTATAATTAAACATAGTGAATATCCAGGAGGTAGAACCATCCAGGGATACTCTATAAAAAAATATATCGGGTTAGTCCATAACAAAATAATAATCCTGGTCCTCACAAGTCACAAGTCATGAGCCTAGTTCCGGTTTAACAGTTTCTCCTCCGAAGACCGACACTAAGACCAACACTTGACCCATCGGTGTAATCCTTAACTACGGACACGGCTATTGAATAGGTTTAAACTCTGCGGAGGGTGTACTCTTTACCCACGAGTAGCAGTTCCTTTAGTCCATCGGGACTAATTCCGTCTCTGACCTTTTAGTTGAAAACACACCTAACACACACCGACTTAACTTACGGTGTGCGGAATCACCCACGACACTTGTTTAAGCAAAAATCTAAGTGGGGAGCCTACAACCTCGCATAGCATGGGATCAAATTTATATCGCGCGCTCTAAGGGGTGGCCTCCCCTCTCGGTCTCAACCCGAAACAGCCATGCCCCCGGACCAGTTGGCCTGCCTACCAGCTACAACCGGTATCTTCCACCATGGCCTCTACATGCGGTGTGTCTTTGGAAAGGGTTGACGACTTACTAAACCGTACCCTACTTGTTGTAGAGCCAAGTGGTAGTACGAAACAAGTATGGGGGTTACTGGAACAAGACTCGATCTATGGTCGACTCAGGAGGTTTAAGTATTCCCTGCATGATTAGCATAACGAATATATTTCATCCAACAGATAGAATCACCACTCATCATACCCCTCATGCCATGTCGGACACACTCGTCTCGACGAGGAAGTAGGGACGAGCTCGGGTCTACCCAAGACAGAGACTTTCCCGTTTTCCTTCCAGTAGGCACGAAAGGCATACGAGGATGATCATTATCACAAGCATGTCCATTTCCAACAGCAAGGAAATTTCAAATAAGCATTTATGCAAACGATCACATCACCACATAAAATAACGAGTTCCACGTATTGAGGTGGCGCCATAATCGTGTCAAACAATGCATGAAAAATATTATGCCAGGGTTCAGAATGCTTGCCTTCAAGGTGTGGAAAGGCAGGGTGCACTTCAAAACTTTTAAAAGCCTCCTTCTTTCTCTCCCAAAAAATCCTATTGTAAATAAGTTTGAATTAACATACATTTCCAAAACAGCACAAAAAGTTATTTGAAAATTTTTCAAATAAATCTTAAAATAAACTAGAAAATATTTTAGAGAGGTAGGAAAAATAATCAACTCATTTGGAGTTATAATAAAAAAGTTATAGGTAGTCAAAGTTTTGGTCAAAATCTGTTATTTAAAATAAAAGCAAAAAAAAAGCGGTTCGATTATACATTACGTCGTCGAAGGCGTATTCTCGAAAATCGTTTCCACTTAACCAGCGTGGACCGCGTGTGTCACATCCCAGATAGACCATGCATTAGGGTGTGCATCATGTTTAAATTTCATTTGAATTTGAAATGGGGAAGGCAGAAACCCCGAACACCCCCCTTAAATCAACTAGGGTTTACTAAAAATTATTTCAATGAATCCGAAATGCCCTTCAAAATGTTCATCCTCTTTACTTTGGTTCAGAACCCATGTCAAAGGAGGTGGATCATTTTCTAGGTCATCCAAAGTTCCTAGGATTAACCCCCAAGTTTTGAACTTGGGCATTTTAAATTATATAAAATATTTTAAATGTTCAAAAATTGTCAAACTGAAATGTTTCATGTTGGGAATATTCCAACAAGTGACCAGGAGCATTTTGGTGATTTTTAAAATAGATTTGGTATTTTAAATAAACCCCACAAAGTTACAGAAATTAGAAAAAGACTAAAAGAGGAAAAAAAACTTACGGCGCGTGCGTTCGCCCACTGCCTGCCCAGCCCAGCAGCAGCCCATGAGCTGCTTGGCTCTTGACGAGCAACTGGTGCCGCTTGGCGAGCGCAGGCAGCGCCACGCAGCTGGCCGCCGCTTCACCTCCTCGCTCGCCGCGCGCTCGGCGACCTCCACGTCGTCGCCCGACCCCTGGACACGTCACTCTCCCCTGCCTCTCTCTCTCGCTCTCCCTAACTCTGGCGCCGCCGCCATCGCTGACGCGCCACCGCCGGTCGTGCTCCCGCCGTCCATGCTCCTCCCCACCATGTCCAGCAGCTCCGCCGCCTCCACTACCCCTAGCTAGCGAGTCCCGCTTCGCCCTAAGTGCCCAAGCCACTACACCGACCTCGGCCGAGCTCAAGTCGCGGAGATCCCCTTCGCCGTCGCCGTCGCATCAGACCATCCCGACCCGACGAGGCTCTCTCACGGGATCTTTGTGAGCTGGCTACCTCCCCATCCTCTCCATTCTCTTCCTCGTGCACCACAGCGTCCCAACCACGATCGCCCGAGCGCATGCCGCATGGAGCTCGTCGCCGACGAGGCTCCGGCCACCCAACGCCACGCCACCGTGTCGCGTTGGGTCTAACTATGCACTCCACGCGCCTCACCTTGCCCCTAGCAACTAGCCCGACATCACCCGAGCCCGGCCGCCCGCCCGACTCGTCGCGGCGCCAACTCCGACCACCCAGGCCAAGCTAACCCCACCAATAGTCGCGGCTCATCTCCGGCTCACGTAGATGCTCCCGCGCCCCACTTGGTGGCGAAAGTGCAAAAGCACTTTGCTCCGGCCCGCTGGCCTCGCCGTGGCTGAGCCTTGGCGAGTTGACCATGACCCACGATGTGGGCCTGTTGATCGCTTCTGAGTCAATGGCGGTGGACCCCCGGTTAACTAATTAGGATTAGTTCTAATTAAGTTAATTAGTTAAACTAACCACGACATGCGGGTCCCACTGGTCAGTTTGACCTGGATGACCCGTTGACCCTGACGTCACGCTGACCCCATCTCGGCGCATTAATTTAAATTCTGGATTTATTTTGATATAGTAAATTCGAATATAATTCAAATTTCAAATGCTTATAACTTTTATCTATAACTCCAAATGCAAAGATTTATATATGAAAATTATCAGAAAAATACACTCTATCCATTGGTACAGGTTTCATGCATGTTAAAACAAGTTAACTATGCTGAATAACCAGAATAAGAATTGCACCATTAGGACTAACTCAAATGAGCTATCATTTGAATCCTTGATTCAAATGAGTTCATCCTATTCTTTCAACTTGCATTAGGCCAACACACATCCATATTGCCATGTCATAGCATGCATCATATTGTTGCATATTGTCTTGTGTGTTTATTTGGTGTGCTTTCATGATAGGTTACGCCCGAAGATAACCTCGACTATCCATCGAAGGCGTTCTCTACCCAGTTCCATCGGGCAAGCAATTCATTGATCATTCGATACAAACCCATGTTCTACTTACGCTCTCGTTTCTGCATTAAGACAACGCGATTCAACTGTTGTGTGCTGCGGTAGTTGAACCCACTTCCTTTGCATGACTGTCATTGCCACAATAACTAGATGAAACCCACTAGTATGTGTAGGAGTTGATTGAGCCATGTTTGTGATTCCTACCATGCTATGCTTGCTATGCTTAGAGTTGTGTCAGTCGGCTCATCGGGATGATGAACTGGAGTGAAAGGTTGTGTTGATTCGAGATTGAAAGTGTTGAACATGATTTGGTAAAGGTATCGATGAGAGGCCATGTAGGAGTACATGGTGGGTTGTTTCATTGAAGCGAACTTAGGCTGAGATCTGTGTTTGTGATCCATGAACTAGCTACTACCACGCATTGGGCCCGAAACCAATGGACCCTCTCGGCTTCTTAACCACCCCTGTTCATAGTCAGGAGTTGCAAGTAGTTTCGGTGTTTGTAGCTTCTTTGGGGCCACGCAACGCTGACCTTAGGGGTGGGTTGTGTTGCGGTAGGCACCGTGTTGGTGTCCGAAAGTGCCGTTTGGTATCTCGGGAACCCCGCACACATCGTTCGGGCTGTATGGGAAACCTCGGCGGACTCCTGCGGATGGAACCGAATAGGCGATAAACTGGACTAGGGACTTGAGTGTTTGGGTAGGCTGAGGCCGACACCACGTTGGGCTTCCGCTTGAAGGTTGCCGAGTACATGTCGTGTAAACGGCGATAAGTGGTGAGCGTGTGTGAAGAAGTACACCCTGCAGGGTTGAATATGATCTATTGAATAGGCGTGTCCACGGAGAAGGACTTCGGGTTACCTATATCAGTTCATAGACAAGTAAATGGATACTACTAAAAGCCTCAAGATAAGTGTGAGTATCGTGGATGGCCCTCTCGGGGATGACGAGAGAGGATCCACGGTGGAGTATTGTGATGGTGATTAGTGGACTCGTGTGCGACAAAATGCTTTACAAAGTGTGTCACGTGGGATAGCCTAGCCAAGAGTCAAAGCTGGCTTGCTGCAAATAACTCCACTTCCTTCCTTGAGAATGTGCATGTATGATAGGATTACGTGGTAAGACTTCTGAGTACTTTTGTACTCATGTTTGCCTAATCAATATTTTTGAGAGGACTATACTACCCCTCCGACGGATTCTATGTAGATGTTGACTTGACGAGTAAGCTAGCCACCCGGTGGCGATCTAAGACTTGTGAAGGGCCATTGTAGATAGAAAGGCTCCAACAAGCTTTCTTTCTTTCTAGAGTGCGTACTCGAGACTAGTTTGCTTCGCATGTGCTTGTATGATTGTATGACTTGAGTGTTGGGTCATGTGACCCCTACCGTATGACTATGTTATGTATGGCTCCTCGGAGCCTCTTAAATAAAGTACTTGAGTTGTAGAGTTTTGTTGTGATGCCTTGTTGTATTTACTCATATCGGGCATATTGCGTGTATGATTGAAATGCTTGGTATGAGTGGGATCCGACAAACTAGTTGTTTATCCTTGGCAGCCTCTCATATGGGGAAATGTAGTCTCGTGCTTACGGCGATAGTAGTCCGCTACTGCCCGGTTCACGGAGTCCTGCTAGCCCAAAGACTACTGCTTGGACACTTGGTGGCGGCATGTGATTCATTTCGTTCCTATATACATCCCGGGAAATGTCACGCGGTGATACTCGGAGTCTGCCTAGCTGCTACAGCCGGGATACCGGAGTCCTGTTAGCCAGTGCTACAGCCCGAGTTCATCGTTGATGACCGACATGCTCGAAGTGATTCATGTATGCTGTCCCCATAGGTTAGTGCGCTTTGGGTTCACGACTAGCCATGTCGGCCGGGTTCTTTGTCATGTGGATGCTAGCGACACTATCATATCGTGAGCCAAAAGCATAAGCGGTCCCGGGCCATGGTAAGGCGACACCGTGGGAATACCGTGCGTGAGGCCGCAAAGTGATATGAGGTGTTACCAGCTAGGTCGATGTGACTTGGAATCGGGGTCCCGACAGCGTTGGCATCGAGCAGGGCTGCTGAGGTTCGCTAAGCCAAACTGGTGAAGTTGAGTCTAGAAATGCTTTAGTTATATGTAGGGAATTGATTGTGGGAGGAGCGTAAGGCTCTTTTACTTCTTTACCTTATGCCCTCGATCTGAGTCATCCTCTTCTCATTCGGCGTGGGTATAGGACTAGGCTCTCTCCTCTCTATCGAGGTTCACGTGTTACTAATCCGTAGTAACTTATAGGATTGTTGGTTACATCCTCGATTCGGTGCTACTAAATTTTAGTATGCTATCATTTGAACCAGAACCTTGATATGATGTTGTTGAGTGGTTTTGCAATCTGATTTGAAATGTCTCAAATCTGATTTGAGCATTTCTGAGATGTTATGCTGCCCGATTTTCCTAGAAATTCTAATGCCTTTGCATTGTGGCTGTGCTTTCGGATGGCCACCGTTCCCGAACCAAGTGGTTACGCTGACCCGTTGCATTGATGTGTGCGGTCACACGGCAATGCTGGTCCGGTGATGATTGAGTCAGTTATCGATGGTATCCTGAATATACCGTCGAGGAGCAGTTTAGGATTTCAACCAAAGCCAATATCTATGCACGGTTCGGATTTATCCATCCTATCCGAGCTCTTGAGCCACTTCATTGTTCTTATGGGCTCGGAATCACTATTGGAATGTCGTGCAAGATGCAGCCTATTCCATGATGACTATTATTCGAGCGAACTGCTTTGTCGAGCAACACCGATTTCCGCTATATGCGGCATCCCTTCCGGGCGCATGGCTACCTTGAGGTTTGTACAGCGATGCATCCCATGAGGACTCACTCCTTCGTACTACTCTTGAGTTCTTTGGAGGACAAGGACCGTGAGAACCGGGCCTTGCGTATGGAGCTTTTAATGCCCGTTCGACCCTTTGGGCTACTTTGACTAGGTTTGCACTGCCGTGCAAGCGGATATATGGACATGAGAGACTTGTACCCGTGCGGGAGAGTCTGCGGACTTTATGGAGTGGCGTGAGGTTGGAGGCATCACTCCTCCTCGTGGGCCTCGTCGCCACCGTTTGTTGGTCCACGGCCACATCCGAGTCCTTATGGTCCACAGCCCCACAGATTATCATTTCCGGACGATCATGTTCCACTTCCAGGCTTGGGTGGTGACTTCTATGAGGACTACTATGGAGCTGCCTGAGATAGTAGTAGTATTCCTAGTATGGTACTAGTTGTGTTTCCACCATCCTGCGTGACTCGTGGAATACGACTTAGTGTGTATCATCCCGGAAGTGTAGAAAAATAATGTATAGAAGTTGGGATGCTTCCGATGAGATGTAACGCCTTTCCTTATAGTTGTACTCCGTCAGGCTTGTACTAAACTATGAATGGTGTGTATGACCGATGGTATATATATATATGGCAGTTTTATATTACCATGTCATACGGATGAACATCTTTGCATTCCATGCTGTCCATTACCTTCCGCACCTCCTTGTTAAATGCTGCCATCCTGGTTTAAACCTTTGCTTTGTCTCCCAGGATGGTCAACACTCGCAACACTCCTGCTGTTCGAGCAGGGAGAAGCAGTGCAGCGAAATGTGAATCTGCCGCAACCGCCATCTTTGGCCGAGGTGATCTTTGAAGCGAGCATAATAAGCGTGAAACCAACCGCTTATTGGGCGGATTGAACAAAACACAGCACGCCAGCCAAGAAACGATGTGGTATCACTCAAGCGATTTCGTCAAGCTATATCCTCCAAAATTCAAATGTTCCGTCGAGCCTCTCGGCGCAGATGATTGGCTCGCGGCATCCACCACAAGCTGCGTCCGCCAACGTGGTGAGGTGACAAGGTTACCTTTGCCGCCTATCATCCGGAAGGCCCTGCTAGTCTCTGGTGGGAAAATTATGAGGCTATCGTCCGGCTGGACAAGTTACATCTTGGGCTGAATTCAGTGCCGCCTTCCGTGAGCACCATATTCCGAAGGTCTTATGGACCGCAAGCGTGAGGAATTCTGCAGTTTCACCCAAGGTAGGTGACGGTGGATGCCTGACCGTGAATTTGGGAGGCTAGCACGTTATGCTCGAAGAAGTTTCTACCGATGCTAAGAAGCGAGGCAAGGTTCCGCAAGGGACTTAGCCACGAGCTACGCCGAGATCTCCGTCTGCATGAGTGTACCTCTTTCCGAAGCTAGTCAATAAGGCTATCGTCACGCTTGGCTCAGGCGCAGACTGATTTTGAGGCTTCACGCAAGCACATCCGTGATTACGGATCGTCATCCGCTCTGGATCCCGAAGCGCCGGGTTTGGGTTCCAAATCTGCTCTACCACCCAGGTTCACCCCGAGGCCATCCTTGAGGCGCCTCGCCCCAACCAGCCGTTTTTCCACCCAAGACTTATGGAGGTCCAACTGCTAGTGCTGCTCCCGTCCAAATGTGATCACTTGCTTCAAGTGTGGGGAGGCAGGCCACTATATCCGAGAGTGTCCCAGAACAACCCCAATCAAGCTGGAAAGTCTCATTGGCGCGGCAAGCCAGCAGGAAAGGTGCCCTATGCTAAGCCGGTTGCCACCGCTCGTGGCCATGTCAACTATGTCTCTGCTGAAGAAACCTATGAGGATCCCAACGCCGTCCTCGATGCGCTTCTTGTAAATTGCCATCCGCAGCTGTTTTTTGATCTTGGAGCATCTCATTCATTTATTTCGAGAGCTATGCTCGATTGCACAACACCACATTCTGCGACATGCCTACCTCCATGGAAATTCAAACTCCCGGTTCTAGATGGCAAACCTCTAGAATAAGTCATGGGAATGAAATTCTTGTCGACAGATTAGTCTTTCTTGCATCTCTAATAGCTCTCAAGTCCTCGGACATAAACATCATCTTGGGTATGGGTGGATGTCAGCCCATTATGCTAAGATTGATTGCTCTACTAGAACTGTTCAACTTACCCATCCTTGGGCAAGGCGGTGAATGTTTTAACCCGAGTGTCTAAGCGCCGACTTTACTCTTAAATGCCAACCCCTTCCGGACCTCGAAGATATTCCGGTAGTCCGTGATTTCCGGATGTCTTTCGGAGGAACTGCCAGTGTTCCACAGCGGGGATGTCGAGTTCGTGATAGATCTTATTCCGGAACCGTCCCAATCTCTAGAAGACCTTATAAGATGGCACCCTAGAACTAGCTGAACTTAAGAAACAACTCGATGAGTCCTTGCAAAAGGGTTTCATCCGTCCTAGTTCATCTCCATGGGCTTGCCCGTCCTCTTCGTCAAGAAGAAGGATGGTACGGATCGGATGGTTGTAGATTACCGACCGTCAATTTGGTCACTATCAAGAACAAATATCCGCTCCCGGGATCAACGACTGTATGATCAGCTCGCGGATCCTCAATCTTTTCAAGATGGATTTGAGGTTGGGCTACCATCAAATCAAAATCAAGAACGGGACATTCCTAAACGGCCTTTGTCACTCGTTATGGCCAATCTGAGTACACCGTCATGTCCTTCGGATTAACCAATGCTCCAGCCACCTTCTCTCGGTTAATGAACTCGATCTTCATGGAGTATTTGGATAAATTAGTCGTGGTATACCTCGATGATATACTCATCTACTCCAAGAATGAGGAAGAACATGCCGAACACCTAAGGCTAGTATTGATGAAACTTGAGAGCACCGCCTTTATGCCAAATTCTCTAAGTGTGAATTCTGGTTACCGTAAGTGACCTATCTAGGACATGTAATCTCTGGTAAGGGCATTGCTGTCAATCCCGAAGCGAAGTTCAAGCCGTCCTTGATTGGACTCCACCGAATCGGTCAAGCAAGTTCGAGTTTCCTCGGTTTAGCGAGCTATTGCCGCCGCTTCGTCGAGAATTTCTCTAAAGTTGCTAAACCTCTAACCGAACTCCTCAAGAAAGATAAGAAGTTCGAATGGACGCCACAGTGCGAGTTCAGCTTTCAGGAACTGAAAAGACGCCTGACATCTGCTCCCGTGCTTGTTCCACCAGATTTCTCTAAGGACTTTATTATCTATTGCGACGCCTCGCGACAAGGACTAGGTTGCATACTCATGCAAGATCGTCATGTGATTGCTACGCTTCTCGGCGATTCGTCCACATGAGGATAACTATCCCACACGATCTAGAGCTTGCAGCGATGGTTCATGCACTCAAAACCTGGCGACATTACCTTCGGGTAATCGTTGCGAAATCTACACCGATCACCAAAGTCTGAAATACATCTTCACCCAACCGGATTTGAATCTCGGGCAAAGGCGTTGGGTCGAGTTGATTACAGATTTCGACTTAGGAATATCCTACACCCGTGCAAAGCCAATGTCATGGTGGCGCACTAAGTCGCAAATCTTATTGTAACAATCTGATGTTACAACAAAGTCAACCAATTCTCCACGAGGAATTTCGTAAGCTTAATCTTCACATTGTTCCTCGAGGGTTCCTTTCCACCCTGGTGGCGAAACCTACCCTTACGGATCAGATCATCAAAGCACAGAAGGTAGATCTGAGAGTCTCCCGTATCAGGAGAAACATCAAGAAAGGAGTCGCAGATTGTTTCTCCATTGATGAACAAGGTGTCGTGTTCTTTGGAGACCGTCTAGTGGTTCCCAAGGTGCGCAACCTGAGGCGATTGATCCTTAAGGAAGCTCATGACTCTCCTCTCACCATTCACCTGGTAGTACTAAAATGTATCAAGATCTCGCCGAGGTTTTGGTGGACTAGGATGAAGAGAGAAATCGCTCAATACATTGCTAATCTGCGGCGTCGTCGTCGAGTTAAAGCGAGCATCAACGACCTGCTTGGTACCCTTCAACCTTTGGAAATTCCTGAATGGAAATGGGATAAAATCGGTATGGATTTCATCACCGGGTTTCCCAGGACCAAGAGAGGGAATAATGCTATCTTCGTTGTTGTTGATCGTCTTTCCAAAGTAGCCCACTTCCTACCCGTTCGTGAGAGTATAACCGCTAGTCAGCTAGCTGATTTGTACATCTCTCGAATAGTGTCTCTTCATGGTGTTCCATTGGAAATTAACTCAGACCGTGGAAGTCTCTTCACCTCTCGATTTTGGGAAAGTTTCCAAAACGCTATGGGAACTCGTCTCTCCTTTAGCACCGCTTTCCATCCCCAATCAAGTGGTCAAGTAGAACGAGTCAATCAAATCCTAGAGGATATGCTTGAGCTTCGTCATCTCTTCGGCATGAATTGGGAGAAATGCCTTCCATTCGCCGAGTTCGCTTATAACAATAGTTATCAAGCCAGCTTGGGCAAAGCCCTTCGAAGTTCTTTATGGACGGAAATGTCGAACGCCTCTTAGCGGTCGAAACCGGGAGAGACAACTCTTTGGCGGACATGATTCAGAAGCGTAAGAGCAGGTTCGCGTTATTCGTGAGAAATTGAAAACAGCCCAATCTCGTCAAAGAGCCAATATGACCGCAAGCATAAGCCTATGGCTTATGAAATTGGCGAAGGCTTACCTTCGGTTACTCCTCTAAAGGAACCCATCGTTTCGTATCAAAGGCAAGTTGGCTCCTCGTTACATTGGACCCTTTCGCATTCTTGCCAAGCGAGGGAAGTTGCCTACCAATTGGAACTACCTCCGCATCTTTCCGAGTCCATGATGTCTTCCACGTTTCCCAACTCAGCGTTGCTTCTCGGACCCTATCCGTGGAGTGGATCACTAAACGCTTGATCTCCAAGATAACCTCACCTATCGAGAATATCCCGTTCAGTATCCTCGATCAAGCCGAGCGTACCACTCGGCGCCGGAATATCAAGTTTCTAAAGGTTCAATGGTCAAACCATTCCGAGCAAGAAGCAACTTGGGAAAGGGAGGATCGTCTTCGACTTGAGTATCCCACCTTTTCATAGCAGATCCTAAATCTCGGGACGAGATTCTTTTGAGTGGGGTGAGTTGTCACATCCCAAATAGACCATGCATTAGGGTGTGCATCATGTTTAAATTTCATTTGAATTTGAAATGGGGAAGGCAGAAACCCCGAACACCCCCCTTAAATCAACTAGGGTTTACTAAAATTATTTCAATGAATCAAATGCCCTTCAAAATGTTCATCCTCTTTACTTTGGTTCAGAACCCATGTCAAAGGAGGTGGATCATTTTCTAGGTCATCCAAAGTTCCTAGGATTAACCCCCAAGTTTTGAACTTGGGCATTTTAAATTATATAAAATATTTTAAATGTTCAAAAATTGTCAAACTGAAATGTTTCATGTTGGGAATATTCCAACAAGTGACCAGGAGCATTTTGGTGATTTTTAAAATAGATTTGGTATTTTAAATAAACCCCACAAAGTTACAGAAATTAGAAAAAGACTAAAGAGGAAAAAACTTTACGACGCCTGTGTTCGCCACCTGCTGCCCAGCCCAAGCAGCAGGCCAACAGCTGCTTGGCTCGGCCAGCAGCAACGGTGCCCGCCCGGCGAGCGCAGGGCGCGCCACGCAGCTGGCCGCCGCCCTGCTTCACCTCCTCGCCGCTTCGCCGCTCTGGACGACCTCCACGTTGTCGCCCGACCCCCCTGGACACGTCACTCTCCCCCTGCCTCCTCTCTCTCGCTCTCCCCTAACCTGGCCGACGCCATCGCCGACGCGCCACCACCCTGTCGTGCTCCCCGCCGTCCATGCTCCTCCCCACCATGTCCAGCAGCTCCGCCGCACTCCACTACCCCTAGCTAGCCGAGTCCCGCTCGCCCTAAGTGCCCCGAAGCCACTACACCGACCTCGGCCGAGCTCGAAGCCGCCGGAGATCCCCTTCGCCGTCGCCGTCGCATCAGACCGTCCCCGACCCCGACGAGGCTCTCTACGGGATCACTGTGAGCCTGGCTACCTCCCCATCCTCTCCATTCTCTTCCTCGTGCACCACAACGTCCCAACCACGATCGCCCGAATGCACCGCCGCGGAGCTCGTCGCCGACGAGGCTCCGGCCACCCAACGGCCACGCCACCGTGTCCATCGCACTCACCGTGTCGCGTTGGGTCTAACTATGCACTCCACGCGCCTCACCTTGCCCCCTAGCAACTAGCCCGACATCACCCGAGCCCCGGCCGCCGCCCGACTCGTCGCCGGCGCCAACTCCGCCACCCCGACCCAAGCTAACCCCACCAATAGCCGCGGCTCATCTCCAGCTCCACGTAGATGCTCCCGCGCCCATTTGGTGGCTGAAAGTGCAAAAGCACTTTGCTCGCCAGCGCTGGCCTCGCCTCGGCGGCTAGACGCCAGCGAGTTGACCATGACCTCGATGTGGGCCTGTTGATCGCTCTGAGTCAATGACGGTGGACCCCGGTTAACTAATTAGGATTAGTTCTAATTAAGTTAATTAGTTAAACTAACCACGACAGCGGGTCCCACTGGTCAGTTTGACTGGATGACCCGTTGACCCTGACGTCACGCTGACCCCATCTTGGCGCATTAATTTAAATTCTGGATTTATTTTGATATAGTAAATTCCGAATATAATTCAAATTTCAAATGCTTATAACTTTTTATCTATAACTCCAAATGCAAAGATTTATATATGAAAATTATCAGAAAAATACACTCTATCCATTGGTACAGGTTTCATGCATGTTAAAACAAGTTAACTATGCTGAATAACCAGAATAAGAATTGCACCATTAGGACTAACTCAAATGAGCTATCATTTGAATCCTTGATTCAAATGAGTTCATCCCCTGTTCTTTCAACTTGCATTAGGCCAACACACATCCATATTGCCATGTCATAGCATGCATCATATTGTTGCATATTGTCTTGTGTGTTTATTTGGTGTGCTTTCATGATAAGTTACGCTTCGAAGATAACCTCGACTATCCATCGAAGGCGAGTTCTCCCCAGTTCCATCGGGCAAGCAATTCATTGATCATTCGATACAAACCCATGTTCTCGCTTCGCTCTCGTTTCTGCATTAAGACAACGCGATTCAACTGTTGTGTGCTGCGGTAGTTGAACCCACTTCCTTTGCATGACTGTCATTGCCACAATAACTAGATGAAACCCACTAGTATGTGTAGGAGTTGATTGAGCCATGTTTGTGATTCCTACCATGCTATGCTTGCTATGCTTAGAGTTGTGTCAGTGCGGCTCATCGGGATGATGAACTGGAGTGAAAGGTTGTGTTGATTCGAGAGTGAAAGTGTTGAACACGATTTGGTAAAGGTATCGATGAGAGGCCATGTAGGAGTACATGGTGGGTTGTTTCATTGAAGCTGAACTTAAGAACTGAGATCTGTGTTTGTGATCCATGAACTAGCTACTACCACGCATTGGGCCCGAAACCAATGGACCCTCTCGGCTTCTTAACCACCCTGTTCATAGTCCGGGAGTTGCAAGTAGTTTCGGTGTTTGTAGCTTCGGGGGGGCCGCAACGCTGACCTTAGGGGTGGGTTGTGTTGCGGTAGGCACCATGGCCCGTGTACCGAGTGCCCGTTTGGTATCTCGGGAACCCTGCACACATCGTTCGGGCTGTATGGGAAACCTCGGCGGACTCCTGCGGATGGAAACCGAATAGGCGATAAACCTGGACTAGGGACTTGAGTGTTTGGGTAGGTGAGGCCGACACCCACGTTGGGCTTCCGCTTGAAGGTTGCGAGTACATGTCGTGTAAAGCGACGATAAGTGGTGAGCGTGTGTGAAGAAGTACACCCTGCAGGTTGAACATGATCTATTGAATAGGCGTGTCCACGGAGAAGGACTTCGGGTTACCTATATCAGTTCATAGACAAGTAAATGGATACTACTAAAAGCCTCAAGATAAGTGTGAGTATCGTGGATGGCCCTCTCGGGGATGACGAGAGGATCCACGGTGGAGTATTGTGATGGTGATTAGTGGACTGTGTATGCGACAAAATGCTTTACAAGGTGTGTCACGAGGATAGCCTAGCCAAGAGTCAAAGCTGGCTTGCTGCAAATAACTCCACTTCCTTCCTTGAGAATGTGCATGTATGATAGGATTACGTGGTAAGACTTCTGAGTACTTTTGTACTCATGTTTGCCTAATCAATATTTTTCAGAGGACTATACTACCCTCCGACGGATTCTATGTAGATGTTGACTTGACGAGTAAGCTAGCCACCCGGTGGCGATCTAAGACTTGTGAAGGGCCATTGTAGATAGAAAGGCTCCAACAAGCTTTCTTTCTTTCTAGAGTGCGTACTCAGACTAGTTTGCTTCGCATGTGCTTGTATGATTGTATGACTTGAGTGTTGGGTCATGTGACCCCTACCTGTATGACTATGTTATGTATGGCTCCTCGGAGCCTCTTAAATAAAGTACTTGAGTTGTAGAGTTTTGTTGTGATGCCTTGTTGTATTTACTCATATCGGGCATATTGCGTGTATGATTGAAATGCTTGGTATGAGTGGGATCCGACAAACTAGTTGTTTATCCTTGGCAGCCTCTCATATGGGGAAATGTAGTCTCGTGCTTACGGCGATAGTAGTCCGCTACAGCCCGGTTCACGAGTCCTGCTAGCCCAAAGACACTCTGCTTGGACACTTGATGGCGGCATGTGATTCATTTCGTTCCTATGTCCGTCTTCGGGAAATGTCGCGGTGATACTCTGAGTCTGCCTAGCTGCTACAGCCGGGATACCGGAGTCTGTTAGCCCAGTGCTACAGCCCGAGTTCATACGTTGATGACCGACATGCTCAAGTGATTCATGTATGCCTGTCCCCATAGGTTAGTGCCGCTTTGGGTTCACGACTAGCCATGTCGGCCGGGTTCTTTGTCATGTGGATGCTAGCGACACTATCATATACGTGAGCCAAAAGCGCTAAACGGTCCCGGGCCATGGTAAGGCGACACCCGTGGGAATACCGTGCGTGAGGCCGCAAAGTGATATGAGGTGTTACCAGCTAGGTCGATGTGACTTGGAATCGGGGTCCTGACAGCGTGGGGAGTCACTGACAGTGGGCCCGGGGAACCCACTGGTCAGGTTTGACTAGTCTACCTCCCTCCTCTTCCTCAGCCCCGAGCGGAGGCGGGACTCCGGCGATGCTCGCCAGCGAACGGCGGCACAGTTCGGGAAACGGAGGCCATCCGCGGGCTCAGGGGATCGAGACGGTCACTCCGGTGGTCGCTACGGTCTCTGGGGTGGACGGACCTGATGGTGGCGAGCTTCGCAGCGGACGGTGGCCGTCGGGCAAAGTGATTTTTCTCCTGCGGCGAGTCCCGATAAAAATTGAGTAGGCGGATGGATCCACGAGGGGGAGAGGAAGTTCCTGGTGAAGAGAGTGGAGAGGGGGAGGCTCTGGTGGCTCTGGAATGTCCGGGGCAGTGGCGGCGGCTGCAGTTGCCGGAGATGGGGAAGAAGACCTCCCCGGGTCAATTGGCTGCCACGGAAGAACTAGGGGAGCATGCTGAGGCTGCCTAGGGAAGCAAACGTGCTCGGGGGCCTCTTTTTATAGCGCAACGAGGTCGGTTTATGGGGCCGTGGATAAGTTCGCGGCGAACCGCCTCCAGAAGGGTGGCGGGCGTCGTATGACGTGACGAGGGCTAGAGGACAAGCGAGAGGATGAGGCTGAGCTGTTCGAGGCGTGTGGCGAGCAGTGAGGCTTGGGCGGCACCGAATCGGCAGAGATCTTGCAGACGCCGGCATGCCGCCAAGGGGCTCTGTCGGCGGTCTTTTGCAGGCACCAGGCTGCTTGGCGTGATCTTGTGAGAGGGAGTCGTGGGCGGCTCTGCAGTCTTGAGCAAAACTAGGGGCACGACGTGGCGACTTCAGGCGCTGCACGTGCAAAACACGTGCTCTCTCGCGCGCAGAAAGCACGCACGGACGTGCTCGACAAAATGCCGAGTCATGCTAGAGGTCTCGGGTGAGGTTGGGGTTTAGGACCTAGGTTAGGAGTAGCTAGAAGTCTATTGGACAAGGTGGTTATGCAAGGAAGCAAGTTCATAGTGCAAACTAAAACTCATGTCAAAACTGGTCATGCCCATAAAGTGTTCGATAGAATGCCACATGCACCTAGGCATTTCTTGGAGTGGTCAAATCTCCCAGGGTGGGGTCTCTTTAGATGAAAGAGAGGGTGGTGAGGTTAGTTTGCCAAAAGGAGAAACTTGCTAGTGCAAGTTTTGCAAAATTTCAGTTCTGGACAGAAAGAACAAGGCATGATTGCATGTACTAGAATTGCTCCAATTGGTCCAAACTCCTGGACTTAAGGTTCTAGCAGGAAGGGCTACAAGTAGGAAAAGGTATCACAGCAAAAGGAGCAAGTTATAATATAGCTGTAGTACAATCCATTAAGTTGGACCAGAATGAAGATGAGGATGATTCACTCAAATTTTTCAACGAACAAGGCTGGGTTTTTGCATAAAGTTGAATATTATGCTCCTACTGACATCCCATAATTTTGGTGGAAGCCTTAAAGAAATATTTAAATAGGCTGTAGTGCAAATCTGCCCACTGGACCAGATTTGAAAAAAATGGTGTAGAGCTCAAAATTACCAAAGGACAGAAGGTATTTTTGCATAAAAGTGGCTTAAAAACATCACATGACATCTCCACATTTTGGTTCGAACATTGAATAAATTTATCAAAGGGTTGTAGTTCAAATGGTATCCTAAAACCATGTGGAACCATTTTTAAAGAAATATAGATCAGGAAAATTATTAATTAATTAATTCCTCTGATGAAAAGAAAATTTTTACTTGAGAGGGCACACAAGTCCAACAAAACATTTGGAAAGTTCTCACTTGGGGTAAAAACTCCATAATAATCCAAGAAAAGAATGGTTCTGAAATCAAGAAAACCAAGAAAAAGAAAAGTTAAATTTCCTGGCAAGATTCTTAATAAATAAAACATGTTTAAATTTTTTTGGGATGTCACAACACTACCCCCCTTAAGAAAAATCTCGTCCTCGAGATTTGCTAAAAGCTGTTTTAATGAAGATATATGCATTAAAACAAATGCGGCTACAGTGAGAGGGCAATGAGTGGTGCAAAAAATACAGTGTGTGACACTGGCGCGGCGTGGAAAAAGAATCTACGGTCAGGGGAAAAAACGAGAGGTTTCTACGCTGGATATAAATTTAGAATAAATTCTAAATTTAAAAATACGCTGGTCGTATCCGAGAGCACAGTGCTCCCTCTGGCTGACAGGTGGACCCAGGGTCCACTGTCAGTCTCTTCTTCCTCTGGCTCTTTCTTCTTCCTCTCTCCCGCGCGCTTTCCCGCGCTTTCTCCACCGGCGACGTCTAGCTCGTAGGGCATCTAGGTCGTACCGCGGTAGTGCGCGGCGTGCTAGCCGCCGGTGCAGCGTGCACTCACTTCGTGGGCCATTGCGCTGTCGGCACTGCTCGTGGATTCGCATCCGAACACCGGCGATCGGGCGACGGGCGGCGCTGGTGGACCTCGCCCACCGTACACCGAGCTCGAGCTATAAAACGGCCGAGGTGTTCTTCTCTTCTTCCTCCCACCTGACCTCGCTTCTCCTCCTCCTCCTTTCTCCTCTGTCTCCGTTTGCCGGAGCTCGAGGCGAGGCTCTAATGGCGGAGGTGGTGCCGGACTAGTACGTGATCCTGTTGTGCGGAGGGCTGGCAGCGGTGTTGTTGCTCTCCGTGCTCCTGTGCGCGATGATCCTCGATGATCGTCGCGATGCTGCTGCTCGGGTGTTGGCTCTCCGCGGTGGCGGTGATCACGAGGAGTAGGTGGGGTGTGTCGGGTGCTAACTGTTGTCGGGAGGTGCTCAGTTAGATGTAACACACTTGCAAGGTTTTGCAAGCAGTGTATGTGTTCGAATGATTTTGGTTGTGAGTCTGCTGTCGTGGTACTGCGTGAAATATAATAATCCACGTCGTGAGAAGGTGTAGATGCAGCAACTCAGGGAAAAGAAATCTCACTCCAGGATTTTTCGCGAGGAAAAATCGGTTAATTAAAAGGGAAAATAAACTATAACAAAAACTACACACATTAGTAGAAGCCAAATAATTGACTCGTCGCACAATTTCAGGGTACCACGCATAAGTTACAACACATAAATAAATGTTACAGCAATAAATACAGCGGCGACGCCTAAAATGGAAATGGTAACGGACGGGTCCCAGAAAACGTCTCTGCTGGGATACACTCCTCTTCTATCGGGAAAGTGGATTGACCAGCCGATGAATGTGTCTCTCTGGTCGGGCCTCGGTGATCGCCGATGGCGATCGAGGATTTAAATCGCGAGGCTCGGAGATAACCCATCACACGTTAGGTTAAACGCTCTTGGCGATGACGTCTCGACAAGGTTGGCGGGACTGGGTCTCTCTCAATTCGTCCACCAGGAAAGATGTTACTCCTCCGGATGCTTCACGGCTCGGAAAGTAATAGTACCCTCGTTATTTGGCATAGGGTACGGCGAATCGAAGGCAGCAAGCGCTTCGTATGCAGCAGCTTCTACGGCCATATGTGGGGTCGGCATAGATTTCCCACGAAGGAGACCTTCGTTGGATCTTGGTTTGGGCTTCTGGGAGGAATGTGCACTGCTGCCCAATATCTCGAGGTGGAAGGGTGATTCTCGATTTGAACAGCTCGTCTTTGGGGTGGCTGGGTAGCGCCCATGGTCTGCAGGTAAAATCCCACAATATCTTGACAAAACTACCCGGGGTTGCATCTGGAGTTCTCAGATAAATACTAGGGCTCGGCATGGCAAGAAATGGTTGTGAGGAGGGTGCACAAGTGAGGGGTGCTTGGCAAGGTCACGCGGTGGCCTTTTTATAGCATTGGAACTGGGTCATTTTACCGTGGTGAAAGGTAATGAATTTGCCAGCCCAGCTCAAGGGTCGGAGTCAAGCCACGATACATATCTCACCAAAGTGACGTATCACTTTGTGGGGTTGTCGGGTGGTTTTTGGTAACTGTGCCTGGGATAGAAATTTATACCGCATGCTGACACCTCCATGCAAGGCTACTATTTAAAACAGAGGCACCACAACGGGCTGCGTTTATTTACATGGTCACGGGATTACAAAGCGAGGATACATTGGGACTTGACGCTACTCGAGTGACTTAGTCTACCTCGTTTACATCCAAGCGGGCGTGCCTTGTGGATGTCGAGGCTTCTCCACGGTTCTCACCGTCGGAATTAGCTGGAGAGGGTTGAGGGGTTGCAGGCTCGGGGTAGCGATGATGACCATCTCGGGGATTGTTGGCCACAACCCCGTTGGAGTGTGCTCCCAAGAGACGACGAAGCACTTCTGGGGTCATCAAAGCGCCTTGGCCGATGGCTGGGGCAGACCTCAGGGACTCGATCGGGTGTCCGAACAGCACGACTGGGTTGTCGGCGCCGGGCTCGTTTTCTTTTCTCGCCGGGGCTCGGCGAACCAGCTCTCCACGAGCTGCGATCAGATCAATGGTGATTTGATCGAACAGTTCCTCTAGTGCACCTACATAGCGCACTAGGTGCAACAACGCAGATCCGTCTCGTGATCTCCGTTGGCAACACTGGGGTGGTCTGCCATACCCTTCTCGTGCAGGGTAGTAGTGGAGCGAGCGACGATTGACTCAGGCGGCGGATGCCGGAGATGAACTATAGCCTCTCGAGCAGCTAGTTGGATGGCTTGTGGCTCGAAGGAAGTTGTCCTTCCGGTGAACACAGCAAGGCGCTGGGCGCTAGACCCCTACCGTAAATGTGTCTGATGGCCCAATTGACGGCTCTCACCGCTCATGGGTCCTTGGTACACAACATATTCTGGGGGCTCTTCTAATGCATAGGCTCGGCGGGTGAGGTTTGCGAGTATGGTCACAAAGCCTCCAAGGTTGTTTGTTGTGGTCTCATTGTGCATGACGGGGCCAGGCATTATGGCTCGGTTTGGGGTAGCGGTTGTGCTGTGTTGGGTTGAGGTGAGCGTGCCCTTTTTATAGAAAAAGGGGACGAAGTCTTCCTTCGTACGCTTGTGAATGAGACATAATAGGCGTCGGTCACTGGCGTGTGATCGACAGTCTAGGTTGATAGGTTGGGCACCAACTGCCAAAAGTGTCGGGGTCACTGTGTGGCTATCTTGCACGAGAAGCTTGGCTGGGTTTAGGTTAAGGTCTGGTGGTTTGGCTTACCTAGGTTTATTGACCCGGCTAAGATAGGATTAGCCATTGGTCAGCCTGGCTCTGATACCAAGTCTGTGACGACTGGTTTTTCGGGTAATAAATTCCAGAAAATGGCTTTTGTGCTCACCAGCCCCAGGATTACTGTTAGCTGATGAGGCACCAACTTGATACAGAAATTCCAAGCAAAATATAAAATATGTGGTACAAGACCATTCTGGTCTGTGAGTACAACAAATGGTTTCTAGTGGTTGATGGCGGAAGCGGTTTGTGGATCATCAGCGTCTATGGGACTCCATTTCCCACAGGAACAGCTGACCAGGTCAACTCCTATCTTCGTGAGGTTGCTATCACTGCTGCTTAGTTTCCGGGGCTGTCATCACAACGCTCCTCTCCAAGCAGGAAATCTGGCCAAGACAATAGCCAGGGACAAGCCAGTGAGTACTTTGAATGTACTCGCAAACATTATGAACACAGGTATAATATAACAACCGATAATCATGCTTTGAAAATATTCTATGATCACAACGTTAGTCATAAGCTAAAATCCTTGATACATGCAAGCAGATTATTAATATGTAACAATGAATATGTAATGACAGAGTAGGAATAAAAAATATGCACCATTCGGATGTCTGAAGCGACGTCTCGAATTGGTGGTAAATAACAAGCATGCCTCAGTCGGGCGTCTGAGCGACACCACATAAAGGGCTTATAAAGTAAAATAAATGTCAAGCATGCCACAATCGGGCGTCTCGGCGACACCACATAAAGGGCCTATAAGTAAATTAAATAACAAGCATGCCACGATCAAGGCGTCTCAATGACACCACATAAAGGGCTTATAAGTAAATTAAATAACAAGCATGCCACGATCAGGCGTCTCGGCGACACCACATAAAGGGCTTTTAAGTAAATTAAATAACAAGCATGCCACAGTCAGGCCTCAAATGACACCACATAAAGGGCTTATAAGTAAATTAAATAACAAGCATGCCACAGTCGGGCGTCTCAGCGACACCACATAAAGGGCGTATAATTAAACATAGTGAATATCCAGGAGGTAGAACCATCCAGGGATACTCGATAAAAAAAAAATATCGGGTTAGTCCATAACAAAATAATAATCCTGGTCCTCACAAGTCAAAAGTCATGAGCCTAGTCCTGGTTTAACAGTTTCTCCTCCGAAGACCGACACTAAGACCAACACTTGACCCATCCCAGACTGTAATCCTTAACTACGGACACGGCTATTCGAATAGGTTTAAACTCTGCAGAGGGTGTACTCTTTACCCACGAGTAACGGATTCCTTTAGTCCATCGGGACTAATTCCGTCTATGGCCTTTTAGTTGAAAACACACCTAACTTGCACACACCAGCTTAACTTACCGGTGTCTGGAATCACCCACGACACTTGTTTAAGCAAAACTCTAAGTGGGGAGCCTACAGCCTCGCATAGCATGGGATCAAATTTATATCGTGCGCTCTAAGGGGTGGCCTCCCCTCTCGGTCTCAACCGAAACACCCATGCCCCGGTCCGGTGTCACGCCTACCAGCTACAACGGTATCTTCCACCATGGCCTCTCATGCGGTGTGTCTTTGGAAAGGGGTTGACGACTTATTGAACTGCACCCTACTTGTTGTAGAGCCAAGTGGTAGTACTGAAACAAGTATGGGGTTATCGAACAAGACTCGATCTATGGTCGACTCAGAGGTTTAAGTATTCCTGCATGATTAGCATAACGAATATATTTCATCCAGCAGATAGAATCACCACTCATCATACCCTCATGCCATGCGGACACACTGCGTCTCGACGAGGAACTAGGGACGAGCTCGGGTCTACCAAGACAGAGACTTTCCGTTTTCCTTCCGTGAGGCAAGAAAGGCATCTGAGGATGATCATTATCACAAGCATGTCCATTTCCAACAGCAAGGAAATTTCAAATAAGCATTTATGCAAACAATCACATCACCACATAAAATAACGAGTTCCACGTATTGAGGTGGCGCCATAATCGTGTCAAACAATGCATGCAAAATATTATGCCAAGGTTCAGAATGCTTGCCTTCAAGGTGTGGAAAGGCAGGGTGCACTTCAAAACTTTTGAAAGCCTCCTTTCTCTCCCAAAAAATCCTATTGTAAATAAGTTTGAATTAACACACATTTCCAAAACAGCACAAAAAGTTGTCTGAAATTTTTTCAAATAAATCTTAAAATAAACTAGACAATATTTGAGAGAGGTAGGAAAAAGAATCAACTCATTTGGAGTTATAATTAAAAATTATAGGTAGTCAAAGTTTTGGTCAAAATTTGTTATTTAAAATAAAACAGAAAAAGAAAACGGTTCGATTATACGTACACGTCGAAGGCGTATTCTGGAAATACTTTTCCACTTAACCAGCGTGGACCACGCGGGGAGTCACTGACAGTGGGCCTGGGGAACCCACTGGTCAGGTTTGACTAGTCGACCTCCCTCCTCTTCCTCTGCCCTGAGCGGAGGCGGGACTCCGGCAATGCTCGCCAGCGAACGGCGGCACCGTTCGGGAAACGGAGGCCATCTGCGGGCTCAGGGGATCGAGACGGTCACTCCGGTGGTCGCTACGGTCTCTGGGGTGGACGGAGCTGACGGCGGCGAGCTTCGCAGCGGACGGTGGCCGTCGGGCAAAGTGATTTTTCTCGTGCGGCGAGTCCCGATAAAAATTGAGTAGGGGGATGGATCCACGAGGGGGAGAGGAAGTTCTGGTGAAGAGAGTGGAGAGGGGAGGCTCTGGTGGCTCCGAATGGCGGGCAAGTGGCGGCGGCTGCGATTGCGGAGATGGGGAAGAAGACCTCCCGGTCGATTGGCTGCCACGGAAGAACTAGGGAGCATCCGAGGCTGCCTAGGAACGAGGCGTGCTCGGGGCCTCTTTTTATAGCGCAACGAGGTCGGTTTGCGGCGGCCGTGGATAAGTTCGCCGGCGAACCGCCTCAGATGTGGCAGGCGTCGTGGCGGCAGCGAGAGCTAGAGGACGCGCGAGAGGATGAGGCTGAGCTGTTCGAGGGCAGGTGGCGAGCAGGTGAGGCTTGGGCGGCACCGACCGGCAGAGATGCGCATGACGCCTGGCGTGCCGCCAAGGGGCTCTGTCGGTGATGCTGCAGGCACCAGGCTGCTTGGCGTGATGCAGATGAGAGGGAGGCGTGGCGGCTCTGCGGTCTTGGGCAAAACCAGGGGCGCGATGTGGCGACTCGGGCGCGGCACGTGCAAAACGCGTGCTCTGCTCGCGCCCAGAGCACGCACGGGACGTGCTCGACAAAATGCCAGGGCGTGCTAGAGGTCTCGGGTGAGGTTGGGGTTTAACAAACCTAGGTTAGGAGTAGCTAGAAGTCTATTGGACAAGGTGGTTATGCAAGGGAAGCAAGTTCATAGTGCAAACTAAAACTCATGTCAAAACTGGTCATGCCCATAAAGTGTTCGATAGAATGCCACATGCACCTAGGCATTTCTTGGAGTGGTCAAATCTCCCAGGGTGGGGTCTCTTTAGATGAAAGCGAGGGTGGTGAGGTTAGTTTGCCAAAAGGAGAAACTTGGTAGTGCAAGTTTTGCAAAACTTCAGTTCTGGACAGAAAGAACAGGGCATGATTGCATGTACTAGAATTGCTCCAATGAGTCCAAACTCCTGGACTTAAGGTTCTAGCAGGAAGGGCTACAAGTACGAAAAGGTATCACAGCAAAAGGAGCAAGTTATAATATAGCTGTAGTACAATCCATTAAGTTGGACCAGAATGAAGATGAGGATGATTCACTCAAATTTTTCAAAGAACAAGGCTGGGTTTTTGCATAAAGTTGAATATTATGCTCCTACTGACATCCCATAATTTTGGTGGAAGCTTTAAAGAAACATTTAAATAGGCTGTAGTGCAAATCTGCCCACTAGACCAGATTTGAAAAAAAAATGGTGTAGAGCTCAAAATTACCAAAGGACAGAAGGTATTTTTGCATAAAAGTGGCTTAAAAACATCACATGACATCTCCAAATTTTGGTTGGAACATTGAATAAATTTATCAAAGGGTTGTAGTTCAAATGGTATCCTAAAACCATGTGGAACCATTTTTAAAGAAATATAGATCAGGAAAATTATTAATTAATTAATTCCTCTGATGAAAAGAAAAGTTTTACTTGAGAGGGCACACAAGTCCAACAAAACATTTGGAAAGTTCTCACTTGGGGTAAAAACTCCATAATGATCCAAGAAAAGAATGGTTCTGAAATCAAGAGAACCTAGAAAAAGAAAAGTTAAATTTCCTGGCAAGATTCTTAATAAATAAAACATGTTTAATTTTTTTTGGGATGTCACACCTATTAACTGGAGGCCCAGCCCAGAATTATTGTTTTTTGCCTATTTCAAAGTTTCGGAGAAAAGGAATATCAAACGGAGTCGAAATCGAACGAAATCAACTGGAGAAGTTATTTTGGAAGGAAAGCTACCAGATGGACTTGGACCCCATGTCAGGAGAGAAGGGAGGTGCTCACGAGGGTGGGGGGCGCGCCCCCCTGCCTCGTGGGGCCCCCGAAGCTCCACTGACGTACTTCCTGCACCCATATATACCCACGTACGCTAAAAACTTCGGAAGGGAGATTAGATCGGAAGTTCCGCCGCCGCAAGCCTCTGTAGCCACGAGAAGTCAATCTAGGCCCTCTCCGGCACCCTGTCGGTGGGGGCCAACATCACCGGTGGCCATGGAAGAGTATCCCGGAGGGGCCATCATCACCATGAAGGCCAAGGACCAGAGGGTGGAGGCCATGGAGGAGGAAGCACAAGGGGAGAACCTCTCCTCCTCTCTTGGTGGCCGGAGTGCCATCGGGAGGGGAATCATCGCCACGGTGATCGTCTTCATCAACATCACCATCATCATCACCATCCTCATCTCTTTTACGCGGTCCACTCTCCCTCATCCTGCTATAATCCCTACTTGAACATGGTGCTTTATGCCACATATTATGATCCAATGATGTGTTGCCATCCTATGATGTTTTGAGTATATATCTTTTGTCTTTGGGTTGATTGATGATCTAGATTGGTATGACTTGTATGTTTTACTTTGATGTTGTCCTATGGTGCCCTCCGTGTCGCGCAAGCGTGAGGGATTTCCGCTTTAGGGTGTTGCAATACGTTAATGATTCGCTTATAGTGGGTTGCTAGAGTGACAGAAGCTTAAACCCGAGTAAGAGGGATTGTTGCGTATGGGAATAAAGAGGACTTGATGCTTTAATGCTATGTTTGGGTTTTACCTTAATGATCTTTAGTAGTTGCGGATGCTTGCTAGAGTTCCAATCATAAGTGCATATGATCCAAGTAGAGAAAGTATGTTAGCTTATGCCTCTCCTCATATGAAACGCAATAGTGATCACGGTCTTGTTAACAATTGCCTAGGACAATTCCGCACACCGATCCATCATTATTCCACACTCGCTATTTATATTACTTAGTAATATATTCTAACTTTATGATAACAGCACCTACTTTTATGTTTTAGCTCTCCGATATCATACAAAGTTATCCTCTTCATACCCACAACGTAGTTTTATTTCCCGTTTCTAGTTGAAAGTAAGCGTTAAATTTACGAGAGTCGATCGATGGCAGATAGGGCTTGAGATAATATTGATCTTACCTTTAGCTCCTTGTGGGTTCGACACTCCATACTTATCACTTCCACCTTTGGAAAGTGCTACGATGATTCCTTGCACTTGGGGATTATCAAGCTCTTTTCTGGCGCCGTTGTCGGGGAGCAATAGCGTGGGGTTGATATTCTCGTGTGTGCTTGTTTACTTTCTTTACTAAGTAGATTTTGTTTTTCCTTTTTGTTTCTGTTTAGTTGTGGGTGAAACATACAAAAAAATTAAAATAATGAAAATACAAAAAAATATTATTTGCCTTTCATGCCTAAAAAGTGTTTTTCAAAAAGAGAAGTGATTGGAAGGTTTTGCATTGAAGAAGTGAGGGTCGACCTTGAGCACTTGTGTTCATGCTCACGGAAAAAATGTAGAATTTTTCATGGAAGTTTCTCCGTAAATAATTATCCCTTGTGTATATTCATTGTATTATAAAATAAATGTGCCAAGCTTTGGTTTTAGGATGATTAGATTGCTTGTTTGCTATGTGCAAAACAAAAACAGAAACTTTGGCTGTAGTACACGAATTTACATTTTTTACTGGAAAGTCAAATGGGTCTGAAACTTTTTGCATATTACTTCTGTACAAATTTTTCAAATTTTAAAATTTATTTCATAATTTTAGGAGTTACAGAAGTTTGCTAAATTTCCAGATTACTACAGACTGTTCTGTTTTTAACAGATTCTGTTTTGCGTGTGTTGTTTGCTTATTTTGATGAATCTATGGCTAATAAAATAATTTATAAACCATAGAGAAGTTGTAATACAGTAGGTTTAACACCAATATAAATAAAGAATGAGTTCATTACTGTACCTAAAGGTAGTGATTTGCTTTATTACACTAACGAATCTCACAAGTTTTTGTTAAAGTTTTGTGTGGATGAAGTGTCTGAAGGTCGAGGAGCTATCAATATGAGAAGAATAAAGAGAGGCAAGAGCTCAAGCTTGGGGATTACCAAGGCACCCCAAGTAAATATTTCAAAGTATACTCAAGCATCTAAGCTTGGGGATGCCCCGGTTGGCATCCCATCTTTCTTCTTCAACAAATATCGGTATACCTCGGTTTTTGTTTTGTTCACATGCTTTGTGTCCTTTGTGTTTTTGTTTTTCCTTTAAGAACCATTCTAGCATGAGATATTCCTTCATTGATTTATAGAATACTTTATGTGCTTCACTTAAATCTTTTAAGTATGATCTTATAGAATTGCTCTTTGTGCTTCACTTAAATCTTTTGAGTATGGTTTTATAGAATGCTTCATGTGCTTCACTTATACATTTTGAGCTTGGATATTGGTTAGTTGTAGAATGCTCCATGAACTTCACTTATATCTTTTGGAGTATGAATAATACTATCATTTAAAGTGGGTTGTAAGAGTTTCAACTTTAGGAATTAGTGATCCTACTATTTTGAAGGATGTTGAATCTTAGTATGATATTTGTGAAAGTGGATTTGGAAGAGTGTCAACTTTAGCTAGTAATGATTCCACTATTTCGGAAGAGGTTCCAATTGAGTATGAGAACAAAGTTGATATCCATGATACTACTGAAAATTATTATGAGGGAGGAATACATGCTTGTAGGAGTTGCAATAATATTAAGTTTCCTCTCTATGTGCTTAAAGTTTTGAAGTTATACTTGTTTTGCCTTCCTATGCTAGTTGATTCTTGTTCCCATAAGTTGTGTGCTCACAAAATCCCTAGGCATAGGAAGTAGGTTATATTTAAATGTGCTAGTCATATTCTTCAAGATGCTCTCTTTGTGCTTCAATTCCTATCTTTTATGTGAGCATCATTGAAATCATCATGCCTAGCTAAAAGGCATTAAAGAAAAGCGCTTGTTGGGAGACAACCCAATATTTACCCTTACTGTTTTTGTGTGTTTACATGATTAAGCTACTGTAGTAATCATGTTTTATAGCTTTTGTTTCAATAAAGTGCCAAGTAAGACCTTTGGGAAGACATGGGTGAAAGTTAATGTGATCTTGCTGTAAAAAACAGAAACTTTGCGCTCACGAGATCAGCTGTCATTTTTTACAGAAGAGTGCTTTTGAGTTGATTCTTTTTGCAGAAGATTAATAGAAAAATTCCTCACGACCACCAATTTATTTCATAATTGTTGGAGTAGCATAAATATGGTTATTGTTCATATCATTACAGACTGTTCTGTTTCTGACAGATTCTGTTTTCATTGCATAGTTTGCTTGTTTTCTAGTTTCTATGACTTATATTCCTCAATATAAATTGTAGAAATGATATGGTACAGTAGGCATCGTGTGAGAAAAATTATGAACCTTGTCTTTGACAGTACCAAAGTGAATGGTTTGCTCTTTATCATACTAACCTATCTCACCAAGTTTGGTTAAGTTTTGTGTGGTTGAAGTTTTCAAGTTTTGGGTGAGATATCGATATGAGGAGAATAAGGAGTGGAAGACCCTAAGCTTGGGGATGCCCAAGGCCCCCAAGGTAATATTCAAGGAAGACTCAAGTACCTAAGCTTGGGGATGCCCCGGAAGGCATCCCCTCTTTCGTCTTCGAAACTATCGGTATACCTTACTCGGAGCTATATTTTTATTCGTCACATGATATGTGTTTTGCTTGGAGCGTATTTTCAATTTTACTTGCTGTTTGAATAAAATAATTGGATCTGAAATATTGAATGAAAAATAATCCTCCCATGGCTAGTTAATTATTTGACTACTCAGTGTTCTCCACCCATATCTTTTTGGAGTAGTTTGTCATTTACTCATGTGCTTCAAGAATATCCTATTAGTAAATGGTTGGATAAATTGAATGTCATAAACCTGAATTTATATATGTTTCATATGCTTATAACATGGGGAGTAATGACTTCACACATAGTAAGTATAGGTAGTAAACTTATTGAATGTTAGCAAACGTAGAATTGGTCACTTGAACAATTCATGAAAGAATATTGAAGGAAGAGAGGTTTCACATATAAATATACTATCTTGGACATCTTTTATGATTGGGAGCACTCATTAAAATATGACATGCTAAAGAGTTGATGTTGGACAAGCAAGACAACGTAATGGGTTATGTTTTCTTATATCTGAAATAAAGTATGTTGTCATGGATCATCCAACATGTTGAGCTTGCCTTTCCCCCTCATGCTAGCCAAATTCTTTGCACCAAGTAGAGATACTACTTGTGCTTCCCAAAACCCTTAAACCAGTTTTGCTATGAGAGTCCACCATATCTACCTATGGATTGAGTAAGATCCTTCAAGTAAGTTGTCATCGGTGCCAGCAATAAAAATTTCTCTCTAAATATGTATGATTGATTGGTGTGGAGGAAATAAACTTTATACGATCTTGTGATGTGGAAGAAATAAAAGAGACGGACTGCATAATAATGGTCCATATCACAAGGGGCAATATAAGGTGGCGTTCTTTCGCATTCAGATTTTGTGCATCCAACCCTGAAAGCGCATGGCAACCTCTGCTTCCCTCTGCGAAGGGCCTATCTTCTACCTTATGCAAGAGTCATGGTGATCTTCACCTTTCCTTTTTACATTTTATCCTTTGGCAAGCACAGGGTGTTGGAAAGATCCTGATATATATATCTAATTGGATGTAAGTTAGCATGAGCTATTATTGTTGACATTACCCTTGAGGTAAAAGGTTGGGAGGTGAAACTATAAGCCCCTATCTTTCTCTGTGTCCGATTAAAACTCCATAAACACAAGTATTGCGTGAGTGTTAGCAATTGTGAAAGATTAAATGATAGTTGAGTATGTGAAGTTTGCTAAATCAAAGCTCTGACATAGACTCTTCCTGAAAATAGGATGAATTGAAATTGTTTGATGACTGAGAATATTGTTTGTTAGTTTTCAAGAAAGTTTATGATCCATACTTAAAACTTGTGACTTGCTTGTTACTTGATCATGAAAAGTTTTATGAGATGAGCTATTGTTATGATATGTAATGATGCTAGAACAAGTGATTGGAATTATCATTGATCAAACTTAAGCACTTACTAGCATTCCACATCAAAAATTATTTTTTTATCACTTACCTACTCGAGGACGAGCAGGAATTAAGCTTGGGGATGCCTGATACGTCTCCAACGTATCTATAATTTTTTATTGCTCCATGCTATATTATCTACTGTTTAGGGCTATATTGGGCTTTATTATCCACTTTTATATTATTTTTGGGACTAACCTATTAACCGGAGGCCCAGCCCGAATTGTTGTTTTTTGCCTATTTGGTGTTTGAAGAAAAGGAATATCAAACGGAGTCGAAACGGAACAAAATCAACTGGAGAAGTTATTTTTGGAAGGAAAGCTACCGGATGGACTTGGACCCCACGTCAGGAGAGAAGGGAGGTGCTCACGAGGGTGGGGGCGCGCCCCCCTGCCTCGTGGGGCCCCCGAAGCTCCACCGACGTACTTCCTGCACCCATGTATACCCATGTACGCTAAAAACTTTGGAAGGGAGATTAGATCGGAAGTTCCGCCGCCGCAAGCCTCTGTAGCCACGAGAAGTCAATCTAGGCCATCTCCGGCACCCTGTCGGTGGGGGCCAACATCACCGGTGGCCATGGAAGAGTATCCCGGAGGGGCCATCATCACCATGAAGGCCAAGGACCAGAGGGTGGAGGCCATGGAGGAGGAAGCACAAGGGGGAGAACCTCTCCTCCTCTCTTCCGGTGGCGCCGGAGTGCCATCGGGACGGGAATCATCGCCACGGTGATCGTCTTCATCAACATCACCATCCTCATCTCTTTTACGCGGTCCACTCTCCCGCATCCTGCTGTAATCCCTACTTGAACATGGTGCTTTATGCCACATATTATGATCCAATGATGTGTTGCCATCCTATGATTTTTCGAGTAGATATCTTTTGTCTTTGGGTTGATTGATGATCTAGATTGGTATGAGTTGTATGTTTTACTTTGATGTTGTCCTATGGTGCCCTCCGTGTCGCGCAAGCGTGAAGGATTTCCGCTGTAGGGTGTTGCAATACGTTAATGATTCGCTTATAGTGGGTTGCTAGAGTGACAGAAGCTTAAACCCGAGTAAGAGGGATTGTTGCGTATGGGAATAAAGAGGACTTGATGCTTTAATGCTATGGTTGGGTTTTACCTTAATGATCTTTAGTAGTTGCGGATGCTTGCTAGAGTTCCAATCATAAGTGCATATGATACAAGTAGAGAAAGTATGCTAGCTTATGCCTCTCCCTCATATGAAACTACAATAGTGATCACCTGTCTTGTTAACAATTGCCTAGGACAATTCCGCACACCGATCCATCATTATTCCACACTCGCTATTTATATTACTTAGTAATATATTCTAACTTTATGATGACATCACCTACCTTTATGTTTTAGCTCTCTGATATCATATAAAGTTATCCTCTTCATACCCACAACGTAGTTTTATTTCCGCTTCTAGTTGAAAGTAAGCGTTAAATTACGTGAGAGTCGTATCGATGGCGATAGGGCTTGAGAGAATATTGATCTTACCTTTAGCTCCTTGTGGGTTCGACACTCCATACTTATCACTTCCACCTTTGGAAAGTGCTACGATGATTCCTTGCACTTGGGGATTATCAGCGACCCGGTGGATGGCGATCGCAAGGGTCCACACAGTGAGACCCTACAGTCAATGCTGGTTCTATAAGAACATGAGGGTTGCTTGGGATCTAGCTAAAGAAGTGAAGATTAGGCTGCTAGAAGAGAATCTCCACACACTGCAGTTTTCGTGCCTTGGGGATTGGGAGCACGTGATGGAGGATGGGCCGTGGACGTTCAAAGGCAAAGCTGTGGTCCTGGCTCCTTATGATGGCTACACTAAGCCATCGACAATACAGCTCAATAAGATAGATATATGGATGCAGATCCATGACCTTCCAGATGGGTTCTTTTCCAAGATCAAGGCACTTGCTGCTACAGTGGGTGAGTTTATTTATGCCGAACCAAAGTCACACGATTTTGAAGGAAACTTTGCACGTGTTCGGGTGAGGATAGACGTAACCAAACCATTGAAGAATTATGTTTCTCTAGTGATTAAAAATAAAGACACTCTACAGAGAGTTCTCTTCAGGATCAAATTTGAATGGCTCCCAGATTGGTGCTCAGTCTGTAGTTATCATGGGCACCTGTTCAAGGAGTGCGGTGACGGGGTCCATCCCCTGACAGCACTTGTGTTTAAGGATCTGAAAGCTTCGTGGTTTAAGGGGCCAGGTCGAGGACCAGGAGGAGGAAGAGGTTCGAGAGGAAACATAAGACGAGGTAGATCAGGTCATTGGAAAGGTGCTTAGTTTTGGGTTTAACCTTGCAGTGTCCTCACCCAGTGACAGTAGGGGTAGCGAGGCATGTATTTGTATTGTTACCATCAAGCATAAAAAGATGGGGTTTTCATCATATTGCTTGAGTTTATCCCTCTACATCATGTCATCTTACTTAAGGCGTTACTCCGTTCTTTATGAACTTAATACTCTAGATGCATGCTGGATAGCAGTCGATGTGTGGAGTAATAGTAGTAGATGCAGAATCGTTTTGGTCTACTTGACACGGACGTGATGCCTATATGCATAATCATTGCCTTGGATATCGTCATAACTTTGTGCTTTTCTTTCAATTGCTCGACAGTAATTTGTTCAACCACCATATTATTTGCCTTCAAGAGAGAAGCCTCTAGTGAAACATATGGCCCCCGGGTCTATTTTCCATTATAAATTTTCAGATCTATAAACCAAAAGCACCAAAAATATCTTGCTGCAATTTATTTAGTTTTATGTTCTAGCAATCTTTTATACATATCTCTATCAGACCTCACCATTGCAATTGACCATGAAGGGATTGACAACCCCTTTACCGCGTTGGGTGCAAGTGTTTGATTGTTTGTGCATGTGCATAGATTGGGGACTTGCTTATACCTCCTACTGGATTGATACCTTGGTTCTTTAACTGAGGGAAATACTTATCTCTACTTTGCTGCACCACCATTTCCTCTTCAAGGGAAAAACCAACGCAAGCTCAAGAAGTAGCATGTGACTTGTAGCTCACTGAAGACATACTTAAACTCCAAGGTTATTAGACCAAAATGATCAGAGTCAAGGAGTACCTTGCTCTGATATCAATTGTAGGAACGAAGTATGTCTACCACATGGGGGGTGAATGGGAGTTTCAAAATTTCTTCGAAAATCTCAAAACTCTCAGAACCCAGCAACAAAGTGAATGAAAAACAAATTACAGCGAGCTAAAACTAAGTACCGACAGAAAACTAAGTCATGCATCAAGAAAAATCACATGAAGGAAAACATGTCAAATGTAAACATGGGTAGCAGAGGTAATATAACCAATGATGCTCGATGAGGACAGGGCATTTGTTCGACCAGTTCGTCCTTCTGCACAAGGACTATGTCTGGTTGAAGGGGTTGTGACTTAACACGGAAGATTAACTCTCTTCACCCTATTCTCCTCGACAATTGGTTCGTCAACCAATGTCGATCACTCGTGGTAGATACTTGAAGGCGATCTCCGAACCTTTACAGACTTCTTCTTCGAGAACCACAATCACTCTTGGTCTCTGAAGAAATTGACACCTAACCGTCTAGAGTGTTTGCAGCTCTCAAGAGTAACAGGCGAAGCGTACTGGACTTAGATTCGAGTGATGCTGAACCACTATCTAATTCTTAGGCTCTAGGGGTTTTTCTCTCGGCGGATTTTAAACTCAAATGGCTCAGAGAGGGGGTTGCTCGACAATCTTCTCAGAATCAAAACGGAGCAGCCACCGGAAAAAGCTGGCGCGGGGTGGTTATTTATAGCCGCAACCTTCCCGGATGAGAAATGACCATTTTGGACACAGGGTCCAGCCAATGGCCAACCGACACGTTTGCAACGGTCGGATTTTTCGAGAAACAGTAACATTACTTAAGGAACAAGTAATGCTAACTCCTCGGTCAGAGACAAATCTCTCGCAGCGAAGAAGATCTCAATCTCTTGCTGGCAAGTATTTGCTCGGAACACAAAGAGATTTCTCTCACAACTTTCATATGATTTGGGTTTAGCATCAGAGAATCAAAGTTTCAAACGCTACACCCCTCTTAATAGTACGGGGGTCCTATGACTCAATAAAGAGAAGAAGAAGAACGAAACAAATGCTACGTCTTCACTTTGTCTTCAATCTCCTCAGACGCAGTCAATTTCTTCGGACAGACACCGAACCAGTTGCTTCTCTTCAGCATTTTTTGAGGGGTCACTCTTGTTATCATAACTAGATGACAACCCGCGCGTTGCTGCGGGACTCGTTTGCAGACACCCTAAAACTATAGTGAAGTCATATATTGGAAATAGATAAATTGGTAGACAAATTGATGGAGTACACTTGTGATGATAACCGACAACACCAAGGTATTAGTTAGAAAATTTATCACATAGCGACGGATTAAAAAAATCTATGCAATGACATAATATGAATGTTTATGAAGACACTAAGAAAATGATCCAGGATATGCCGTGTAATCCTTGTGTCATGTCAAGCATTTGTAGATGGGCCTTTTCCTTGATATAACTGACAGGGAAAAAAATTAAGAAGGTATGTACAATTAGTAAAATGAAATGTCGCATATATATGCAATTTTGATGTTGTGTTTCTCTTTCGTCTTACTCATCAGTTCATCTATGTATAGTAAAATCTAAGTTAAATATAGCAAATATAAATCACCTGATGAAACTTGATGGCGATCAAGATGAAATTACTGTCACAACAACAACTATATCATGGTCTATTTATAAAAGCCATGCTTGACGGGCTGATAGCAAATAAATATAGTGGATTTAGTGTGATGTTTTGATGTTTCTCGGACCTAAAGAAGAGCGAAATTGAGTTAAGAAAAGAGCAGAAACCTTCTATTTGGATGTCAACAGTGACTATCATTGACATCGGTTAAATTTAGTGATAGCACCTGAAGTTGAAACTTCAGAACACAAAAAATATCCGAGCTGCAAACGCAATGGTAAGCATCAGAAATTATTGTTGGTTGCAAAGAAAAATATCAATTGGTATAAATATATAGATGTAGGATAAATATACGATTTGATACAAAACTGCATCAACATAGGCAGACATATAACTCGAAAATCAGCATACATATTATCTCAATTTGTCATGCAAAAACATACCACTTCATAATCATAAGAAAAGAGAGGCAGATAGTCCAACAAAGCATATCAGGCACCAGATTCAACATTTATGTCGCTCATTTCCTTGGACAGATAGTGGCAGATGCGCAACCTGTATAAGTAGAGGAGATAAGATATCTTGTTGATGTAGATAAGAAAATTCTGCAGAAACAAATGGAGCTGCAAACTGCTTGGACCTTGATAAGATAATACCACGGTGACATGGATTAGAAATTCATGCAGAACCAAACATGGGAAGGTAGAAGATTAAAGTTGGTTGACGACTGCAACATGACAGGTTGTAGTACCTGCTGCATAAACAAAAAAGAAGATATTTAACCTTCTAATGGAAGTACATACTAAAACTTCACCCAACAAAAGCATCAGGAGGCCGTGGACATTCAACAAATATTGGGAGGCCGTAGAGATTAGGGAGTAGTTAGATAGAGGAAGATGATACCTGTGAGGAGGATAGAGTTGTACTTCCAAGCGAGGAAAGAGACATGAGCTTGAGTGATTGATGCGAAGACATGCATGAGCGCATGATTGCATGGCCACCAGGTGATGAACCGCAGAATCGGCGGATGGCAGATGCACAGTACGATGCCAAGTTGGATAAAAGCACTAAGCATCTGGCGATTAGGCGCAACCTCGCTGATGATCTGAATATACAGGGACCATGAAAAGGAGGGGATTGAAAAGAGGTGTTGACATTGTTGGGAAGGAGAAGCGGAAGGGATGGTACCAATTGTAGGAGAAGGGACTGAGGGTGAGGAACGTGCCTGTGGAAGGCGGCGGCCGCTCAGTTAAATCCAGCAGTTTCTATCGTATTTGCAAGGTAAGGCTAGTCATAGTGGGAGTAACTTAGCTAGTAACATAACGCACTCCAAGAAATTTTTGCTTATGTGGCAAGTATTTAATGTGAGATGGTAACATAATATGTTACTGTAACATAGCGCTTCCCAAGACAAAATGAGTCTACAAGCTAATAAATGAAGCCATCTATGACACTACTATCATGCTACTTTGCATTATGAAGGTAGTACCTTGACTAGTGTCATGCATATGACACTAGTCTAAGTTACTCCCCACTATGACCAGCCTAATGGAAGGCAAGGAGATGAGCGGGCGATAAATGCTGCTGTTTCGGTCTGCCTTCATGGTTGCATTTTTGTCTGGGATTTCGGGAGAAAGTCGGTCGCGGTGGACGGAAGAGATACCGGCGCCCATTGGAGTCGCAGCGGGGAAGACGATGGCCAGCGACTTTTTTTATTAGTTGAATGGCCAGCGACTTTTTGTGATGGGGCTACATCGGCGTCTAACAATCATGGGCTACAGCCCACGTACCAAATACTGGTTTGGGCAGCCCAGTTGTAAGAAATCTAAATAGTGCAATGCATCGAGTCCATCTAGGGCGTTGGTGTCGCAGGGAAAAGATGAGGTCGAAACACGAGAGGCCGGTCTGCTAATTGGAAAAGATATGCTGATGTGGCACTTTGATGATGTGGATAGGCTGTATGTCAAGAAAAATAAGATAATGAGGATCAACTATTTAGGTATTATAGATTCGATGATAATCTTCCTTGCGACGCAGGGAGATTATCTTATCGTTTTCATCAAACTCCTCGATATCTCGGGGGACCTACTACTCTGTGTGCAGTAGCAAACATATAAGTCACATATTATTTATGTCAATAAACTCCAAAACCGTAAGGGGCCTATCATTGCATCAACAAGTTGGCTCATCGAGGGTGTTGTGTTGGGAAGCACTGATGCAGGCTTGAGGCATAGGACTGTGAGGGATGGTGTCTGGGGGAAGAGAAGGAGAGGAGCCACCACCAGACGCGATGACGGTGCCGCTGAAAGCAGCAGGAGCTGTGCCCGCGATGTTGGCATGAGCTGTAGACATGATAGTTAGGCTCTGAATACCAAGTACTCCCTCCGTCTCATAATGTAAGATGTTTTTTAACACTACACCAGTGTAAAAAAACGTCCTATATTATGGGACGAAGGGAGTAGATTATTAAATTCCCACATGATGTATTAATGAGAGAGATGTTTAAATATACAGTTCAGGGCTACTCATGTAACAACACACGCAGGTGCATGGGGTGTTAGAGCCTGTCTTCCTAGAGACCAAGGTGGTAGTTACATGTACATGAATACACAAATACACATGATACAATGTTCAACAGAATAGCACTTTGATTTTGAATGTAAAATGAAAGGATAAAAATATATGTATGCAAAACTAAACATATTTAGATAATTCATTTCTCTGACAAGTATTTTCGGACGAAGGAAGTATGTTCTTTGTGATTCTACACACAATATTATATGGAAAACGTTATTTTTCAACCGGATGATTTCCTCGCTGCTTAAACCGCCCGCGGCATACTGACACGTGTCTGGCCCCACGCACCGCTTCCCTTCTCTTATCTCCCGAAGCCGCTCGTCCTCTGTTCGTCTTCCTCCCCGATCCAATCCCCTCCGCGCTCTCTTTCTCTCCACCACCCGTCCTCCATTTCATCTTCTTCTCCAATGGCCCCGTCGCTAGCCGTATGCCCCTCCTCTCATCCATGCGTGCTACTCCCCCCTCCCAGCTGCAATGCATGGAGGATCTCCGCCATTGCTGCAAATAAAGGAGAGCTGCACAACACCGAGGTCCGCTGTGCCAGCTCCGGCGCTCCAGTGCGGCCGGTGTTGCCGTTGCGAGCACGTCTGATGCAATGCCGCCGGTGCCTTCGAGGAGGCGTGCCTCAACCAGTGGATCTCGTCGGCGGCGGGGATGCTTTCCAACGCAGCGTGCATGATGTTGCGCGCGTCCTCGCAAATCTCGGCAGACGACGGAGTTGCAATACAACACGCCAGTGGGCAACGGATCTGATGTAGCGACAGGGCATCTCTCCTCCACTCCGGCTGTCATGGAGCTTTTATCACGCCGTCGGTGCTGCCATGAGCGTCGATCATACGTTGCATTGGAGCTTCATCAAAGCCATTTGTGTTGCGTTGGAGCTCTGCCGGAGTTGCATTGGAGCTTCACCGGAGCCGTCGGAGTTGCATTGGAGCTTCGCCGGATGCCGTCGGTGCTGCGTCGAAGCTCTGCCGGACGTCGCGGGTGCTGCGTTGGAGCTCTGCCGGAGTTGCATTGGAGCTTCGCCGGACGTCGTCGGTGCTGCGTTGGAGCTTCGCGGACGCGCGGCGGTGCGCCATGAGAGCTGCGGTGGAGGTTCTGCCGAGGTGCGGCAGTGCTACGTCAAAGCAGTCGCGGGCCTTGCTGCTTCCGTGGCGTTGTTGTAATCCAATGGCACCTGCGCACTTATCGAACGGCTACCCAGCCGGATGATTTCTGTAAGAAATAAAAAATCATCCGGCTGATTCGTAGCAATCGCCATATTATATACTCTAAACGCTTACTATTTTTCTTATTTTAATACCAGATCTAGAATCCCTTCCCGTGTTTAAAAAAGAAAGGTAAACTTCGATGGTAAGCCACCTCCTCCGGTGCACTTCTCCCACAAAAGGAACAACTCTCCTTGTCTCGTTATAAAAACTCTAACCAGCACTAATACCTTGACCAATATAAACATCCAAGAGAAAACAATAGTAAACAACACATCTCGAGTTCTCGACAGATCATTCGCCACCGGACGGCCCCAAAGCCGAACTCCAACTCTTCCTTCCACGAAACGGCTCCGTAGTCCGGACTTCCCAACACGCCACCGGCCCCACGCGTCACGGACCCGGCACCGCATCCCACCCCACCCCCCACCAGCCGCCTTCCCAGAACCGGACGCACCGCCACCGCGTCGCGGCCCGACCCACCCCCCAACCCGCGTCGCATAAAGTGGCCCCGCCGTATAAGACCCCCCTCCCCCACCCCACCGCACCCTCGCGTCGCTCCCCACACGCGAGCGAGCCAACACGCATACGGAACGGGCCTCGTCTCCCCCTCCGTTCCCTCCCCCCGCCTTATCCTCTCCGGACCGGAGCGAGCGAGCGCCCCACCGCTCCCTGCTCCCCCCTTCCTCCCGATGGCGTCCCTCACCACCACCACCGCCTCCTCGCCGGCCGCCCTGCCCGCGGCGGCCTCCGCCGCCCCGGCCACGGCCTCGTCCGTCTCGCCCACCGCGGCCGCCTCCAAGCGCCCGCACCTCGCCGGCGACGACGCGCCCTGGCGCGTCGCGGCCGCCGGCTCCGCCGGAATCCGCCCCGTCCCGCGCATCCACCACGCCCCCGTCCTCCGCGTCGCCCAGGACGACTCCTCCGCCTACGCCCTCGCCATCATGAGGGTACGTACCGCTCCGCCTTGGTTTGGGTTAGTTTGGTTCAATTTTCGTCGGTTGGTGGGTAGGTGAGGGGAGGCCTGATTTTGATCCCCATCTCTCTCTCTCTGCAGAATCCGGATCCGATAGGGATGGGGCTGGCCATGGAGGCCGTAGCTGAGGCTGCTGGCCCGGAGTGCATCGTGCCCGGCCAGCAGGCGCCTCTGCGGCTGATGGGACTCAAGGTACAAATCCATCTATCCCTCTCTGTATCTGATCGTTACACTCATCATGTTGATCTATCTGTCTAGCAGTATCTGATCGTTAGGCCTATGTTGTTGATCTAGCTGTTGAATTATGTGATTGTTGTTTGTGAGGTGAAGCGTGCCATGTTTCTCTTCTATTCTGCATCATGATCCAATAGGTTCGCTCAATTATGCATCATGGTTGAATAAATCCACTTGATTCCATGTCATAGATTGATATTAGGTTGATTCCGCCTCTGATTGGATACTTTGGTGATTGTGGTTGTTCGTGGATTATCATCTGTAGTTGTGCGTGCTATGCTTTTATTAGCCCACACATGTTCTGTTAGTTTGTTTCCAGGTTCCGTAGTCACACCAATTGAAAGAAAAAAGATGACGTTCACTTGTTGGAAAGCAATCATGTAATTAGTGATGTGTTGCTTCTGTCGTGGGAAACTAGTCTATGACCACTGGATACGGTTAGCATTATACGGTTCATGTTTTACAGTATCTCTAATTTGATAAAAGAAACCACCGGCAATTGTCTGAGATCATTGTTTGTTTGCATATCATGGTGTATGTTTACGTCAGAACTCTTATACTCCCTCCGATCCATATTACTTGTCGCAGTCTTAGTACAACTGCAGTACAAATTTGCGCTAGGACTGTGACAAGTAATATGTATCGGAGGGAGTACTATAGCCCATTTCATTCTCTTGTTGATGGTTTCAAGCTTCTAAATGATAGCTAAATAATTTGTGACATATATGGCATCCAAATACTTGAGAAGTTCAGTTAGCTGTGCCTTTAGCCTGGCCGGTGTTTTACATATATACACACACGTAGTGTTTTTCTTTTGCTTGTTTATCTTTTATTTTCTGCATGTTTACTATTTTTGTATAGCGCCAATAGTATGTATAGCCAAAATGTGGCTAGTCTGAAATGTTGCAGATCATAAGCAGTCAAAAGTCATTTGCTAATTTGTATATTTACTATTTTGTTATCTCTATGCAGGTTTGGCCCCTAGATATAGAGATGAAGTTCTTGGAACCATTTGGCCGGGAATTACACTCCATGAAGAAGGTATGACTTTAACTTGGTATTTTTCCTTCTGTAGTTCGGTTACATACTTGCATTTTGTGTTTTGATGAGTTACGAAGTATGTGTTGACGAAATGTAATTTAGTATGCAAGCATGCAACAATACCTTAACAATCTTACAGAAGGGGTTTTGTTCGATTGTTTTGTCTGCATAGCATGACTCATTACAAATATGTGGTCCTCTTCAAACTTTGTCTTAATGTCCTCTTAAGATGCTGGTCTTGTTATGCCGAATTGATTCATATACATGCCTGACAGCCCGATCAATGTTTTGCTGAATTTTCCTCTCAAATGTATGTTAAGAAATCTCAGTGGGTGTGAATCCAGTGTTAAATGCCTGAGAGAAATATTCTGGTAATGACTGTTTGATCAGTAGGGCCATCGAACCTTTCATTCGCAGTGGGCTCAGCCAACCATAATCCTGTGCAATTTCTGGTTTAAGCACTTCCTAGTATTCTTGGTGTGTGGTTTAGGACTTATCAACTATTGGTGGTTAATCCCCAAAAAATAAGAAGATGAGAGGTCGTTGTGTATAGCTTTTGGTTTCTTGTCATGATAAGTTTCATTAGTTACTCCTCAGTTGTTGGAATGCTTATATATACATGGTTTGATCTGAATTCCGAATGAGGTATTCTGTCAGTAATTGGTTCTCTCCAGTGGGTTGTATGCTCGCTTCTTATCACCCCAATAGAATTTGTAGGTTTTCTTGGTAGTTGTTGAAGAACAAATCTTTATTTTGACTATTGTGGATTGTATTTGTAAGAAACATGCACACGTATGATAGATACGCTGTGATATCGGCCTACTTGTTCGGCAAGTACTGATCTCCTTCACTTCTTGTACCCATTTTGCAGTTCATGGACAAATCATGCAGCGTCATGGACTCATCTTCTATAGCACATAAGTAGGCGCGCATGCCAGATTGATTCCTTCCAGTACCTAGCTGATGTTGTTTGTACCCAGACTACCCACAGTGCCTGATGAAGCTACAAGACCGCAAATAGACAAAGACGAGCCCACGGAGAAACAACATCCTTTTGTATCTTGAGCTGCTGCATCACTTGATGGAACGAGATATGGTGTCGGGAACACAGCAGGATTAGCAAGTAATTTCGAGGGTAATCTTGTATGCGCCCTGGGCTGAGTTTGCGCCGCGATAAATTGTTTTCAACATGTAATACATTTGTTATATTCATGAGCCGTTGAGAACACAATGCTGAGTTGCAAGAGAACTAAAAAAGTGTGGTACAAATCACCGTCTCTCTTTGTTCTAAACTGACTCCTACCTCCCTTAAAAAAAGTTGTTTGATTACATCAAGGGTTAATCAAACTAAGCCTGCTTAAAAAATTGCATCCCTATGCTTGAAAATTCAGTTCATATATATAAGCATTTCAAAATAATTCAGTAAAAACATGATACCAGCTCGATATCTCACGTGAGAGCAACCTTTTTTTCGCCACATGCCAGGTGAGATGCGAACTGGGCATACCTTCACCTTTTGTGTGGGGCTGTGGGAGAGTGCTAGGTTTTGTGATCAACTCAAAAAATATCTGTGTGTTCCCTTAAAAAAAAATATCTGTGTAACATTTTTGGTTTTTCTCTTGTATGACGAAAGCGTGTGCGTAATACTACTATGGGTCTGTTATTGTCGGACTGCGACATGTACAACACCAATAGAAAGCATGGAATCGAGCGGTCAAGAAACGGGTGAATGACTGAATTGTTGGTTGAATGAGACGGAGACATTTTTGTTTGAACTGGAATTAGATAGACTTGGGTATGAACTCGGTGATGCGAGTTTCTTTCATCGCGAATTCTCGAGAATGCTCTGGTCTCCCTCCCGACGCGCCGGAAACACCGGATCGAAAGCTCCAGAGACACGGCTAAAATTAGCACGCTCGCTCCGTTCTAAACTGCCTACCGCTCCTCAGTTCCCCATGGATGCGAATCACGGCCAGTGGATGGATGGATGCGTGAAACATATGCCAGAGGAACACGACGGTCTACTACTCACGATCGTGCCCGGTCCGTGTGGTCCCGTGGTCCATCGCTCGCTACGGCGTTCTGCGCACTGCACGCCGGCACGGACGGGGACCATGCAGTGCAAGCTAGCGAACGGATGGGCACCACCGCACCGGCGTATCAGCATTCAGCAGCAGTGGCATATCCTCTTCCGGAGACCGAATCTGCACGCGCTGTGTAGTGTAGGGCGCGTGCACGCGACTCTCTCGCCAACGTGCTGTGGTACCGCGCGTTGCTGCGGCGTGGACTTGGGAGGCTTCCTTCCAAGCCTGGAAACGTGAGAATGATCCGCTCCCAAGTCTGGATCTGGGTTTCCCAAAAGACAAAAAAAATCTGGGATCTTGGATCTACCCTTTTTCTTTGGATCTATCAACTGTGCTCACTTCTTTTAAGGATACTATCTTTTTGTTAAGTATAAAAGTTCATCAGAAGTATTAAGCAGCTCAAATATAACAAAAATTACATCAAAAATCTTTGGACCACCGAACGACCACTGCTAGCGTCAGAACGGGCCGTCGACGTGCTGATATCACCAATCTCATACCAAAGTTTGCTTGAGCTTGTCAATGACAGTCGGGGAGTCTTTGTGCACGTGCCCCTAAGGACCAACGCTCCAAAGGCAGCAGCCATGACAAACTAGAGATAGATTTGGATGTCGAGTTATTGGCCTGAATCCTTCGTGACAAACTCTTTAATTTCTCCTTCTAGATTCAAAGTTGTCGTGTGCTGTTGTGCGTGTTGAAATATATTGCCCGCCATTCTCCATCAGTTCGGACTTTTGGATGAGTTGGCTGGAGCATGAATTCAATATGGTATCCGAGCCAGAAGGTCTTTGAGTTTAAGACTCTGCCAACACAGTATTAAAAAAGGATTCTGCAGCCTACATAAATCCCACGTCTAAGAGCTAAAGACGTGAGAGGGGGGGGGTGAAGCCATTCTCCATCAGTTTGGACTTTTGGATGAGTTGGCTGTAGTATGAATTCAATAGTGCGGCCATGGGCGCTAGCCCCAAGTCTTCCTCTGCCTTCCCGATCTAGTCTCTCATGTTGCCGTCGCTCCTCCTCTTCACTTGCCACGACTTTGCCATCTGTGCCGCAACTCTTATCTCTCGTCCTCCACAACTATAGGTTTTTCCTGTCGGTCATACTTCCAAGTCCAAGGTGCAAATGTGACTCTAACACAAACATCGATAAGTTAAATCAAGCAATTAAGTTCGTTTTCGCAATAAGCGGTTAAGCTCAGTTCATCCACTAATAGTGTTATTTTTCTTTAGGGAAGGGCATCATGGGTAGCTTCATTAAAAATAAAATTAATGAACTCATCGATCCAGTTACATGATAATTTATTTGAAGAAAAAAATTAGCTACCTTATGAGTTGTGCGTAGAAAGTGTGTAATGGCAGATTTTTGGGTCCAGCCTTTTGAATATCCAATACGTCCCACCATTAATTTAACTAAACACACACTAAGTCTTGTGTTGAGATGCAAAGGACATTCTATATTCACTCTCATGCCACTTCTTTGAGCTGCTCCTCCTCTTTGCTGCAATCCTATCTTTCAAACACCCAACCTCTCTGACCCCTGTATCTATCCCATGAGAGTTTTAGTGTGGAGAAAATTATCTTTTGAAGCATTAGCAAGGGAGTTGATTACCTTTGATACGGTTTCAGTTGTAGATAATGGTGTCTTTTTTTCCCTAGAGGTGACCTTAGATTATTGAACCCGCGAGAAAATTGCTAATTGAAAGGTGATTCGACAAGTTCTCGCATCGCTAAAAGATCCAGTTTTCTGGACCGAAAATACACAGTTTAAACTGAGAAACAATAATAGAAAAATAGGCTAGGGCTTAAGATCTTCACATGCAACCTTATAGTTACACTAGGGATCTCATGTGGATATCCAACATGGTCCTGGTAGACACCGTTACTATGTGTTGTCAACATGTATGTATGGGGGATGCGTCCTAACAACCTCATGACTGACATGTCGTTGCATCGTGATTCCATTGTCCAACCAATGCCCTTATCGTATCACGGGGTTACCTTGAGTATGAAGGATTTCTCTAGACGACCGCATTGGGCGTTTAATGACTGCACCTCTTGTCTCCCAAAGGAATCACTTTCAACTACCACACTAGTCGTTACTATCGTCGGTGTTTGGTATAGCCTTCCATTCATTCCTGCACTTTACCTCTTACTTCGATCCTTGGGATCCCAGGTACCCATGGGGCCTTAGAACGAGAAAGAGACAAGAGACAAATCCGTTGCAAAACACATGATAATAACATTATCTTAAAGTCCTACCAACAATACCATGCACAAATACATGGGGCTACTAGGCCATGCCTAAGCCCTTAGCCCAAGAGGACTACTGACACATCGCAAATGAAATACAAAAGAAAGACAATGTATATGCTACTTAAAGATGAATGATTGAAGATTTTCTTACAATGTCGATATATCTCGATTGAAAGTTATGGATATGGCTATATATGGGAACTAATACTATGGAGATGGAGATGTAGATGGAAATAGCGGTGGATTGACGACTCTATGAATTGGGTGACTTGCGGGGTGCTTCCTCCAAAGGGCTCCTCTTATAGTTGTTGGTGTGCGGGATTAGGTTTCCATGGCGGCGCAATGATATTCTACTCCCGGTGCCTTCACGAAAGTTGTTGCGCTCCAAGCGTTATATTCTCCTCTATAGGTTGTTGTGCGCCTCCGTTTGATTGGACTTTATCTCCCAACTTCATATATATCGTCCATATATGGCTTGATTTTTCTCCTAAATTGGCCCATTCCTACAGGGAACAAAATAAATAAAGAGATTTGCGATCTTCCTCTTTTATTAGTCACTAGTGATCATATCGAGGTGATTATCTCAGAAAATATGAGATTATTCAGTTTAAAGGAGGGTAGAAATGAGTGCAAAAATACACTCATGAGGAGTCATCGCTAAGTAATCTTATTCTTGTTCTTTTTGATAGAAAGACTGTAAGGGCGCCCCCTACAGTATAATTGGTGCAATGAATCCAAATTGCAAGTACCATAACTTGAACTTGGTTGGGTGGGAAGGCATCAACCTCTTTCCACCACTAGGCTATGCCTTAGTCTGCCAATCTTATTCTTGTTTATTTTTGGAGGGTATGCACCTCCTAGATCGACTAGGTGTGCTTATAGGTCTTCAAGGTGTGAAAGAACCAAGAAGTTTATGAGGGTCCAGAGATCTCTACTTCGTGAAGATCTACCTGAGTGAGGCTTTGACCTCAGTTGTACGAAGCCTTGGTGGTATAGGTGGGCATGCATTTCCTGGTCTTTTTGTGGGCGACATCGCCGAGACATCTATGGTTCGAACCATAGTTTTCAAAATTGTGGGCCGGACCATGGACCAACCAAAAAATAAGAGACCGAATGACCCACAAGAATTCACAGAGAAGCGAGACTCGAACCCAGGTAGGCTGGGTGGTAGGCTGAGATCTAACCTTGGCCCAACGACCACCTCATTGAGCCCTTTGGCGATAAAATAGATGGAAATACTACTATTTTAACATGCTTTGGCATATATTATTACTCAATATACATTATTTAGTGGTAAAAAACCGAACTCTGAACAAATGAATGAGCGGTTCGACCGGTGAAAACCTGAACGGACATGCTCACTTGTTCGGTCATTGGTCTGGTGGTTTTAAGTATGCTTAGAATCTCCATCAAGGAAGTGTATGGCAAGTCCAATTATCCAAATGTCGAAAAAATGTGTTTCTGATTTCTTTTCTAAATCTTTTCTCTCTTGCAAGTTCAATTTCCACTCTTTACATTCATTAGACTTGCATGTATATGGTGTTCTAGGAAGCCTTTTGGCTAACTTAAAATCTGCCCTCAATAATAAAATTGGCTAGATAGTTCGTTCACCCCCTCCCATCTAGACTCTAGTCGATCCTACAATAGCTGATTCCATGCTCCGCTTGAAATCTTCAGATGAACACACATTGTTCACCTCACGGGAGTTCGATTCCTTTTTGAAATTCATTGCATGCCGTAAATTCAGCTATTTCTAGCCCACGTTTCATTGCATTTTTTCAAAAAGGAGGCAAAGCCCTTGGCCTTTGCATCCGTCTATGTGCACAACCATCATATTATTGCAAAATATTCAACAACTATAGTTTGAAGAAAAAATTCCATACAAGGAGACACACAAATGAGCTAGCACAACTGAAAGCAAATAAGATTACATAAGACACTTATGCTTCAACAAGCTTATTGTTGGACCATCATCCAGAATTGTTGAATATAGCTCGAGAGACCATCTTCCATTGTACACACCCATAAGTCATTAACTCCCATGCCTCCATATGTCAAAGTTAGGACCTTGTACGGCTTCAACTAGTGGCTCAGAAAATAACATGCAAATTTTTTGAACTCCTAATAGAAACAAAATCATTTCTATGATTCTGTATTGCACATACTATAAGTCCTACCCCCACACATATTTGTGTTTTAAATTTAGGATGCATCCCCATCAACCAATTGTCGAACATATTCATTATAGTTATCAGTGGTGGAAAATTAGAAGCCACATGTAAGGCACGCCAGACACGAGAGAAATAAGTGTTGAATTATTTCACCGCAATTAGAAAAGCGACACTTTTTGCACCTTGGCCATTTATGCTTTGCTAGTCCATGTTTTGTCCTTGACTCCACTATTACTTTTCCCTATGCAACATGCCATGGGAAGCAATCAGAGCAAGCAAACAACCCCTTCTCCTTGATCCTCATGAAAGGTGGCATCCAATTAATTTTTGCAAACCCCTAGTTTGGTTTCTCCCGTTTGTTTAGCGGATAATATTTTTATCTTTTGGTTAGCCTTTTATTTTTGTAGTTGGAGGTAATTCAAAAAAAAAAATAGTCCATAAACCTATAGCGGATGAAATATTTCACCATGTCATTTTTTGCCATCAAATCCACTAATGGTACCAAGTGACTATCAACGATGAAGCGACATCCAGAACAATAACTTTCTGATAAGTATAATAGTGCTCAAGAATTACATAACTTCGTTGGTCGGTGGCATCGATGTTATTGATAGTGGTGTCTACGACCTCATGGACTTGGACGGCTTAATATGACTCTCCATGACTGGACGTTGACAACCCCTGCAACATCCATGACTTGATCTCTTCTATGCAGCAACTAATGTTAAAGTGGGAGATAGTATGACCAACAAATATTTGGTATATCCTGGTTTCAAAGCTACAAATAGGACATTGCTCCTGATTTTTTTGTTCTCCAATGCAAGGAACTAATACCGGATGGGCCAATCAAAATAATAATTTGGAATGGTCTATCCGGGCTGCACATCCAGGAAATTGTTTCTCTCCATCCTAAACTAAATGGAAATTTACCGCTATTGAAATATATTCAGCCGCTTCAGCTTACAACATGCAATTCTCGGACACCATCATGTTGGACAATGCCAAAGTTTATTTGGAAGAGTTGGCACCTCGAATGCTTTTTTATGTGGCTTATCACACATGAAAGAGTGTGGACGTCAGATAGATTGGAGCATCATGGTTAACCGAACTGCAACCTTTATAAGCTTTGCAAAAGCAAAGATGGCACCACATGTCATGTTTAAATCTCAGTGCACTTCAAGGATTTGAAACATGATCAACGAGTGTTAGCGCCTATACGACCTCGACACTAATTCATGTAATATTCCATCAACAATCAAGGTTCAGCGATGCTCGAGGGTTATTGACATTCATAGAAAAGCCATGAATTCCCTCATCATGCTTCTCTCCTAGAGGTTTGGTGCGAGCGGAATGCACAAGGCTTCAACAACATTGCCACCTTGCTTCGACCATAGTTTGCCGGATCAAGAGCGGCATGAGAAATTAGGTCATTGCCGATGCTAAGCACTCGAGTCCTATTTTATTAGGAGAGTAATCCTTTTGCACATGCCTTTGTTTCCTTTTTTCTCTCTTACTTTGTGAGTCATCTCCTTAATTAATGAGATGGGGCGGCTCTTTTGATCTGTTTCAAAAAACAAAATGCACGCCTAATTCCGTTGTCGTTGGACAACCAAACAACAGATGCTATGTCTTCCGAACCCGGCATGCCTATAGGGTATTGATCGCTTGTTCCAGTGTGCCGGGAAACCACAATAGACTTGAGAGGTAGAACACCTTGTAGCACCCTCCAACAATGATCATTTACCTGTAGGGTAATGCAGCAGAAAACAAAATTTTTCCGACCTACGCACCAGCCCAGGACCACTATGCAGACTGCATACAAGGTTTGATCTTTTTTATTACCGACTCATAGCACAACGGAAGTAGAGTCGATGATGATTGGTGGTGTAGATCCCCGCAGCTAGGATTTACAACCTCCCAACCGCGAGGATGTATACCCTCATCCGCCCCACGGACAGCCTATCGGATTTCGGGTTCCGACAAAACCCTTAAGGTTTGAACACTGGGGTACGCGCGAAGATCTCCCCCTCACCGATCACGCCCTCACACGCTTCCCGATCTCTAGGCTAAGCACAACGAACTCTCAACACACGAGACAGAAGATTTATACTGGTTGGGGCCACCGTTGTGGTGTAATACCCTACTCCAATGTGGTGATGGTGGATTGCCTCTTGGGCCGAGGATGAACAGTACAAGGGGAAGAACAACCTCCTGAGGAGAGGTGTTCTTGTGCTTGGTGAGCGGTGTATGGATGAGGATCGCTCTAGATGAGTTCTCGTCATCCCCTCTACTGTGGTGGCTAACCCTATTTATAGAGGCCCTGGTCCTCTTCCCAAATATTGAGCGGGAAGGGAGCCAACAACAGCCAATTTGAAAGGGGACAACTAGTACAACTTATGCTGACAAAAGTGGTATTCGCCTGCCAAAGGCTCTGGTGGTGACGCCGTCTTGGGCTCCACGATGACCTCCGCCTTGCCGTCCTGCTGGTCTTGGTCTCATTGCACCGATATGGAAACCTTTGCTTGACGCCTAGATACTCCTCGTCTGCGCTTGCCTCCTTAGCACCAAAGAGGAAACAAGGACACTGCGCCTGGTCTCGATCGTCATGGCTCACGTCATTGGAACCTCGCGAGGTTTGCCCTGCCTTGATCTCTCCGCCCCTCGCGAGCCATCCTGATGAGACCGCTCTCGAGGAGGTCTTGTGTCGTCCGCCTTGCGAGGCTTGGCCCCTCGCGAAGGTCTTGAGTGCTGGCTGGTGAAGATGGGCCGTACGGGCCCGCTCGCAGAGCCACGCCATGGGCTGCAGGCAGGCAAGTTTGGGGACCCCCATTCCCAGACCGCCGACAGTAGCCCCCGGGCCCAAGGCGCGCTCGGACTTGGCTTCGAGGCGAAGCCAAACGACAAGTGCGGAGCGCCGCGGGCCCCAACAGCCTGCGGCCCTGATCGACGCGTGGCGGTTGAACGTGGGCGTCTCCGCTTCCCCACGCTGCCTTGATACCCGCCTGGCTAGGCGGCCACCGCGGTCTACACGGTTTGCTTCCCATCGTTGCGGCGCTCTCCCCCAATTCTTCCGCTTCTTCGAAGCTCAGCCCCTTCTCCCAATCCAATCTGAGCTCAGACCTCCCACCGCCATGGCGCTGGATCAAACAGAGAAAGGGAAGGAGCCCCTGTCCTCCGCCGAGCTACGTCCGGCCACTGAGCCCGCCGTTGGCAGGTCGCTCGTGCTCAACCAAGAAGCCATGGACAAGGTGCGCCCCTTGCTCGCCTCCAGCTTCAATGAGTGGGGAAGAACGATGGCCTGGCCTGCATCTCGAGCTCGTGTCGACAGGACGGCCACCAAGGTCCCGTTCTTCACCGACTCCCCCTAGGCCGGCCTGGTTCCTCCTTTTTCCGCCTTCTTCAACGCAGTGCTCGCCCATTATCAGATCCACGTGCTGCACCTTGATCCCCAATCCATGACCCTTCTCGCTGTCTTTGCCTTCGTTTGCGAGGCCATGGTGGGCATTGCTCCTTCCGTGGCCCTTCTCCGCCACTTCTTCTCGTTGCACCTGATTGATCCCCGACAGAGCTCGGGATGCCTGAGCTTCCAGGCCGTGGCGGCGACGGCCGGCACGGGGATTGACTTTGAGCTTCCGCCACCCACGAGCGAGTTTCGGACACGGTGGGTATTTGTTGATGTCGGAGTGTTCAGCCCCATGCTCTCTTCTCCGTCGGCGCCCGCCATTCCCAACTCCGGTTGGTGCCACCAAAGGCTCGCCGATCCATGCCTTGTCCCCGTCTGGCTCAGGCTGAAGAGGCTGAGAGACCGTGGCGTGACTGCGCCTATGGTGGTGAAGGAGTTCGTGCGGCGTTGGGTTGCTCCGCTTCAGCGCCATTCCCGGCCAATGTGGGCCTTTCTCAGCAGCAAGGACCACATGAGACTTCAGGAGTCCCGGCTCCCCCTGGAGGCGCGACGAACGGTGCTCGAGGTCCTGACGGGTGTCCCGTTGCCATATGACATGCCGGGGAAGAGTTGCATGCTGTACCGCTGCTCGAACAAGGTGGAATTTGTGGAGCGCATGCCCTCCTTCGATGAGTGGGGGCTGCGTCCAGTCGGTCTGGTGGGGCCCCGTGAGAACCCCATCGACGTGGTTCCCCTCCTTGCTGTAGGCGTCGAGCTCGCCCCAAGTGTGGATGCAACGGGGCGAGCGCCACTGGAGGCCGATGGCGCGGGTGCCGAGGTGCCGATGCCGCCTAGGGCTCCCGAGGCGTCGTCTTCGGGAACCCGTGATTCTTGCCCTGGGGCGTCAGTTGAGGGGGCGATGCAGCCCACGACTCCCGAGGCCAAGGCTCCTGAGGCCTCGGCAGGTCGCAGCGAGGCGGAGCCCGATGCCCCCTCAGCTTGGCGCTCCTGAGGTTGTGCCTTCGAGCGCTTCTCCAGTTGCGCCTCGTGTTGGACGCCATGTTTAGCGCTTCGGTCGGCTGTGTGTGGACTTCGAGGAGCTCCGCAAAAGGAAGGGGTCCCCAAACTGTGGCAGCGGCACCTTCAGGCCTTTAAAACGGAGAAAGTACATGACCGTTGACGAGTACGTACCTTATCTTTGTGGTTCTTCGAGCGCTGCTTCCCTTCCTGACTATGGCTTTTCAGGATCCCTTCCGCCAAGGCCACGGAATTTCCCGAGAAGCAACCTCCTCTCGCTTTGCTTCCTTCGCCAGATTCAAGCATTGTGAGCCCGCACGCTGCCCCCGGCGCGGGATCAGCCCGCTAGCTGGGCGTCTTGAGCTCATGCCTTCGCCGTCTCCTCTTGGCGCCCTTGCTTGGGATGCGACCAGTGTGCCAAGGGCCCCTCCCCTGATCGTGGACGACGGCTGGTTGGCTTCGATCCTGGGGTCCTCTTCAGGCGGAGGGTCTCCATTTGCTCGGGCCTCTTGTGAGGCCTGGCCGGCAACCGGGTGGGTGCCAGCCCCCAGCCCCCTGCTGAGAGGGGGTGAGCCGCTTCGGGCCCCCTCTACGGCCCCCACGGCGGAGGACGGAGTCAGCAACATGCTCAAGTCGGTGCAAGAAAGGAGCGTCGTCCGCCACGAATTCTTCTAGGAGGCGAAGGGTGCGATGAACCGGCTTGGTGAAGAGCTCGTGAATGTGGATGAGCGCCTCATGGCTGAGGGTCTTCGGTTGGTGGGGGAGCGGCATAAGCTGAAGGTGGCTATCAAACTCGGGCGCCACCAGCGCGAGCTTGATAACGCAAAGGCCGAGGCTTCCCTCGCAGCCTTGCGAGAGGCCTGCTCCCGAGCTCAGGAAGAGGCCCGGGAAGTCGACCGCCGTCGCGAGGCCGAGAAGAAGCGTGCGTGGGAGCTCCAAGCCTGGAGTGCCTCCTTGGAGCAGCAAGTGGAGGCGCGCAGAGCCTCCCTCGCGTCGTTGAGGGGGACGCCCACCGAAGAGGAAGAGATCCTGAAGCGCGAGGAGGCGTTGGCGCTGGAAGCCATGGAGCGTAGCCTTGAGCTCGAGCGGCTGGAGACGAGGGAGCGTCAGGTTGCTCAAGCGGAAGACGCTGTTGGTGCGCGCGAGGCCAGGGCCCAGGAGGAGGTCGATCGCTGGGTGGCCGAGGCTCGCGCGAATCTTGAGGGCAGGTACGACCTGAAGTTGGAGTTCGTAGTGGCCGAGGCTGTGGGCAGGACTGCTGCCCTCAAGTCTAGGTTGACTGAGGTGGAACGGCGCGAGGAGGCCACCGCAGCCGCCCTGGCCTCGGCGCAGGCTGAGCTGGCCTTTGCCCGCGCCAAGCTGCTTCCTCTCCAGCAGCGGGTCGCCAACGCCGAGTCCATCGCGCGGCAGAACAGGGAGGAAGGTCTTCAACAGCGAACGCTGGAGCGCGTGCACACCCCCATGCTCGAGGGCCTCAGGAACAGGGCCAACGCGGCGTTGGGCCACATCTACGATGAGAATGCTCCTCATCCCCACTCAAACAACTACGCCAGTCACCTCCGCTTATTCACCGACGTGGTGACGCGCCTGGAGAATTGCTCCGAGAGAGCTCGCCTACTTGTGGAAGAGAGGAGTCGCGGCCTGCTGGGGAGCGCATTCTCTCGTGTCTTCAGCCATCTCTAGAACACCTATCAGGACTTTGAATTTGAGGCCGCCATTGCTCCAGTTCCGGAGGCCATCCGGGGCGACCTAGCGCGGTGGGTGGAGGACAATGTGGACACGCTGGCCAGGGCCTTCACTTCCGATGAAGATGCGGTGGTGGTCGCGATGGACAAAGGCAATGTGGTCGACGACGGTGATGGCGGCGCTGGTGAAGGCGATGGTGATGCCAGCAATGGTGGCAGCGATGCCAGCGACGCATCTGAGGGCGACCTGGGGGCGCGGTGAGCGACATGTCTGATTGATCCCGTGTTTCCCAGCTGTTTGTCCTGTATGCAGAAGCTCGGGCGCGACCCTATAGGTTGTAAGAGCATTTTTGGAGGGGAAGCCCCTCATGTAAATATACTACTGCCTCTATCTTTTTAGGTCGAGTTGAATATGTGCCTTGATGAACTCACGTATCCTGGGGCAAGTTTGCTGTTGCGGCTTACCTTAGCCTGGACGAGCCCCAAACCGGCTCGTGAGGTTGCGAGCTTCTGGGAAGCTCCTGAGGAGTTTATCGACACGCCCGAGGGGGCCGCGTGATAAGCAAGCGCCAACCATGGCGCGACATGTGCATGGCGCATGTGCTCGATGCCTAGCCCCACTCGCGAGGGGGAAGCAACAGGTGCGAACTCCAAAATAAGGCAAGAACCAAATAGCAGGAAATCGCTCGAACGATAAAAGGCACACCCCACGCGCGTCAATGAAAATCCAACTTCAACTTAAATCCAAATCCATAAGGCAGGGCTACAGAAAAGATATCCAAAGCAAATGGCCCCGTCCAGCGCCTAGTCTAGTCTTCGAGTCTTCTCACCAGCGCGGAGTTAAGTGTTGCCACTAGGACGTGGGAGGGAGCCCTTGAGGCCCAAGGGCGGCACTCCTGAGGCTCCGTGGCGTGTACAACCCCACTCATTATTACGTGAGAGTGTCACGAGCGGAGACCTTCACAGGCGTGAGCCTTACTTCATATCACCAGACGAGGGCCCCACCTTGCGCCACACTCTACCACCATTGGGACGACCGGAAAGCAGGACGACACCAAAGGGGGCAAAGGGGACACCAGCGCCGCCCTCGGCGACCACGGGTCCTCTGCCGAGGGAGGGCTCGCCGGCGCCTCCCCGGCAGAGGGCCTACCTCTGGGTAACGCCTTGCTCCGTGCGACGCAGGGTGGGACCTTGCTCCTGCCTCCCCCACGCAGCCCCCAGCGAGCCTCTCCTGGTGGGACGGGTACCGTTGTGCGGGAACTATCGCCTGGTGTTGTGTCCTGATTCACTTGCGATTCATGGTTAGCGTAAGCCCGCTCCTGGGAGATTAGTGGTACCTGGTAGCTGTTGTCGACGGCGTGGTTGGTGGGGCTCTCGGGTGGCTCCTGGAAGGCCTCAGCTCCTAGCGCCTCCTCTTCCCAGCCTGGCTCGAGGAACGAGCCGGGGTCATCTCCCGGTGTGTACTCCTGGTTCATCATGCGGGGCACGTAGGCCTCCGAGGCACGTAGGCCTATGAGGCCGTTTCCCCGAAGAACTCGCCGAAGTGCCCCACGCTCCACGTCGCCCGGCCCATCACGCCGTCCTGAGGGTGGTAGGGTGGTGCCCCGCTGGGGCCGTGTGCGGCAACGCTCGTGCCCGCACCCATCGGGGGTGGTGTGGGCGCGATGGTGCGGTCGGCGCCGTGGGTCGAGCTGACATCGACAAAACCCCTGGGCGCACTCAGGGGCATGCGGGCGCAGTGAGGCCTGCCGTGGGATCTGGCCGCTGCCTGGGGCGTGAGCTGGTAGCAGAAGGGCGGCGCTACCGTGGCCGCTACGTCCAGTAGCTCGGCGACGCGTTCCAGCAATGTGTCCTGGCCGCTCTCCATCAGCCGGCACCGTAGCAGCTCCCGCGCCACCGTGAGTGCAGCCCGCATGTTCGCCTGCTCCCGTCGGGTGTGCGGCGCCGTTGCCGCGGCGTGGCTTGTGGCCCTCGCAGCAGCTCGCGCCTGTCGTGGGGTAAGGGTGGACGGCGCCTGGCCGCGCCGCCCACGCCCTGCAGCGTTAGGTGGTTCTCGTGCCGCCTGGAGCGTGGGGTCGAGATCTTCCTGGGTGGACGACGCTGCCCGGGCTGGCCAAGCTGCCCAGCGTTCAGAGTTGGTTCTTGGGTCGCCGGACATCTGAACCGCGGGGCGTCGGTGGATCAACTAGAGGGAGGGAGCCTTTGGCGCACCCCTACCTGGCGCGCCAAATGTCCGATTTCGGGCTCCGGCAAAACCCTTAAGGTTCGAACACTGGGGTGCGCGCGAAGATCTCCCCCTCACTGATCACGCCCTCACACGCTTCCCGATCTCTAGGCTAAGCACGACGAACTCTGAACACACGAGACACAAGATTTATACTGGTTCGGGCCATCGTTGTGGTGTAATACCCTACTCAATGTGGTGGTGGTGGATTGCCTCTTGGGCTGAGGATGAACAGTACAAGGGGAAGAACAACCTCCTGAGGAGAGGTGTTCTTGTGCTTGGTGAGTGGTGTATGGATGAGGATCGCTCCAGATGAGTTCTCGTCGTCCCCTCTACTGTGGTGGCTAACCCTATTTATAGAGGCCCCGGTCCTCTTCCCAAATATTGAGCGGGAAGGGAGCCAACAACAGCCATTTTGAAATGGGACAGCTAGTACAACTTATGTTGACAAAAGTGGTCTTCGCCTGCCAAAGGCTCTGGTGGTGACGCCGTCTTGGGCTCCACGATGACCTCCGCCTTGCCGTCCTGCTGGTCTTGGTCTCATTGCACCGATATGGAAACCTTTGCTTGACGCCTAGATACTCCTCGTCTGCGCTTGCCTCCTTAGCACCAAGAGGAAACAAGGACACTGCGCGCTGGCGCCCGCTTGGCACCCGCCTGGTCTTGATCGTCATGGCTCACGTCATTGGAACCTTGTGAGGTTTTCCCTGCCTTGATCTCTCCGCCCCTCGCGAGCCAATCTGATGAGGCCGCTCCCGAGGAGGTATTGTGTTGTCCGCATCGCGAGGCTTGGCCCCTCGCGAGGGTCTTGAGCGCTGGCTGGTGAAGATGGGCCGTACGGGCCCACTCGCAGAGCCACGCCGTGGGGCAGGAAAGTCTGGGGACCCCCATTCCCGGAACGCCGACACAGCCCTCCGGGAGGCAGTCGGACAATCCCTCGAACGGTGTCGCGGACAGCCCTTCAGGAGGACCCTCAAAACTCGGATGGCCCTTCGGGAGGACTTACAGAACTCGGACTGTCACTAGGACAGCCCTTCGGGAGGCACTCTCAAAACAGCCCATCGGGCAAAAGGATCGAAACTACGAACTCAATGGGGTTGCACACATACGGTGTCATCTATCCGACAGGGCTTCGCCGTCCAGAACTAGTTCATGCCGGAACCCAGACAACCTTTCGGCTCTACGAAACTATTTCGCTGGGAGGGAGAGAGAGAGAGCCAGATCATGCATTGCATTTGTATGTGAGAAAGAGTGTCCCTTTAGGCAGCCCCCTCCACCCCTATTTATAGGCCAAGACCAAGGGTGGCTTCTCCAAGAAGCCAAGGGGATAATACCAAAAGGCCCTCAAGGTGGCTTCTCCAAGAAGCCAAGCAAAAAGCACTTTCACTATTCATGATGACATTTTTCAGCGTCCGTTCAAATTGAAAATATTTATGTGGGCTCAGAACATTTCCAGTACCCACTAAAATAATTTTCAACGCGTTCCAAAACAATTTCGTTTAGTGATTTTCATCTACGCAAAGCAAACAAGAATGTGTTTTCACTATTAATGAAGACAATTTTTCGCGTCCATTAAATCCGAAAATATTTCTATGGGTCTTAGAATAATTACAGTACCCACTAAAATGATTTTGGATTCGTTCCGAAACCATTTCAGATTAGTGAATTTCATCTGCGAAAAGCAACCAAACCGGTACCGGCAGCTCCGGAACATTTCTGGTTTTTATCCCGAAAAATTCCCAGAAGTTTCCAGAATAATTCTGGCACCCTCCAAGAATTATCAGGCGTGTCCCGAAACCAATTTGACTTAATGGTATAACCCGAAACAACTTTTCGGTTTTACGAAACTATTTCGCTATTCTCTCTCCGAAACTCTTCCATTGTCTCCGAAACTTTTTCAGCAAATTTCTCTCAGACTCCCTATCTAGTATTCAGCAGATAGATGACCCTTAAGCGTGTGACCTTATAGGTTCGGTGAAGCATAGACATGACCGGAACACTTTCCGATCAATGATCAACATCGGAGCCGTGGACACCCATATTGACCCCTATACCCACACGAATGCATATTCGAGTGAACCTCCACTTGCCGTGTGCTATTCCTGTTGCTTCGCGATATGTTAGAAAGACCCGAGGTGAGATTTACTTGCATCCCCGTGGATCAACAACTTGTCCACTATGCTAGTTACCTTGTTACTGGTTTTGTTCTCTTTTCTCGTTCCCGTGTTCCCGCATCCCTGTGATCAAATCACACTGTGTCTGGCAGACGATGATGGATACCGTAACACCGAGAGGGCCCAAGAATACCTCTCCGTCGTCGGAGGAGCAAATCCCAATCTTGAGCTATCAAGTTACTTGACATACTTTCCCATGAACCCGAAAGCCGCCGTAATAGCCATCCAGTTACGAATGACGTTTAACAAACCCCAAAGTTCATGAATCAAGCATAAAGAAACTCGATACTCTCATGGTTTAAGGAATTATGCAAACATTAACTATCTCTGTGTTATTAACCATTAACTTGTGACAAATGTATCTCATAGCATAACATCAATTCAGGTCGATTCAACACAAGTGTTCTCCTAACATCGTGCCCTCAAAGTTGCCGGCATAGTCATGCCCATGATCAGGAAAACATAACCATCATGCAACACATGAGCTAGTCTTAGAGGCGAGACTAGGAATACATTTTACCTTTTATTTTCCACACGTGCATATGAGTCTTCCTCCGAGCCTCGTGTTATTGCAGACTCGAGAACCATAACAGTTATAGCATGGAACATAAACTTAATTATGAACATGGAGATAAATAATAGCATTTATTATTGCCTCTAGGGCATATCTCCTACAGACTCCCACTTGCACTAGAGTCAATAATCTAGTTAATGCTAATGCACTTTACACCTATGTCATACCGGTGTAAAAAATGCTTCGCATGTGGTATAGCTCCATGTGTATCTCTCCATATCCTCGCGTTTTCACGCTTTCACAAAATTCATAATTGTGCGGACTTGGCTTTGTATATATGTGAATCTGTGGTCAAAACCTAATTCCTCAGACTGAGCTATGGAGCAACTATCTGCAATAGTGTCCCATTGACCAAAGCCTTCTTGGAACCATACTAAGTTCATTAATGAACTATATGATCCAACATCTTGTTTGTCGCTTCAAAAGCATCAACATACTTAGCCTTTGTTATAGAATTCGCCACAATATCTTCTTTGGAACAATTTCAAACTAACTGTGCTACCATATTGTGTGTTACACAAAACCCTCAATTTAAATCGAAAATCGCATGGAGAAATGATGGAGACTGTATCGATGTAAAATTTTACAACGAACTCTTCATGATCTCCGCTTGCGAGAAAACATGTCATCAGTGCTACTCTAGCACTCAATGACCCTTTTTCACTGTTGTCCCATGATCAGTACTTTTGATCACTTTGGTATCTATACTCGCAATAGCTTGGGAGTATTTGAAGGAAATATGCCGTAGAGGCAATAATAAAGTTATTATTTATTTCCTTATTTTATGATAAATGTTTATTATTCATGCTAGAATTGTATTAACCGGAAACATAATACATGTGTGAATACATAGACAAAAAGAGTGTCACTAGTATGCCTCTACTTGACTAGCTCGTTTATCAAATATGGTTAAGTTTCCTAACCATAGACATGAGTTGTCATTTGATAAACGGGATCACATTATTAGGAGAATGATGTGATTGACTTGACCCATTCCGTTAGCTTAGCACTTGATCGTTTCAGTTTACTGCTATTGCTTTGTTCATGACTTATACATGTTCCTATGACTATGAGATTATGCAACTCCTGATTACCTGAGGAACACTTTGTGTGCTACCAAACGTCACAACGTAACTGGGTGATTATAAAGGTGCTCTACAGGTGTCTCCGTGAAGGAAATATGCCCTAGAGGCAATAATAAAGTTATTATTTATTTCCTCATATCATGATAAAATGTTTATTATTCATGCTAGAATTAACCGGAAACATGATACATGTGTGAATACATAAACAAACATATAGTCACTAGTATGCCTCTACTTGACTAGCTCATTAATCAAAGATGGTTATGTTTCCTAACCATAGACATGTGTTGTTATTTGATTAATGGGATCACATCATTAGGAGAATGATGTGATTGACATGACCCATTCCGTTAGCCTAGCACTTGATCGTTTAGTATATTGCTATTGCTTTCTTCATGACTTATACATGTTCCGTAACTATGAGATTATGCAACTCCCGTTTACGGAGGAACACTTTGGTGCTACCAAATGTCACAGCGAATCTGGGTGATTATAAAGGAGTACTACAGGTGTCTCCAAAGGTACATGTTGGGTTGGCGTATTTGAGATTAGGTTTTGTCACTCCGATTGTCGGAGAGGTATCTCTAGGCCTTCTCGGTAATACACATCACATAAGCCTTGCAAGCATTGCAACTAATAAGTTAGTTGTGAGATGATGTATTACGGAGCGAGTAAAGAGACTTGCCGTAGCGAGATTGAACTAGGTATTGGATACCGACGATCGAATCTCGGGCAAGTAACATACCGATGACAAAGGGAACAACGTATGTCGTTATGCGGTTTGACCGATAAAGATCTTCAGTAGAATATGTAGGAACCAATATGGGCATCCAGGTTCCGCTATTGGTTATTGACCGAGAATAGTTCTAGGTCATGTCTACATAGTTCTCGAACCCGTAGGGTCCGCACGCTTAACGTTACGATGACGGTTTATTATGAGTTTATAAGTTTTGATGTACGAAGTTTGTTGAGTCCGGATGTGATCACGGACATGACGAGGAGTCTCAAAATGGTCGAGACATAAAGATTGATATATTGGAAGCCTATATTTGGATATCGGAATGGTTCCGGATGAAATCGGGATTTTACGGAACACCGGGGTTACGGAACCCTCCGGGGATATTGGGCCTTAGTGGGCCATGAGGGAGAAGAGGAGGGCGGCCGGGGCAGGCCGCGCCCCTCCCCTAGTCCGAATAGGACAAGGAGAGGCGGTGCCCCTTCCTCTTTCCCTCCCTCTTTCCTTCTCCAACAAGGCAAGAGGGGGAGTCCTACTCCGGTGGGAGTAGGACTCCTCCAGCGCACCCCCTGGGGCGGCCGCACCTCCCCTTGCTCCTTTATATACGGGGCAGGGGGCACCCTAAACACAAGTTGATCTACGGATCGTTCCTTAGCCGTGTCGGTGTCCCCTCCACCATATTCCACCTCGGTCGTATCGTCGCGGAGCTTAGGTGAAGCCTCGCGCCGTAGAGCATCATCATCGTCACCACGCGTCGTCGTCTTGTGGAACTCATCCCGACACTTTCTGGATCGAAGTCCGGGGATCGTCATCGAGCTGAGCGTGTGCTGAACTTCGGAGGTGCCGTGACGTTCGGTACTTGGATCGGTCGGATCGTGAAGGCGTCGACTACATCAACCGCGTTGTCATAACGCATCCGCTTACGGTCTCACGAGTGCGTGGACATACACTCTCCCCTCTCGTTGCTATGTCATCACCATGATCTTGCGTGTGCGTAGGATTTTTTTGAAATTACTCGTTCCCCAACAAAGTGGCATCGAGCCTGGTTTTATGCGTTGATGTCATATGCACGAGTAGAACACAAGTGAGTTGTGGGCGATATAAGTCATCTTGCTTACCAGCATGTCATACTTTGGTTCAGCGGTATTGTGAGATGAAGCGGCCGGACCGACATTACGCGACGCTTACGCGAGACTGGTTTCACCGCCGAGCACTCGTTGCTTAAAGGTGGTGGCGGGTGTCTGTCTCTCTCACTTTAGTTGAACCGAGTGTGGCTCGCCCGGTCCTTGCGAAGGTTAAAACAGCACCAACTTGACAAACTATCGTTGTGGTTTTGATGCGTAGGTAAGAACGGTTCTTGCTCAGCCCGTAGCAGCCACGTAAAACTTGCAACAACAAAGTAGAGGGCGTCTAACTTGTTTTTGCAGGGCATGTTGTGATGTGATATGGTCAAGGCGTGATGCTATATTTTATTGTATGAGATGATCATGTTTTGTAACGAGTTATCGGCAATCTGGCGAGGAGCCATATGGTTGTCGCTTTATTGTATGAAATTCAAATGCCATGTAATTGCTTTACTTTATCACTAAGCGGTAGCGAGTCGTAGAAGCAATAGTTGGCGAGGCGACAACGATGCTACGATGGAGATCAAGGTGTCGCGCCGGTGGCGATGGTGATCACGGCGGTGCTTGGAGATGGAGATCACAAGCACAAGATGATGATGGCCATATCATATCACTTATATTGATTGCATGTGATGTTTATCCTTTATGCATCTTATCTTGCTTTGATTGGCGGTAGCATTTTAAGATGATCTCTCACTAAAATTATCAAGGCGTGTTCTCCTGAGTATGCACTGTTGCCAAAGTTCGTCGTGCCCGGACACCACGTGATGATCGGGTGTGATAAGCTCTCGTCCATCTACAGCGGGTGCAAGCCAGTTTTGCACACGCAGAATACTCAGGTTAAACTTGACGAGCCCAGCATATGCAGATATGGCCTCGGAACACGGAGACCGAAAGGTCGGCGTGAATCATATAGTAGATATGATCAACATAGTGATGTTCACCATTGAAAACTACTCCATCTCACGTGATGATCGGTTATGGTTTAGTTGATTTGGATCACGTAATCACTTAGATGACTAGAGATGTCTATCTAAGTGGGAGTTCTTAAGTAATATGATTAATTGAACTTAAATTTATCATGAACTTAGTACCGATAGTATTTTGCTTGTCTATGTTTGTTGTAGATAGATGGCTCGTGCTGTTGTTCCGTTGAATTTTAATGCGTTCCTTGAGAAAGCAAAGTTGAAAGATGATGGTAGCAATTACACGGACTGGGTCCGTAACTTGAGGATTATCCTCATTGCTGCTGAGAAGAATTACGTCTGGAAGCACCGCTGGGTGCGAACTGCTGCAGAACAACGCCGAAGTTGTGAGCGTCTGGCGAGCAAAGTGATGACTACTCTATAGTTCGATTGTGCCATACTTTACGGCTTAGGACCGGGTCTTCAACGGCGTTTTGAGCGTCATGGAGCATATGAGATGTTCCAAGAGTTGAAGTTAATATTTCAAGCAAATGCCGGATTGAGAGATATGAAGTCTCCAATAAGTTCTATAGCTGCAAGATGGAGGAGAATAGTTACGTCGGTGAACATATACTCAAAATGTGGGTATAATAATCACTTGATTCAACTGGGAGTTAATCTTCCGGATGATAGTGTCATTGACAGAATTCTCCAATCACTGCCACCAAGCTACAAGAGCTTCGTGATGAACTATAATATGCAAGGGATGACCAAGACGATTCCCGAGCTCTTCGCAATGCTAAAAGCTGTGGAGGTAGAAATCAAGAAAGAGCATCATGTGTTGATGGTCGACAAAACCACTAGTTTCAAGAAAAAGGGCAAAGAGAAGAAGAAGGGGAACTTCAAAAAGAACAGCAAGAAAGTTGCTGCTCAAGAGAAGAAACCCAAGTCTGGACCTAAGCCTGAAACTGAGTGTTTCTACTGCAAGCAAACTAGTCACTGGAAGCGGAACTGCCCCAAGTATTTGGCGGATAAGAAGGATGGAAAGGTGAACAAAGGTATATGTGATATACATGTTATTGATGTGTACCTTACTAGAGCTCATAGTAGCACCTGGGTATTTGATACTGGTTATGTTGCTAATATTTGCAACTCAAAACAGGGACTACGGAATAAGCGAGCACTGGCAAAGGACGAGGTGACGATGCGCGTAGGAAAGGGTTCCAAAGTCGATGTGATCGCGGTCGGCACGCTACCTCTACATCTACCTTCGGGATTAGTTTTAGACCTAAATAATTGTTATTTGGTGCCAGCGTTGAGCATGAACATTATATCTGGATCTTGTTTGATGCGAGACGGTTATTCATTTAAATCAGAGAATAATGGTTGTTCTATTTATATGAGTAATATCTTTTATGGTCATGCACCCTTGAAGAATGGTCTATTAAATCTCGATAGTAGTAATACACATATTCATAATGTCGAAGCCAAAAGATGCAGAGTTAATAATGATAGTGCAACTTATTTGTGTACTTGCCGTTTAGGTCATATCGGTGTAAACGCATGAAGAAACTCCATCTTGATGGACTTTTGGAATCACTTGATTATGAATCACTTGGTACTTGCGAACCGTGCCTCATAGGCAAGATGACTAAAACACCGTTCTCGGTTCTATGGAGAGAGCAACAGATTTGTTGGAAATCATACATACATATGTATGTGGTCCGATGAATGTTGAAGCTCATGGCGGATATCGTTATTTTCTCACCTTCACGAGATGATTTAAGCAGATATGGGTATATCTTCTTAATGAAGCATAAATCTGAAACATTTGAAAAGTTCAAAGAATTTCAGAGTGAAGTTGAAAATCATCGTAACAAGAAAATAAAATTTCTACGATCTGATCGTGGAGGAGAATATTTGAGTTCTGAGTTTGGTCTACATTTGAAAAATTGCGGAATAGTTTCGCAACTAACGCCACCGGAACACCACAGCGTAATGGTGTGTCGAACATCGAATCGTACTTTCTGGATATGGTGCGATCTATGATGTCTCTTACCGATTTACCGCTATCGTTTTGGGGTTATGCTTTAGAGGCGGCGCATTCACGTTAAATAGGGCACCATCAAAATCCGTTAAGGCGACTCCTTATGAACTATGGTTTGGCAAGAAACACAAAGTTGTCGTTTCGAAAGTTTGGGGCTGCGATGCTTATGTGAAAAACTTCAACCTGATAAGCTTGAACCCAAATCGGAAAATGTGTCTTCATAGGATACCCAAAGGAAACAGTTGGGTACACCTTCTATCACAGATCCGAAGGCAAGACATTCGTTGCTAAGAATGGATCCTTTCTAGAGAAGGAGTTTCTCTCGAAACAAGTGAGTGGGAGAAAAGTAGAACTTGATGAGGTAATGTACCAGCTCCCTTATTGGAAAATGGTTCATCACAGAAATCGGTTCCTGTGACACCTACACCAATTAGTGAGGAAGTTAATGATGATGATCATGAAACTTCAGATCAAGTTTCTGCTGAACTACGTAGGTCAACTAGAGTAAGATCCGCACCAGAGTGGTACGGTAATCCTATTCTAGAAGTCATGGTACTTGACCATGGTGAACCTACAAACTATGAAGAAGCAATGGTGAGCCCAGATTCCGCACAATGGCTGGAAGCCATGAAATCTGAGATGGGATCCATGTGTGAGAACAAAGTATGGACTTTGGTTGACTTGCCCGATGATTGACAAGCCATTGAGAATAAATGGATCTTTAAGAAGAAGACTGACGCTGATGGTAATGTAACTGTCTATGAAGCTCGACTTGTTGCGAAAGGTTTTCGACAAGTTCAAGGGGTTGACTACGATGAGACTTTCTCACCCGTAGCGATGCTTAAGTCTGTCCGAATCATGTTAGCAATTGCTGCATTTTATGATTATGAAATTTGGCAAATGGATGTAAAAACTGCATTCTTGAATGGATTTCTAGAAGAAGAGTTGTATATGATGCAACTAGAAGGTTTTGTTGATCCAAAAGGTGCTAACAAAGTGTGCAAACTCCAGCGATCAATTTATGGTCTGGTGCAAGCCTCTCGGAGTTGGAATAAGCGCTTTGATAGTGTGATCAAAGCATATGATTTTATCTGACTTTTGGAGAAGCTGTATTTACAAGAAAGTGAGTGGGAGCTCTGTAGCATTTCGATATTATATGTGGACGACATATTATTAATTGGAAATGATATAGAATTTCTGGATAGCATAAAAGGATACTTGAATAAAAGTTTTTCAATGAAAGACCTCGGTGAAGCTGCTTACATATTGGGCATCAAGATCTATAGAGATAGATCAAGACTCTTAATTGGACTTTCACAAAGCACATACCTTGATAAAGTTTTGAAAAAGTTCAAAATGGATCGAGCAAAGAAAGGTTTTTACCTGTATTACAAGGTGTGAAATTGAGTCGACTCAATGCCCGACCACAGCAGAAGATAGAGAGAAATGAAAGATGTTCCTATGCTTCAGCCATAGGCTCTATCATGTATGCAATGCTGTGTACCAGACTGACGTATGCTTAGCAATAAGCTTGGCAGGAAGGTACCAAAGTAATCCGAGTGGATCACTGGACAGCGGTCAAGAACATCCTGAAATACGAAAAGGACTAAGGATATGTTTCTCGTATATGGAGGTGACAAAGAGCTAGTCGTAAATGGTTACGTCGATGCAAGCTTTGACACTGATCCGGACGATTCTAAATCGCAAACCGGATCGTGTTTTTATTAAGCGGTGGAGCTGTCGGTTGGTGCAGTTCTAAACAAAGCGTCGTGGCGGGATCTACATGTGAAGCGGAGTACATAGCTGCTTGGAAGCAGCAAATGAAGGAGTCTGGATGAAAGAGTTCATTTCCGATCTAGGTGTCATACCTAGTGCATCGGGACCAATGAAGATCTTCTCGTGACAATCTTGGTGCAATTGCCTTGGCAAAGGAATCCAGATTTCACAAGAGGACCAAGCATATCAAGAGGCGCTTCAATTCCATTCGGGACCAAGTCCGGTGGGAGACATAGAGATTTGCAAGATACATACGGATCTGAATATTGCAGACCCGTTGACTAAGTCTCTTCCTCGAGCAAAACATGATCAGCACCAAGACTCCATGGGTGTTAGAATCATTTTGTGTAATCTAGATTATTGACTCTAGTGCAAGTGGGAGACTGAAGGAAATATGCCCTAGAGGCAATAATAAAGTTATTATTTATTTCCTCATATCATGATAAATGTTTATTATTCATGCTAGAATTGTATTAACCGGAAACATGATACATGTGTGAATACATAGACAAACATATAGTCACTAGTATGCCTCTACTTGACTAGCTCATTAATCAAAGATGGTTATGTTTCCTAACCATAGACATGTGTTGTTATTTGATTAATGGGATCACATCATTAGGAGAATGATGTGATTGACATGACCCATTCCGTTAGCCTAGCACTTGATCGTTTAGTATATTGCTATTGCTTTCTTCATGACTTATACATGTTCCTGTAACTATGAGATTATGCAACTCCGTTTACGGAGGAACACTTTGGTGCTACCAAGCGTCTGGCGTAAGCTGGGTGATTATAAAGGACTACAGGTGTCTCCAAAGGTACATGTTGGGTTGGCGTATTTGAGATTAGGTTTTGTCACTCCGATTGTCGGAGAGGTATCTCTAGGCCTTCTCGGTAATACACATCACATAAGCCTTGCAAGCATTGCAACTAATAAGTTAGTTGTGAGATGATGTATTACGGAGCGAGTAAAGAGACTTGCGATAGCGAGATTGAACTAGGTATTGGATACCGATGATCGAATCTCGGGCAAGTAACATATCGATGACAAAGGGAACAACGTATGTCGTTATGCGGTTTGACCGATAAAGATCTTCAGTAGAATATGTAGGAACCAATATGGGCATCCAGGTTCCGCTATTGGTTATTGACCGAGAATAGTTCTAGGTCATGTCTACATAGTTCTCGAACCCGTAGGGTCCGCACGCTTAACGTTACGATGACGGTTTATTATGAGTTTATAAGTTTTGATGTACGAAGTTTGTTCGAGTCCGGATGTGATCACGGACATGACGAGGAGTCTCAAATGGTCGAGACATAAAGATTGATATATTGGAAGCCTATATTTGGATATCGGAATGGTTCGGATGAAATCGGGATTTTACGGAACACCGGGGTTACGGAACCCTCCCGGGGATATTGGGCCTTAGTGGGCCATGAGGGAGAAGAGGAGGGCGGCCGGGGCAGGCGCGCCCCTCCCCTAGTCGAATAGGACAGAGGGGGGCGGCGCCCCTTCCTCTTCCCTCCCCTTTTCCTTCTCCAACAAGGCAGAGGGGAGTCCTACTCCGGTGGGAGTAGGACTCCTCTAAGCGCACCCTTGGGGCCGGCCGCACCTCCCCCTTGCTCCTTTATATACGGGGGCAGGGGGGCACCCCAGAACACAAAAGTTGATCTACGGATCGTTCCTTAGCCGTGTGCGGTGTCCCCCTCCACCATATTCCACCTCGGTCGTATCGTCGCGGAGCTTAAGCGAAGCCCTGCGCGATAGAGCATCATCATCGTCCTGCGCCATCGTCTTGTGGAACTCATCCCGACACTTTGCTGGATCGAGTCCGGGATCGTCATCGAGCTGAGCGTGTGCTGAACTTCGGAGGTGCCGTGCGTTCGGTACTTGGATCGGTCGGATCGTGAAGGCGTCGACTACACCAACAGCGTTGTCATAAAGCTTCCGCTTACGGTCTCACAGTGCGTGGACATACACTCTCCCCTCTCGTTGCTATGTCATCACCATGATCTTGCGTGTGCGTAGGAATTTTTTTGAAATTACTACGTTCCCCAACACTCCGATGGTACTTGTTGAGTTGGCGTAGATCGAGACTAGGATTTGTCACTCCGATTGTTGGAGAGGTATCTCTGGGCCCTCTCGGTAATGCACATCACTATAAGCCTTGCAAGCAATGTGACTAATGAGTTAGTTGCGGGATGATGCATTACGAAACGAGTAAATAGACTTACCGGTAACGAGATTGAGCTAGGTATGAGGATACCGATGATCAAATCTCGGGTAAGTAACATACCGATGACAAAGGGAACAACGTATGTTGTTATGCGGTTTAACCGATAAAGAACTTCGTAGAATATGTAGGAACCAATATGAGCATCCAGGTTCCGCTATTGGTTATTGACCGAAGACGTGTCTCGGTCATGTCTACATAGTTCTCAAACCCGTAGGGTCCGCACGCTTAACGTTCGGTGACGATCGGTATTAGGAGTTTATATGATTTGATGTAACGAAGGTAGTTCGGAGTCCCGGATGTGATCATGGACATGACGAGGAGTCTCAAAATGGTCTAGACATAAAGATTGATATATTGGATGGCTATATTCAGATACCGGAAGTGTTCCGGGTGGTTTCGGAGAAACTGGAGTGCCGGAGGGGTTACCGGAACCCCCCGGGGAAGTATTGGGCCTTGATGGGCCTGAGGGGAGAGAGAGGGAAGCAGCCCTGGAGGTGGCGCGCCCCCTCCCATGAGGAGTCTGAATTGGACTAGGGGAGGGGGCGCGACCCCTCTTTCCCTCTCCCTTTCCCTCTCTTTCCTTCCCCCTTCCCTCTTCCTAGTTGGACTAGGAAAGGGGAGTTCTACTCCTACTAGGAGGAGGACTCCCCCCCCTCTTTGGCGCGCCCTAAGGGCCGGCCGGTCTCCCCCCTTGCTCCTTTATATACGGGGGTGGGGGGGGCACCCTAGGACACACAAGTTGATTGTTCCAAGCCGTGTGCGGTGCCCCCCTCCACCATAATCCACCTCGATCATATCATAGTGGTGCTTAGGCGAAGCCCTACGTCAGTAGCAACATCATCACCGTCATCACGCCGTCGTGCTGACGGAACTCTCCCATGAAGCTCTGCTGGATCGGAGTTCGTGGGACGTTATCGAGCTGAACGTGTGCTGAACTCAGAGGTGTCGTGCGTTCGGTACCTTGATCGGTCGGATCGTGAAGACATACGACTACATCAACCGCGTTCTCATAACGCTTCCGCTTACGGTCTACGAGGGTACGTGGACAACACTCTCCCCTCTCGTTGCTATGCATCACCATGATCTTGCGTGTGCGTAGGAATTTTTTTGAAATTACTACGTTCCCCAACAGTGGCATCTGAGCCAGGTTTATGTGTAGATGTTGTATGCACGAGTAGAACACAAGTGAGTTGTGGGCAATACAAGTCATACTGCTTACCAGCATGTCATACTTTGATTCTGCGGTATTGTTGGATGAAGCGGCGCGGACCGACATTACGCGTACGCTTACGCGAGACTGGTTCTACCGACGTGCTTCGCACACAGGTGGTTGGCGGGTGTCAGTTTCTCCAACTTTAGTTGAATCGAGTGTGGTTACTCCTAGTCCTTGTGAAGGTTAAAACAGCACTAACTTGACGAAATATCGTTGTGTTTTTGATGCGTAGGTAAGAACGGTTCTTGCTCAGCCCGTAGCAGCCACATAAAACTTGCAACAACAAAGTAGAGGACGTCTAACTTGTTTTTGAAGGGCATGCTATGATGTGATATGGTTAAGACATGATGCTAAATTTTATTGTATGAGATGATCATGTTTTGTAACCGAGTTATCGGCAACTGGCAGGAGCCATATGGTTGTCACTTTATTGTATGAAATGCCATCACCATGTAATTGCTTTACTTTATCACTACGCGATAGCGATAGTCGTAGAAGCAATAGTTGGCGAGACGACAATGATGCTACGATGGAGATCAAGGTGTCGCGCCGATGACAATGGTGATCATGACGGTGCTTTGGAGATGGAGATCAAAGGCACAAGATGACGATGGCCATATCATATCACTTATATTGATTGCATGTGATGTTTATCTTTTATGCATCTTATTCTGCTTTGATTGATGGTAGCATTATAAGATGATCTCTCACTAAATTTCAAGGTACAAGTGTTCTCCCTGAGTATGCACCATTGCCAAGGTTCCTCGTGCCGAGACACCACGTGATGATCGGGTGTGATAAGCTCTACGTTCATATACAACGGGTGCAAGCCAGTTTTGCACACGCAGAAATACTCGGGTTAAACTTGACGAGCCTAGCATATGCAGATATGGCCTCGGAACTTGAGACCGAAAGGTCGGCGTGAATCATATAGTAGATATGATCAACATAGTGATGTTCACCATTGAAAACTACTCCATCTCACGTGATGATCGGACATGGTTTAGTTGATATGGATCACGTGATCACTTAGATGATTAGAGGGATGTCTATCTAAGTGGGAGTTCTTAAGTAATTTGATTAATTGAACTTTAATTTATCATGAACTTAGTACCTGATAGTATTTTTGCATGTCTATGTTGTTGTAGATAGATGGCCCGTGCTGTTGTTCCGTTGAATTTTAATGCGTTCCTTGAGAAAGCAAAGTTGAAAGATGATGGTAGCAATTACACAGATTGGGTCTGTAACTTGAGGATTATCCTCATTGCTGCACAGAAGAATTACGTCCTGGAAGCACCGATGGGTGCCAAACCCACTGCAGGAGCAACGCCAGATGTTATGAACATCTTGCAGAGCAAAGCTGATGACTACTCGATAGTTCAGTGTGCCATGCTTTACGACTTAGGCGGGACTTCAACGGCGTTTTGAGCGTCATGGAGCATATGAGATGTTCCAGGAGTTGAAGTTAATATTTCAAGCAAATGCCGGATTGAGAGATATGAAGTCTCCAATAAGTTCTACAGATGCAAGATGGAGGAGTATAGTTCTGTTAGTGAGCATATACTCAAAATGTCTGGGTATAACAATCACTTGATTCAACTGGGACTTAATCTTCCGGATGATAGTGTCATTGACAGAATTCTTCAATCACTGCCACCAAGCTACAAAAGCTTCATGATGAACTATAACATGCAAGGGATGGATAAGACAATTCCCGAGCTCTTCGCGATGCTAAAGGCTGCGGAGGTAGAAATCAAGAAGGAGCATCAAGTGTTGATGGTCAACAAGACCACCAGTTTCAAGAAAAAGGGTAAAGGGAAGAAGAAGGGGAACTTCAAGAAGAACAACAAACAAGTTGCTGGTCAGGAGAAGAAACCCAAGTCTGGACCCAAGCCTGAGACTGAGTGCTTCTACTGCAAAGGGACTGGCTACTAGAAGTGGAACTGCCCCAAGTATTTGGCGGATAAGAAGGATGGCAAGATGAACAAAGGTATATGTGATATACATGTTATTGATGTGTACCCTACTAAAGCTCGCAGTAGCACCTGGGTATTTGATACTGGTATCGTTATTTTCTCACCTTCATAGATGATTTGAGGAGATATGGGTATATGTACTTGATAAAACATAAGTCTGAAACCTTTAAAAAGTTCAAAGAATTTCAGAGTGAAGTGGAAAATCATCGTAACAAGAAAATAAAGTTTCTATGATTTGATCGTGGAGGAGAATATTTGAGTTACGAGTTTGGTCTTCATTTGAAACAATGCGGAATAGTTTCGCAACTCACGCCACCCGGAACACCACAGCGTAATGGTGTGTCGAGCGTTATGTCGTACTTTACTAGATATGGTGCGATCTATGATGTCTCTTACTGATTTACCGCTATCATTTTGGGGTTATGCTTTAGAGACGGCTGCATTCACGTTAAATAGGGCACCATCTAAATCCGTTGAGACGACGCCTTATGAACTATGGTTTGGCAAGAAACCAAAGTTGTCATTTCTTAAAGTTTGGGGCTACGATGCTTATGTGAAAAAGCTTCAACCTGATAAGCTCGAACCCAAATCGGAAAAAATGTGTCTTCATAGGATACCCAAAGGAGAATGTTGGGTACACCTTCTATCATAGATCCGAAGGCAAGACATTCATTGCTAAGAATGGATATTTTCTAGAGAAGGAGTTTCTCTCGAAAGAAGTGAGTGGGAGGAAAGTAGAACTTGATGAGGTAACTGTACCTGCTCCCTAATTGGAAAGTAGTTCATCACAGAAATTTATTCCTGTGACTTCTACACCAATTAGTGAGGAAGCTAATGATGATGATCATGTAACTTCAGATCAAGTTACTACCAAACCTCGTAGGTCAACCAGAGTAAGATCCGCACCAGAGTGGTTTGGCAATCCTGTTCTGGAGGTCATGTTACTAGACCATGACGAACCTATGAACTATGAGGAAGCGATGGTGAGCCCAGATTCCGCAAAATGGCTTGAGGCCATGAAATCTGAGATGGGATCCATGTATGAGAACAAAGTGTGGACTTTGGTTGACTTGCCCGATGATCGGCAAGCCATCGAGAATAAATGGATCTTCAAGAAGAAGAGTGACGCTGACGGTAATGTTACTGTCTACAAAGCTCGACTTGTTGCGAAAGGTTTTCGACAAGTTCAAGGAGTTGACTACGATGAGACTTTCTCACCCTAGCGATGCTTAAGTCTGTCTGAATCATGTTAGCAATTGCCGCATTTTATGATTATGAAATTTGGCAAATGGATGTAAAGACTGCGTTCCTGAATGGATTTCTGGAAGAAGAGTTGTATATGATGCAACCTGAAGGTTTAATCAATCCAAAGGATGCTAACAAAGTATGCAAGCTCCAACGATCCATCTATGGACTGGTGCAAGCCTCTCGGAGTTGGAATAAACATTTTGATAGTGTGATCAAAGCATATGGTTTTATACAGACTTTTGGAGAAGCCTGTATTTACAAGAAAGTGAATGGGAGCTCTGTAGAATCTCTAATATAATATCTGGATGACATATTGTTGATTGGAAATGATATAGAATTTCTGGATAGCATAAAAGGATACTTGAATAAGAGTTTTTCAATGAAAGACCTCGGTGAAGCTGCTTATATATTGGGCATCAAGATCTATAGAAATAGATCAAGACGCTTAATTGGACTTTCACAAAGTACATACCTTGATAAAGTTTTGAAGAAGTTCAAAATGGATCAAGCAAAGAAAGGGTTCTTGCCTGTGTTACAATGTGTGAAGTTGAGTCAGACTCAATGCTCGACCACTGCAGAAGATAGAGAGAAAATGAAAGATGTTCCCTATGCTTCAACCATAGGCTATATCATGTATGCAATGCTATGTACCAGACCTGATGTGTGCCTTGCTATTAGCTTAGCAGGGAGGTACCAAAGTAATCCGAGTGGATCATGGACATGACCAAGAACATCTGAAATACGAAAAGGACTAAGGATATGTTTCTCATTTATGGAGGTGACAAAGAGCTCATCGTAAATGGTTACGTCGATGCAAGCTTTGACACTGATCCGAACGATTCTAAATCGCAAACCGGATACGTGTTTTTATTGAACGATGGAGCTGTCAGTTGGTGCAGTTCTAAGCAAAGCGTCATGGTGGGATCTACGTGTGAAGCGGAGTACATAGCTGCTTCAGAAGCGGCAAATGAAGGAGTCTGGATGAAGGAGTTCATATCCGATCTAGGTGCCATACCTAGTGCATCGGGTCCAATGAAAATCTTTTGTGACAATACTGGTGCAATTGCCTTGGCAAAGGAATCCAGATTTCACAAGAGAACCAAGCACATCAAGAGACGCTTCAATTCCATCCGCGATCAAGTCCAGGTGGGAGACATATAGATTTGCAAGATACATACGGATCTGAATGTTGCAGACCCGTTGACTAAGCCTCTCTCAAGAACAAAACATGATCAGCACCAAGACTCCATGGGTGTTAGAATCATCACTGTGTAATCTAGATTATTGACTCTAGTTCAAGTGGGAGACAGAAGGAAATATGCCCTAGAGGCAATAACAAAGTTATTATTTATTTCCTTATTTCATGATAAATGTTTATTATTCATGCTAGAAATTGTATTAACTGGAAACATAATACATGTGTGAATACATAGACAAACAGAGTGTCACTAGTATGCCTCTACTTGACTAGCTGGTTTATCAAAGATGGTTAAGTTTCCTAACCATAGACATGAGCTGTCATTTGATAAACGGGGTCACATTATTAGGAGAATGATGTGATTGACTTGACCCATTCCGTTAGCTTAGCACTTGATCGTTTTAGTTTAGCTATTGCTTTCTTCATGACTTATACATGTTCCTATGACCATGAGATTATGCAACTCCCGAAGGAACACTTTGTGTGCTACCAAACATCACAACGTAACTGGGTGATTATAAAGGTGCTCTACAGGTGTCTCCTATGGTACTTGTTGAGTTGGCATAGATCGAGACTAGGATTTGTCACTCCGATTGTCGGAGAGGTATCTCTGGGCCCTCTCGCTAATGCACATCACTATATGCCTTGCAAGAAATGTGACTAATGAGTTAGTTGCGGGATGATGCATTACGGAACAAGTAAAGAGACTTACCGGTAACGAGATTGAGCTAGGTATGAGGATATCGACTATAGAATCTCGGGCAAGTAACATACCGATGACAAAGGGAACAACGTATGTTGTTATGCGGTTTGACCGATAAAGAACTTCGTAGAATATGTAGGAACCAATATGAGCATCCAGGTTCCGCTATTGGTTATTGACCGGAGACATGTCTCGGTCATGTCTACATAGTTCTCGAACCCGTAGGGTCCGCACGCTTAACGTTCGGTGATGATTGGTATTTTGAGTTTATGTGATTTGATGTACCGAAGGTAGTTTCGGAGTCTCGGATGTGATCACGGACATGATGAGGAGTCTCAAAATGTTCGAGACGTAAAAAGATTGATATATTGGACGGCTATATTCGGACACCGGAAGTGTTCCGGGTGGTTTCGGAGAAAACCGGAGTGCCAGAGGGGTTACTGGAACCCCCCGGGGAAGTATTGGGCCTTAATGGGCCTGAGGGGAGAGAGAGGGCAGCAGCCCAGGAGGTGGTGCGCCCCCTCCCATGAGGAGTCCGAGGTGGACTAGGGAGGCGCGGCCCTCTTTCCTCTCCATTTCCTCTCTTTCCTTCCCCTTCCCTCTTCCTAGTTGGACTAGGAAAGGGAGTCCTATTCCTACTAGGAGGAGGACTCCCCCCTCCTAGGCGCGCCCCAAGGGCTGGCCGGCCTCCCCCTTGCTCCTTTATATACGAGGGGGGGGGTGGGGCACCCTAGGACACACAAGTTGATTGTTTCAAGCCATGTGTGGTGCCCCCCTCCACCATAATCCACCTCGATCATACCGTAGCGGTGCTTAGGCGAAGCCCTGCGTCGGTAGCAACATCATCACCGTCATCACGCCGTCGTGCTGACGGAACTCTCCCACGAAGCTCTACTAGATCGGAGTTCGTGGGACGTCATCGAGCTGAACGTGTACTGAACTCAGAGGTGCTGTGCGTTTGGTACTTGGATCGGTCGGATCATGAAGACATACGACTACATCAACCGCGTTCTCATAACACTTCCACTTACGGTCTACGAGGGTACGTGGACAACACTCTCCCCTCTCGTTGCTATGCATCACCATGATCTTGCGTGTGCGTAGGATTTTTTTTTGAAATTATTACGTTCCCCAACAGTATTGGACATATCTGGTTGTTTTAACATATCATGGAATACATGATTAATCCAAACATAGGAGTGTGTGGAATCTCCATCATCTATTTTGCTCATCAGTGTTTTGGGACACCGAGTCTTGCAAAAACTCTTTCCATGTGACTTCGGCAAGAATCACTCCTTGTCGTTCTTAGTGCTAAATGGTTTTAGCATCTTGTCAATATGTATTTTTGTTCAACCCCATTATGTAAATCTATCTCCATATACCATTATGCCTAATATCACGGCTATTTAGCCCAAGCACTTCATCAGAAAACTATTTTCAAATGAAGTCGTAATTCGTGTCAAGAAATTTATTTCCAATTAACAATGTGTCAAGCACACAAGGTTTTCGGAAATATTGTTATGCTCCCACTTACTTTCTTTAAACCACAAGCATCTTCGGTACCCATTGATGAAGTCAAACCCCTTTGACCATTCCATCAAAAACGAAGATTCCAACTCCATTTTGCTCTCTTATGTCCATTGCTGGAACTCTGAAACTAGCATACTTACTAGCATCCTCTGGACTGACAAAATACTTTGGATTGTATCATATACAAGTCCTAGGTTGTATTTCCATTTCATGGAATTCTTTTTTCATCCATGTTTCATATCTCACATTTTGAAATATGTATTAATTGCTAGTTTAACCCGAACCAACTTTAAGCATTGCTACGGTGAGACAATCTCATTGTAGTCAACTCCTTGAACTTGTTATTGCAACAAGTCGAGCTTAATGGATAGAACATTTTTATCCGTATCAGTTTATAGTCACATTACAATCCGTTAGACTCCAAGTCTTTCAGAGGGTTTATCAAGATTTAAATCTTGAATCATTTATGGAAACTATCTCGGATTATATTGGCATTTAGCCAATTCCGGAGTCAGGGCCCATCAACGCTTCCTTGTGTATCGTAGGTATATTGTTGTCTAACAACAATATCTCGTTTGCGCACCTGAGAGGTTTGCACGAGCTTTGCCTACGTTGTTCAGCTGCAAGTTCGACCGAAGTCCATACATCTCATGTAGAGGCTTCCGTATCAGTCGCAGTAGGAAACTCTGGAATCACTTCCAAGGTTCCTTTCCTTTGACATGATGATGAAGATACTTGTTATCTCGTCGAGTTGCACTATCCTCCCACTTACCCTTTTGCAAGAACTATTCTCTTTAAAAGCATACCATTTTGTGGAAAAAATCCTTTGCCTCGGTATAGTGGTGGGGGAATACCCAATGACTTGGGATAACTTATAAAGTAGCACTTGTCTGATTTGGAATAGGTTTGTAACCTTTTACACAAGCCCCATATTCCAAATGTTAAGAAAAGATATAACATGGTTGGGCGTACCATACCATGCGTCATTTCAACAGACCTGATGGAGCTCTTTTCTGTGTAAAAGCCGCAATCTCTAAAGCATTACTCTTTAAAAGTGACAATGGCAAATTTATTTATGTCATCTTTGATCTTACCATGTCATAAATTTTTTGATTACATCTTCACAGACATTCCACTCATAGTGGTTTCCGGGAGGTGTAAGTTATGAAACTCTTTTCACAACTCATCAGACATTCGCTAAACTTGTAACTCAGATATTCCTTTCTACAATCAAATTGTAGAAACATAATTTCCTTGTTACAATAACTTCTACTTCATTTTTGAAAATCTTTCGAATGATTTCAAAAGATCCAGACCTACGTCTCATCAAGCAAATATCCATATATCTACTTGAGTCATTTCTGAAGATATATAAATCCTTGCAACAACATTTTATTAAACTACACACATCAAAATGTATGATCACCAATAAGTTTGTTGCTCATTCCTTAATTATGCCTGTGAACGGTATTTCAGTCACTTCACTTTTCGGAGGAAAGTTGCAAGTGTCAGATGATTCAAAATCAAACGACTTCAAAATCCATCATAATGGAATTTTCCATGCGGGTTTCTCCAATGTGACCAAATGCAGTGCCACACATGTGTGGTATTCTCATAGTCTTGCGACATTTAGCATCAGTGTTATGGATGTATCATTTTACCATCAATATTCATAACATACATCCCATCTTGGATGGAAGCATGGCCCTTCATGTTATTCATAATACCGAACAACAATTGTTCTTTTATGAACGACCCTTTTGCAATAAAGATTGTGCTATGGGCTAGAGTGTAAGAAACTCTAAAATGAATTATGAAAGTAAACACAGAGGTAATATATTAATATCATTATTCATAACATACATCTCATTCATAGTGAAAGTATGGCCCTTATGTTTATTCATAATACTGAACATCAAAAGTTCTCTTATGAACAACCTTCTTGCAAGATACCTTATGCAAAGGGCTAGAGTGTGAGAAACTCTAAAATGAATTATGAAAGGAAATACATAGGTAATACACCGATGGAAGGTATAATAACTTTTACTATGTTCCCAGCACGTATTAAAACCTCATTCCTGGCTAGTCTTTTTAGGCCATAGTAGCTCTTACATTGATTCGCAACAGAATGCAATCGAGCGGGTATCTTTGTGATTAACTCACAATACCCAAGAATTAGTGATTAACATGTTTAACCATAATTCCCAAGAACTATATCTTTGACCAGCCTTCTATACATCAAAAACTTGTATGACATTCATACATGAGCTGGATATTCCAGTCATCTCTCTTTCTGCCTTTATACTTCTAACAGTTTAACTTTTAGTATTTCTCCTACTCGCAAAAGAAGCACCCAACTTAAGAGTGGTGTTAGCCCCGGACTTCCTAGCCGTGTAAGTCATACTAACACCCTTTGGACACTTCCTTTCTCTTTAAGTTGTTGTTTTATTCACCTTTCATCATATGATAGGCGTTCTTCTGGATCCCTCTCCTAACAGTCAAATGCCCAGTAAACACTTTACTAATCCTTTGCAAACAAACATTGCTTTGTTTGTATCTGAAAACAATTTTCAGTTCCATGAATATCACATAACTATCCCAAACTTTCGAAGTTTGGGTCTCATGGAAACAAACACTTTTGCACTTGAGCGTAACGGAATTCTAGCTTTTGGATCGAAGGACAAGAGTCATATCATCCATAGCATTTGCGGGAGGATACCTAAAGCATGCGATAGGACAAAGTCCTTCTTGGAACTCTTGAGGACAATCCTCACATTATGTTACCAATCGTAAAGTTTTAACCAGATATTTAATAGCTATTGAATTTTAATAGGGAAGGTGGAAATGCGAGCCATTATTCTATAACTGTTATGCTAATCACACTTAGACGGTGTTCAAAATTAATTGCACTGAGAATTAAACATGTTAAATCAATAGTGCGCTCCCACTCAAATCATTATTTCTCATACTTGATTGTGAGTGATTCAAGATCCATATTACAATTCAACGCCAAGGATGCATCCATCTCAAGTGACGAGAATTGCAATTGGTAGGCCAACTTGCCAATCACATCTTTATGTGACTCTTGTTCATCTTTCGATGCGCGTGTTCTGAGCTCATGACTTTCATGCCTGAACGTCAAGACAACCAAGTGATCTTGCTGCGAGGTCTCAACTCACCCGCCTCACACTTCTCTAATCGTTCGTACCCATGCATCCATGTGATACCCTGAAGAGATAGGTGCCGTGACGGTGCTACACTTGGGAGAACACTAACTACTTGATGTTTTAAGTGAGAGATCACCCTAATAAAAAGCGACTACCGCACAATCAAAAAGGGTGCATCATAAGGGATAAACATCTCAGGCAATTCATAATAGCATGATATGGTATAGCCCTTTCTGACGGAGAAGTCTTTCATTTCTTCGTCTTCGGCATTTGCGTCGGTGTTCACCTTCGCGAAGATTGCCACCACCTTGTCGATGCACCAGATAATATTGCTATCTCTATAGCTAATAAAATAAGTGCATTACTTAAGGTTGACATGCAGGTCATTAAAGTGACAATCATATGGCTCCAGCCATCATGCCGAATCATGATACGCATGTCATGTTAATCAATTTACATCATATAGTCATCTCATACATAATCAAATTATTATGATCACTGCTATACCACATCACATGCATATGCAAACCCTCCTGCAAAACCAAGTTAGACGCCTCTAATCGGTTCATGTAAAAACTTGTTTTTCGTGGCTTCTAAGGTTTCGAAACAAACCGAAGCTACCAACGTCCATCATCAAGTATGATAATTCTAGTCGCTAGATTAACTTTGCGGGGTGTATGAAGCACGAGATAATAAAATCTCGAACCCCATACTAAACTTAGTCATACGCATGACCCCCGTGCAGATCATATCTGCGCCCTGTTGTCTGTGAAACATCCATCTTTCTTTAACTATGGTGGAACCCAAAGACCTGTTAGCACTTCGTTGATCTGTTAATCAGCATACTCAGGAGCAGCATGAAAGGATCGCGGATTGCCAGAACTTTGTGAGATTCCACCATGTCGTCAAGATCAGGATTTATGCAAATTCAAGGGAAGTAACATGAACATCGGGTAACAGATTTCATCTGCTACCCGCGCAAATAATTTTCAGTAATAGAACTCATCTACTACCTAATTATTTTGTGCAACACCCATACATCTCTATGTATTCTAGATCGCAACCTGCATCTACACATAGCACGACTCATGATGCCACTGTATGGTAACGCACCAGGAAACAAAAAATTTCCGACCTACGCACCAGCCCAGGACCACTATGGACACTGCATACAAGGTTTGATCTTTTTTGTTACCGACTCGTAGCGCAGCGGAAGTAGAGTCGATGACGATCGGTGGTGCAGATCCCCGCAACTAGGATTTACAACCTCCCAACCGTGAGGATGTATACCCTCATCCGCCCCACGGACAGCCCTCCGGGAGGCAGTCGGACAGTCCCTTGGACGGTGTCGCGGACAGCCCTTCGGGAGGACCCTCAAAACTCGGACGGTCACTCGGACAGCCCTTCGGGAGGACTTACAGAACTCGGACCGTCACTAGGACAGCCCTTCGGGAGGCACTCTCTGAACAGCCCATCGGGCAAAAGGATCGAAACTATGACCTCTCTACGGGGTTGCACACATACGGTGTCATCTATCCGGCAGGGCTTCACCGTCCAGAACTAGTTCCTGCCGGAACCCAGACAACCTTTCGGCTCTACAAAACTATTTCGCTGGGAGGGAGAGAGAGAGAGCCAGATCATGCATGGCATTTGTATGTGAGAAAGAGTGTCCCTTTAGGCAGCCCCCTCCACCCCTATTTATAGGCCAAGCCCAAGGGTGGCTTCTCCAAGAAGCCAAGGAGATAATACCAAAAGGCCCTCAAGGTGGCTTCTCTAAGAAGCCAAGCAAAAAAGCACTTTCACTATTCATGATGACATTTTTCAGCATCCGTTTGAACTGAAAATATTTATGTGGGCTCAGAACATTTTGAGTACCCACTAAAATAATTTTCAACGCGTTCCGAAGCAATTTCAGTCTAGTGATTTTCATCTACGCAAAGCAAACAAGAATGCGTTTTCACTATTCATGAAGACAATTTTTCGCGTCCATTAAATCCGAAAATATTTCTATGGGTCTTAGAATTATTCCAGTACCCACTAAAATGATTTTGGATTCGTTCCGAAACTATTTCAGATTAGTGAAGTTCATCTGCGAAAAGCAACCAAACCGGTACCGGCAGCTCCGGAACATTTCTGGTTTTTATCCCGAAAAATTCCCAAAAGTTTCCAGAATAATTCTGGGACCCTCCAAGAATTATCAGGCGTGTCCCGAAACCAATTTGACTTAATGGTATATCCTGAAACAACTTTTCGGTTTTACGAAACTATTTTGCTATTCTCTCTCCGAAACTCTTCCATTATCTCCGAAACTTTTTTGGCAAATTTCTCTCAGACTCCCTATCTAGTATTTAGCAGATAGATGACCCTTAAGCGTGTGACCCTATAGGTTCGGTGAAGCATAGACATGACCGGAACACTTTCCGATCAATGATCAACATCGGAGCCGTGGACACCCATATTGACCCCTATACCCACACGAATGCATATTCGAGTGAACCTCCACTTGCCGTGTGCTATTCCTGTTGCTTCGCGATATGTTACAAAGTCCCGAGGTGAGATTTACTTTGTAACGCCCTCGATGCGGCTATATCTCCCACGTGTCGAGGCACGACTTAGAGGCATAACCGCATTGAAAGCAATGTCGCAAGTGAGGTAATCTTCACACAACCCATGTAATACATAAGGAAAGAGATACATAGTTGGCTTACGATCGCCACTTCACACAATACATAAATAAACAACCATCATTTGAGTACACTCAAGGTCCGACTATGGAACCAAAATAAAAGAAGATACCCCAAATGCTACGGATCCCGATCGTCCCAAGCTGAGCACCACTCTCGATCATCTGGAAAAGACACATAGTAACGACCACGTTCCTCGTCGAACTCCCACTTGAGCTCGGTTCGTCCACCTTGACCGCATCGTCGGCACCTGCAACTGTTTTGGTAGAATCTGTGAGTCACGGGACTCAGCAATCTCACACCAGCGAGATCAAGACTATTTAAGCTTATAGGAAGGACAGAGTTGTAAAGTGGAGCTGCTGCAAGTTTACTAGCATATATGGTGGCTACATTCGCAAAAGAGAGCGAGAAGAGGAGCAAAGCACGATCGTGAAGCTAGTAGCGATCAAGAAGTGATCTGAACTACTTACGTCAAACATAACTCCAACACGTGTTCACTTCCCGGACTCCGCGAGAAGAGACCATCACGTTACACACTTGTTGATGTGTATTTTATTTGAGGTCAACCGGGTTTTCTACAACCGGACATTAACAAATTCCCATCTGCCTCATAACGCGGGCACGGCTTTGAAAGATATTACCTGCGGGGTGTCCCAACTTAGCCCATTATAAGCTCTCACGGTCAGCGAAGGATATTCCTTCTACTGGGAAGACCCGATCAATCTCGGAATCCCGGACTACAAGACATTTCGACACAATAAAACAAGAACAGCAAAGCCGCCCGATTGTGCCGACAAATCCCGATAGGAGCTGCACATATCTCGTTCTCGAGGCACATCCGGATGAGACTAGCTACTGAGTAAAACCAAGCCTCGAGTTTCCCGTGGTGGCCCATGAGTAGCTCGAGTTCGGGCCAGCACTCGAAGAGCACTGGTCGGGGGGTTAAAATAAAGATGACCCTCGGGCTCGCGAAAACCGGGGAAAAGGCTTAGGTGGCAAATGGTAAAACCAAAGTTGGGCCTTCTTTGGAGGAGTCTTATTCAAAGCGAACTGTCAAGGGGTCCCATAAATCACCCAACCGTAAGGAACGCGAAATCAAGGAACATAACACGGTATGGCGGAAACTAGGGTGGCAAGAGTGGAACAAAACACGGGCATAAGGCCGAGCCTTCCACCCTTTACCAAGTATATAGATGCATTAATTATAGCAGATATATATTGTGATATCCCCAACAAGTAAACATGTTCCAATAAGGAACAACATCTCCATGTTCCAACAGGAACAACCTTCAACTTCACCGCAACTAGCAACGCTATAAGAGGGCTGAGCAAAGCGGTAACATAGCCAATCAACGGTTTGCTAGGAAAGGATGGTTAGGGCTGACATGGCAATATGGGTGGCATGATATAGCAAGTGGTAGGCATCGCAGCATAGGCATAGCAAAAGAGCGAGCAACTAGCATAGCAAAGATAGAAGTGATTTCGAGGGTATGGTCATCTTGCGCAATGTTCTCGAGTTGTCGAAAGCTTGATCCTCGTAAGTTCTCAACAGGTTCCTCGTTCACGTACTCGTCTCCCGGCTCTACCCAAAGCAACAACACAAATAAAGGAACCACAATAAATCACGGTGCAATGCACAATCAACATGATGCAAAACATGGCATGATATGCGAGATGTGATATGCAATGCGTATGTGCGCTCCGGAAGGTAAATGATGTACCAGGCATCAACTTGGCAAACCAAATATGCCACTGGAAAGATGAGATGATTTCAGTTGAAATCGATATAAAGATCACCGGAATCGGATGCACGGTTTGCAAATGACAAGCAAAACAAGAATGGCGCAAATCTTCCATTAACAGCATGATGCCACTTAGCAAGCCACAAGAAATTAAGCTACTGCACCCAAACGTACCAAAAAAGTATATGGCAGTGATCTACACAAGATGCTTGACAAAAGATGAGCACTGAGCTACGGCTAGTTCACATCATAACAGGTTCAAACAAGCATGGCAAAAGTGCACAAAATATCAGGCTGGTCATGGCAAAAACAGCATCAGGTAGCAATGTTCAGAGCAAGAAAACTACATGCTACAGGAACTAATAATAGCAAAACATGGCATGGCATGAATCTACTCAAAGCATAGAACAAAAGTCCCTTAATGACCATAAGCCAAAAAGGATCAGAAAATATAGTAACACCCATGTCAATATCGCAAGTTTCGTTAACAGATTCAGCAACATGGCATGTCAAAAACTGATAACAAGTAGGCATGTTTACAAGCTCAATGCACTCACTACAGAGCCTTATATGATAAACTAAGCATACATACATCAAGAAGACATGGCATAGAAGACATACATGGCAAGAACAATAACATAGCATACATGGATCAACCACGACAACCTAGGCAAAATTGATTAACATGTAAACAATCTGCCAGGAAACATTTGATAGCAAAAGTAGAGCTCGATTGACTCAAGCTATGGCATTCCATAATTGCAAACAAAGGCATGGATGGATAGAGCAAGACATTTTTAACAAAACATCCTTACTGAAGTATCTCAAAATATGCATGGATCTCTCGGTAGCATCAAGTTAACATGGCATCAAAATATCAGCTAAACAGGGCTGAAAACAGCAACATCAGGACACCTACTTTGCATGCTTGTGCTAGTCACCACATAGATCACAAAAATACATGGCATACACCCCTGGAAAGATGGCATGGCATATTACAAAACACATGTAGGACTCAAATTCATAGGGTGCACACATCAATCATAGCAAAAATAACAAAAGTGCAAGTTACATTAAGAAAGCGAAACTAACATCACATAGCCCTCTTCCAACAGCATTTCGGGCATAAATATGAGCTCAAATGAAAATGATGCAATGAGATGAAATGATCTACTCTTCGAGACGAACATTTTGATATATTAATCGCACAAAATGGATCTACAGATGCAAAGTTATGCTACGTTAAAAATGCCACAAAATATCACAGGATGCAAAATACTTAGAAGAAAAGAGGGGAAGAAAGTCAGCAGGCGGCTAGATCGGGATCGGATCGGGATCCGCCCGATCGGCGACGGCAATGGCGGCAGGCTCGCTGGAGCCAGGCGAGGCCGGAGGAGGGAGAGGAGGCGGGCCGGAGGCGAGGGAGGAGGCGCGAGAGGAGGGCGGCGAGGCCTTGAGGCGGCGGCGCGGTGGTCGGACGGAGGCAGGCGGAGCGGCTGGCGTGCCGGTGGCGCGCTGGCGGCTGGCGCGGCGCTGAGGCGTGAGGCGACCGGGCGGGCGGCGGGCGGCCGTGGGCAGGTGGCAGGGCGGCGGCGGCGGTGGTGCCCACGTGGCACGCGCTGGTTAGTGCGGACGCGGCGGCGGTTTCGTCCGCGGCGGCGGACGTGTCCGTCTGGTAGCGGGAGGAGTTTTAGGTTTCGGGGAAGAAGACCCGGATTTGGACGGGGAGGTGTTTAAATAGGCATAGAGGAGCTAGGAGAGTCCAAATGAGGTGTAGTTTTCGCCCACGATCGTGATCGAACGACGGAGAGCATGGAAGTGACTTAGATGGGTTATTGGACCATTTTGGAGGGGTTGGGCTGCAACTTAAAAGAGGCCTTTGCGAGAGTGCGGTTAACCGTTGGAGTACCAAACGAGCTCCAAATGACCGAAACTTGACCGGTGGTCTACGGTGGTATACCAAGGCCACTTGACAAACCTCGGTCCATTCCGAGAAGGTTTAGTACCCGCACACGGAAAAAGCGTAAAAGGGGCGCCGGGGAAGATAGGAGTGCGGATTGCAAAAGCGGACAACGGAAAAATGCTCGGAATCATGAGGCGAACACGTATGCAAATCGATGCACATGCTGACATGATAAAAATGCATGACATGGACAAAATGCAAAAAGAAGAAAACCCAACCACGGAGGGAATATCATATCACAATGCCGAAAATGGCAAGAGTTGGAGTTACAAATATGGAAAGTTACTTTCGGGGTGTTACAACACTCCACCACTACAAGAGGATCTCGTCCCGAGATCTAGGACTGAAAGAACTCCGAATATTCAGAACGGAGGTGATCCTCGCGCTCCCAGGTGGCTTCTCGGTCGGAATGGTGTGACCACTTCACTTTCAGGAATTTGATTGACTTGTTGCGAGTCTTGCGCTCGGTTTCTTCAAGAATAGCAACGGGGTGCTCATGATAAGAGAGATCTTCTTGAAGGTCAATCTCTTCGAAGTTGATAGTGCGTTCAGGAGTCTTGAAGCACTTGCGAAGCTGTGACACGTGAAACACATCATGCACATTTGCGAAGTTGGATGGAAGCTCAAGTTGATAGGCGAGATCGCCTCTTTTGCCAATGATCTTGAAAGGACCCACGTATCTAGGGGCAAGCTTCCTTTGATACCGGGCGGCGAGTGCCTTTCATTGGAGAGACGGAGGTAGACATGGTCTCCGATATCAAAAGCCACATCACGGTGCTTATCATCATAATAGCTCTTCCGCGCGATTGCGCGGCTTTGAGATTCTCACGAATGACTTTGCACATTTCTTACATACGTGATCAAGTCATTGCCAAGAAGTTGGCGTTCACATGCTCGGACCAATTGAGAGGAGTATGACACTTTACGCCATAGAGAATTTCGAATGGGGCCTTGCCGAACTCGCTTGGAAGCTGTTGTTGTAGGAGAACTTCGGCATATGGAAGACAATCTTCCCACTTCATACCGAAAGAAATGACACAAGCCCCGAGCATATCTTCAAGGATTTGATTAACTCGCTCGACTTGGCCACTTGTTTGAGGATGGAAAGCTGTGCTGAAAGCGAATGTTGGTGCCCATGGCCTTCGAAAAGAATCCCGAACTTGGAGGTAAAGATGCTGCCACGGTCAGAAGAGATCACTTGTGGAATGCCGTGCAAGGAGACAATCCTCGAGGTGTATAGCTCGCCAACCGAGCTGCTGTGATGGATTCTTTGATAGGAAGAAAATGAGCCACTTTAGTAAGCTTGTCAATGACAACGAAGATAGCATCATTTCCACGCTTGGACTTAGGAAAACCAGTCACGAAGTCCATTTCAATATGATCAAACTTCCATTCGGAATAGCAAGAGGTTGGAGGAGACCAGCTGGTCGTTGGTGTTTCGCTTTCACTCTTCTGCAGACATCACACTCATTCACGAATTGAGCAATTCTCGCTTCATTCGAGTCCACCAATATGATCGCTTGAGGTCTGGTACATCTTCGTACTTCCGGGATGAATGGATAGAAGCGAATTGTGAGCCTCGTTCATAATGGCTTTTCTCAGATCACCCTTAGGAACCACAATCCGGTCCTCAAAGAAAAGAGTATCTTTGTCATCAATGTGGAAGCACTTGTACTTGAAATGCCCTTGTCGATACCACGCTTCACCTTTTTCACCATGGTATCCGAAGTTGAGCCTCACGAATCTGATCTTCCAAAGTAGGAGAGACTATGAGGTTGGCAAGAAAGCCTTGAGGAACAACTTGAAGATTCAGCTTGCGGAAAGCTTCACAAAGATCCGGTTGGAAGGGCTTGAGGATTAAACTGTTGCGATAAGCCTTCTGCTCAAAGCATCTGCAATGACATTGGCCTTGCCCGTAGTATATTCAATATTTGGGTTGTACTCTTGAATCATTTCGACCCATCGAGTCTGCACTCGAGGTTGAGGTTGGGCTGAGTAAAGATATACTTGAGACTCTTGTGATCGGTGAAAATGTCCACTTTCCTTCCCAACAAGAGATGTCTCCATGTTATCAATGCATGGACAACTGCCGCCAACTCAAGATCGTGAGTGGGGTAGTTCTTTTCGTTGGGATTCAAGCTGGCGAGAGGTATAAGCCACAACTCTCTTCTCTTGCATTAACACAGACCGAGACCTTGAAGAGAAGCATCACGAAAACTTGAATGGCTTGGATTCATCGGGAGGAGTCAAGGAGGGAGCTGTGACGAGTTTCTCTTTGAGGGTATTGAAAGCAACGTCACACTCGGGAGACCGGACATACTTCACATGCTTACGGAGGAGGTTGGAAAGAGGCTTAGCAATCTTGGAGAAATTCTCAACGAATCTTGACAATAGCTTGCAAGACCAAGAAAATCTGCGGAGCTGCTTGACATACGAGGAGGTTCCCAATTCACAATTGCGGACACCTTCTCGGGATTAACAGCGATGCCCTTGGCGGAGATGATATGACCAAGGTAAAGCACTTCATCAAGCCAAAATTCACATTTGGAGAACTTAGCATAGAATTGATGCTCTCGAGCTTGTCTAGCACCAATCGCAAATGTTTGGCATGATCCTTCCTATTCTTGGGAAGACCAAAATATCATCAAGATAGACCAAAAGCGAATTCATTGGTGTAGGGGTTGAATATGAAGTTCATCATCCGAGAGAATGTTGGAGGAGCATTGACAAGGCGAAAGACATGACGGTATATTCATAAGAACCAAAGCTTTACGAATGTTGTCTTGGGAATATCTTGTTCACGAATCTGAATCTGATGATAACCCATCTGAAGGTCAAGCTTGGAGAACACTTTAGCACCTTTGAGTTGCTCGAAAAGCTCATTGATGTTGGGAAGTGGATACTTGTTCTTGATTGTCTTCTTATTCAATGGACGGTAATCGGCGCAAAGTCGGTCCGTGGCATCCTTCTTCGGACAAAAGAACACCACAACCCCAAGGAGATGAACTCGGTGCGATCAAACCCAGACACTCTTGTTCATCGAGCTGCTTCTTCAATTCCTTCAGCTCATCAGGTCCAAGCTTGTATGGGCGCTTGCAAGCGGGTTGATGCCAAGCTCAAGATCGATCTTGAACTCAAGCGGCGATGAGGAGGCATACCGGAAGCTCTTACGGAAAGTTGGTACTCACAAGCGATTGGAATCGAGAGATAGCATCAATTCGCCCTTCTCATTGAGAGAAAACAACCGAATGGTTTCATCACGGCGGCATAGATGATCACATCATTGGAAGAGTGAGTCAATTGAATTTCCACAGCAGCACAATCAAGCTGAGCTTTGTCTTTGATAAAGCCATCCATCCGAGAATAAGATCAATATCCGAGTCACCGAGAACAATTGGTTTAGCCAGAAATCTATAATCGCCCATCTTGATACCGACATTGGAACCATCATGCTAGAGCTGAAACGCTTAGCCGGAGAAATAACTTGCAATGCTTTAGGTAATTCCTCGTATCAAAATTGTGCTTCGATGCAAAATGATATGACATGAAAGAATGCGATGCACCAAATATCAAATAAGACTTTTGCGGGAATATCATTAAGCGGAAGATTACCCATTATCACATCGGAAGATTCCTCTGCTTGAGCTGCATTCATCATATTGACCTTTGCAAACTTGGGATTATGCTTGACCTTTGCATTGCTTGAAGATTTCACAGGAGGAGGAGGCGGAAGGCGCCTTTGGTTGAAGCACTTGTTAGCATAGTGACCTTCTCACGACACTTGTTGCAAGTCACCTCGAGAGCGGACGGTGGTAAGGAGCACTTGACCTTGGAGCTTGAGAATTGGACTTGTTACGATAGCTTGGGTTGGGTGGGTGGGAAGATCCACGGCCACCTGAGTTCTTCTGGCGATAAGGCCGACGGAACGGAGGAGGAGGAAGGTAGAACTCTGCTGCTTAGCTGCCACTTGAGAGGAAGAAGAAGACTGAACTGCATCCCTGATTCTCTTCTTAGAAGCCTCACATTTGAGCTGGGCAGCTTCTTGCTTGATGCCATGTTGTAGAATTCATCATACTTTTACGGCTCAAAAGCACAAGAGCTAATTGCAGATCTTCTCTCGGACCACCTCGAATTGATAGATCATACTCTTTTCATCGAGCACGTCTTGCTTAGCAAAGCGAGCGAGTTTCTCGAACTGGATATTGTATTGATACAGACATGTTTCCCTGCTTGAGATTGCGAACTCCTCACGCTTGCTCTCAACAACACTTTTGAATGTGGTGAGCTCTGAAATCTCGGCGGAACTCATCCGGTGTGACACGACCTCCTCTGGAATCTTTGTATTCTGGTACCACTCAGCAGCTTGATCCTTGAGTTGAAGCGATGCAAACTTGACAAAGTCCTCGTGTCCGACATTGCTACATTCAAAATGCTTGCAGATGTCCACAAGCCAATCGTCGGCGTCTGTAGCCTCGACTACGTAAACTGAAAGACTTGGCTGATTAGCGAGGAACCGACCGAGAGTAGCAAAGTGCGGCTGATTGTTGCCTTGACCTTGATTGCCTTGATTGCCTTGCCCTGAGTGCGTTCTTGCAAGAGCTGCAAAATCATCGAGCATTGGCATTGGTGGCTGCCATGATAGCTTGCCGAGGCCTCCGGAGGTGGAGGTGGAGGTGGAGGTTCGGTGATTCCCATCATCACGATCCGGATTCGCAGCGTTGGCGGAGCCATCTGAAGAGGGTGACATCCGTTAGTCCTTTGATAGACAAATAGTCAAGTTGAATCAACGGATAGAAATTGCAACATATAGTCTTCACAATAAACATTGAACAAGAATGAGCGAATGAATTCCAAAGTTAACCATCACACGTCCATTAAGGTGAGAAGCCACTTGATTAAGGGTTGATGAAAAAATAACAAGGTACGATTGGAACAAATAAGTGGTAAGGATTACCCAATCACGAACCAAATATCTGCGGGAAGAAATGCTAAGAGCTACTTGAATCCCACCTATAAACTCCGAAACTTTCGGTTATGCAATCTGGTGTTGGGGATCTGGGGACACAAAATATATCACCCAAACTAACAATACCTAGATCCAATTGTATCCATCCGTCAACACATAACCAAGAAATCCTCGAAATCGTGTACCTCGACCTTGAAAAACATCCATTATACAAGTCATGGCAATACTCGAGCTCGCCCGATCTTTGGGTTATCGGGTTATCTCACCAACAACTGCACAAAAGAGATTTCGATGTCGGTAAAACTCAGGTATTCGAATCTGCAGCGATAAAATTGTGGCGACAACACCTCGGAGCTCAACTCCCGGGACACTGCCACAACCCCTAAATGTCGGGAGGCACCAAGAACAATGTTCTCGTCACAAAACCATCGGAACGATCCCAAGATACCAGCGTGATCCTAAAAAAATTTAGTGAAATTTGAGGAGAGAAGAGTCAAAACTCTCGTCGGGAGACCTCACAGGCGACAGAAGGGACCGGGAGTAAAAAGAATCCTACTCTCCGATATATATAATCCTAAGACTCAAAACATTTTCCATTCTAGACTCAACAACGCATGACAAACAATCAAGTAGGGGCTCCTAAGTCGGGAAGGCTCGATTACCAACATAGCGCCCTCGATGCGGCTATATCTCCCCGTGTCGAGGCACGACTTAGAGGCATAACCGCATTGAAAGCAATGTCGCAAGTGAGGTAATCTTCACACAACCCATGTAATACATAAGGAAAGAGATACATAGTTGGCTTACGATCGCCACTTCACACAATACATAAATAAACATCCATCATTGAGTACACTCAAGGTCCGACTACGGAACCAAAATAAAAGAAGATACCCCAAATGCTACACGGATCCCCGATCGTCCCAAGCTGGGCACCACTCTGATCATCGGAAAAGACACATAGTAACGACCACGTTCCTCGTCGAACTCCCACTTGAGCTCGGTTCGTCACCTGCACCTTGGCATCGTCGGCACTGCAACTGTTTTGGTAGAATCGTGAGTCAGGGGACTCAGCAATCTCACACCGCGAGATCAAGACTATTTAAGCTTATAGGAAGGACAGAGTTGTAAAGTGGAGCTGCTGCAGCGACTAGCATATATGGTGGCTACATTACGCAAAAGAGAGCGAGAAGAGGAGCAAAGCACGGTCGTGAAGCTAGTAGCGATCAAGAAGTGATCTGAACTACTTCGTCAAACATAACTCCAACACCGTGTTCACTTCCGGACTCCACGAGAAGAGACCATCACGGTTACACACTTGATTGATGTGTATTTTATTTGAGGTCAACCGGGTTTTCTACAACGGACATTAACAAATTCCCATCTGCCTCATAACGCGGGCACGGCTTTGAAAGATATTACCTGCGCAGGGTGTCCCAACAGCCCATTATAAGCTCTCACGGTCAACGAAGGATATTCCTTCTCTGGGAAGACCGATCAATCTCGGAATCCCGGACTACAAGACATTTCGACAGCAATAAAACAAGACCAGCAAAGCCGCCCGATTGTGCCGACAAATCCCGATAGGAGCTGCACATATCTCGTTCTCGTGGCACATCCGGATGAGACTAGCTACGAGTAAAACCAAGCCTCGAGTTTCCCGTGGTGGCCCGCAGCAGCTCATTTCAGGCCAGCACTCGAAGGAGCACTGGTCGGGGGGTTAAAATAAAGATGACCCTCGGGCTCGCGAAAACCGGGGAAAAAGGCTTAGGTGGCAAATGGTAAAACCAAAGTTGGGCCTTCTTTGGAGGAGTCTTATTCAAAGCGAACTGTCAAGGGGTCCCATAAATCACCCAACGTGTAAGGAAGCGAAATCAAGGAACATAACACGGTATGGCGGAAACTAGGGTGGCAAGAGTGGAACAAAACACTGGGCATAAGGCTGAGCCTTCCACCCTTTACCAAGTATATAGATGCATTAATTATAGCAGATATATATTGTGATATCCCCAACAAGTAAACATGTTCCAATAAGGAACAACATCTCCATGTTCAACAAGGAACAAACTTCAACTTCACCGCAACTAGCGCTATAAGAGGGCTGAGCAAAGCGGTAACATAGCCAATCAGCGGTTTGCTAGGAAAGGATGGTTAGGGGCTGACATGGCAATATGGGTGGCATGATATAGCAAGTGGTAGGCATCGCAGCATAGGCATAGCAAAAGAGCGAGCAACTAGCATAGCAAAGATAGAAGTGATTTGAGGGTATGGTCATCTTGCACGCAATGTTCTCGAGTTGTCGAAAGCTTGATCCTCGTAAGCGTTCTCAACAGGTTCCTCGTTCACGTACTCGTCTCCGGCTCTACCCAAAGCAACAACACAAACAAAGGAACCACAATAAATCACGGTGCAATGCACAATCAACATGATGCAAAACATGGCATGATATGCGAGATGTGATATGCAATGCGTATGTGCGCCGGAAGGTAAATGATGAACCAGGCATCAACTTGGCAAACCAAATATGCCACTGGAAAGATGAGATGATTTGGTTGAAATCGATATAAAGATCACGGAATCGGATGCACGGTTTGCAAATGACAAGCAAAACAAGAATGGCGCAAATCTGCCATTAACAGCATGATGCCACTTAGCAAGCCACAAGAAATTAAGCTACTGCACCCAAACGTACCAAAAAAGTATATGACAGTGATCTACACAAGATGCTTGACAAAAGATGAGCACTGAGCTACGGCTAGTTCACATCATAACAGGTTCAAACAAGCATGGCAAAAGTGCACAAAATATCAGGCTGGTCATGGCAAAAACAGCATCAGGTAGCAATGTTCAGAGCAAGAAAACTACATGCTACAGGAACTAATAATAGCAAAACATGGCATGGCATGAATCTAATCAAAGCATAGAACAAAAGTCCCTTAATGACCATAAGCCAAAAAGGATCAGAAAATATAGTAACACCCATGTCAATATCGCAAGTTTCGTTAACAGATTCAGCAACATGGCATGACAAAAACTGATAACAAGTAGGCATGTTTACAAGCTCAATGCACTCACTACAGAGCCTTATATGATAAAATAAGCATACATGCATCAAGAAGACATGGCATAGAAGACATACATGGCAAGAACAATAACATAGCATACATGGATCAACCACGACAACCTAGGCAAAATTGATTAACATGTAAACAATCTGCCAGGAAACATTTGATAGCAAAAGTAGAGCTCGATTGACTCAAGCTATGGCATTCCATAATTGCAAACAAAGGCATGGATGGATAGAGCAAGACATTTTAACAAAACATCCTTACTGAAGTATCTCAAAATATGCATGGATCTCTCGGTAGCATCAAGTTAACATGGCATCAAAATATCGCTAAACAGGCTGAAAACAGCAACATCAGGACACCTACTTTGCATGCTTGTGCTAGTCACCACATAGATCAAAAAATACATGGCATACACCCTGGAAAGATGGCATGGCATATTACAAAACACATGTAGGACTCAAATTCATAGGGTGCACACATCAATCATAGCAAAAATAACAAAAGTGCAAGTTACATTAAGAAAGCGAAACTAACATCACATAGCCCTATTCCAACAGCATTTCGGGCATCAAGATGAGCTCAAATGAAAATTATGCAATGAGATGAAATGATCTACTCTTGAGGCGAACATTTTGATATATTAAACGCATAAAATGGATCTACGATGCAAAGTTATGCTACGTTAAAAATGCCACAAAATATCACAGGATGCAAAATACTTAGAAGAAAAGAGGGGAAGAAAGTCAACAGGCGGCTAGATCGGGATCGGATCGGGATCCGCCCGATCGGC